>CM076577.1:346702167-347199190 GCA_034641835.2 Pinus albicaulis | reverse complement strand
CAGTAGAGATTAGCTACTATGAAATCGTTGCTGCATCGGATCCTCCCCCACCTCAGCATGCTCCTTCGAGCATGGCTTTAGACATCTATTCTCAATCTCCTTGGCTTGGCGAAGCTGACTCGCCTAATCCTCTTAAAGAGAATTTTCCTTCCGATGAAGCCATTATTGAAACTATGTCTCTCGAGGAGCTGTCTTGGGTCAATGGACATCATCGTTCCTCTTTCATGCCTAGCTTGGGGGCAATGTCAGATTTTCTAGAGCGTTTTTCATCTCAGGTTCCCACTCCACCTCTCCAGATGTCCATTTTGACGCACGAGGTTCTTTCGGAGGGAAACCTGAGTAATATCACTCAAACCATCCTGATCAACATCTTCGTTAAACCGGGGATCGTTGAGAACATACATGATCATCTCCTTCCTGAGCCTCCTCCTTTGAGCTTCTCGGAGCATAGTTCCTTCACTTGTGTCAAGCTCCTAAAAAAATGAAACAAGCTACTACGAGGATATTTCTTTTAAGTGTGTCAACCTCGTTAAAATAATGAAACACGAGCCTCTTCAATTCGAGTTTTGATAGATTTAGTTCACATCTCTTTTGTTTTCAACCGTCATTCCATTCCCTATGGACTGAAGCTTGGGGGGCATGCACCTCAAATTGAGACACCATGCTGGGGGCATGCCCGTCTTCTTCAAGCATAGTTTGTGTTTTAAGCTTGCATAAAAAATAAAACTCATTTCCAAACATAGTTTGCATGTGTGTTTTCATGTGTGCTTTTAAGCTTGCATAAAAATGAAATGTGTGATTAGATACATTGTGTGAACTTTTTGGGTCGCTTGTTATGCAACTGATACATTAGATTACATTGTATTAGGCATTTTCATGACATATAAAAAAAACATCACATGTAAAAAGAAAGATCCATCCAGAAATAGATATGTATATATGTTTGGAGGAGAACGATGGAGAGGGCTAGGGTTTCGCAGAAGGCGCTAGGTTTCTTCCGTGCAGTCTCCTCCGGTATCGAGGTCGCCTGCCACCGGTATGTGTCGAGCTGATCCTGACTTTTCAATATGGGGGCTCCTTTTGGATGCGCATCTGGCTTCATTGAGCGGTTTTTGGAGAATAGGGTTGCTGCAGGAAAGCGAAGGTTGAGGGCTTTGGCAGTTTGTTTAAGAAGGTAGTTTTTTGGTCAAAATGGGTCTTGATAGCTTCTCCATCGAGCTAGAGCCATCACCGGAGGATCTTCTCACCTGTTGGGGAGTAGAAATCTCAGAGAAAAACCTAGATCTTTATTTCCCAAATCGTGCATCGTTAGATTTAGAAGCTGAGACAGCCTAGAGAGGGTTCTCGACAGGCTGCAGGGACACCGGTTTCAACTTCATTGAGTCGTGGAGCGCTTCTAGTTTTGGGTTTCACCATCTTCCTATTAGTTGTCACCCTTTGTCCTCTGAAGAGCTCTTCAAAGAAGCCCTCAACCACGATCTGGCCACACAGCTCTCGGCATTTCAAGGTAACCCTCTTCCTTTTGGTGGTACTGGTGGTTTCGAACAAGGGTTAGGGAGTAGAGGTTTTCAAGTTGATGAGGGCCCCTCTTTGCTAAGGGTCGAACCCTCTGCGGGTCTAGCTTTGTTGGGAGCCCCTCTTTCAGCAGTTTCGAAGGAGCATAGGGTGACTGAGGGTGAGAATAGTCTCCCCAAGGTAACTCCAGCAGGAGTGGTGGGGGGGCACCTACCTTCAAATCTTTCTGTAGGAGGGTTTGCTGAACCAAGAAAGGATGGGGGACGTGATTGTGATATCTTGTCTAGGGTCTCCTCCAATAAGGCAGTGGAATTCGTCCCAAACTCTGTTGCCTCTGATAATCAAGGGGTTGCGCCAGAGTGTGAAGCTGTTACAGGGGTCGGCGTCCAGCATAACTCTTTCAATGGTCTTGAATCCTTTCATTCTATCGAAGCACTGAGACTTTTCCTTCTAGAGACTATCCGAGTTGAGTTTCCTCCAGTCAAGCCGGTAGCTGAGGAGCAAGGGGTCAAGAAAGCTGTGGGAACAAAGCGTAAGAAAGCTAAGTTCATTAAATCTAAGGAAGAATGCCCGAAATGCTTGCTTGGAGTGGATATTAGTATTGAAAACGTCATGGATTTAGCCGAGACCATGGTTGTGGGGAGAGTAAGGGGAAGGAAATTTTCGGAAGCCTACATTGCAGAGTGGGCTCAGACTATGTGGAATGTTTCTCCAAGCCTGCCTGTTGATATAAACATCTTGGCGCGAGGATGGTTCAACATTACCTTCGAGAGGAAAGAACAAGTGGACAGAGTCCTGGAAGGGAATTGGTTCTTTGGAAAGAGACCAGTGCTCTTTAGAAGATGGACCCCTCTTTTCGATGCTCAGAAAGAGAAAATGGCCGAATCACCTGTGTGGGTGAAGCTTCCCGGTCTTCCTTTGCATTTCTGGACTGATTCAGTCTTCTCTTCGATCGAGAATACGCTGGGCACCTTCCTTGAAGCTGACAAATCCTACTTGCAGACAAAGGATAAGAGTGTGGCCCGCATTCTGGTGAGCCTAAACCCTCGTGAAGGTCTTGCGGAGGCAATGACACTTCACTATAATGACATGGAGTTTTTGCAGGTCTTGGATTATGAGCACCTCCCCTTCTTGTGCAACAGATGCCATAAGACTGGTCACTTGGCTCAGGACTGCCCATTGGGTCATCAGCGCAAACGAAGACAGAGAAGGTAGAAAAGGGCTAAGAAATCCTCTGTATCAGTTCAGGATGGGGATCCTTTGGATGCATATCCAGACCTCTCGGCTCAGGGGGTTTCCTCTCCTCTTGTGGCGGCTGTGATCCAGAACTCGGTGGATGATGTCAGCCCTTCCTCTCTTCCTGTCGAAGACAAGGCTGACCCTCTGGCTCCCCTTTCAGAAGTTGATATTGGCAAGGTGATTCAGGCAGGTATGTGCCCCTCTTTTCCTCCCTTGTCTCTCTCTTCTGATTGTTTTCCTTTTGCTGTCTGTATGGAGCCTGGTCCCTCCAGGCAGCTATTAAATAATCTCTCGGCCTTAAATCTTACCTCGCCTTCAATGGATAGTGTTTTTGTCTCTGTTCCTGATGCCCCTGTTTCGCCCTCTTCTTCTCCGGCTGCTCCTTCTAGCATTTGCCCTCGGTCTTCTGTCTCTGATTCTTTTCCATAAAATCTCAGACCTCATTCTGACAGGAGAGGATTGGGCTTCGCAGTGGGTGGTCTAGCCTCGAATTCTGTTGAAATAGGGACCTGAAATCCTAGATGTAGAAAATCCAATCTCTCCCTAGCTCAGTCCAAGGCTGTTGTCGATATAATAGATGGTAAGCAAATGACTCTCTCCAGGGTGCTTAGAGCAGAGCGGCCACCCCTCGGTGATGTGCCATGATTTTTCTCTCTTTTAATTGCAGAGGCCTAGCTATTCAAGCCAAACAGCTAGCTTTCAAAGAGCTTGTGCGTGCTCACAATCCTGATATCATTCTGCTTCAAGAAACCCTGGGCAAAGGGGAGGAGGTTGTCTCTGTTTTATCTAAGCTGATGCCTAGCTGGTCCTTTTTTGCTCTTGATGCTGTGGGAAGATCCGGAGGAGTGGTCTCTGGTTTCAATCCTATCAAATTGAAGTATGTTTCTTCTTGGGGGTCTCCGAATGTGCTAGTTGTGGAACATTTTTCAAGTGAGCTCAACCTTTCTTTGCTCTCTTTGAATATTTATGGGCCTTGTGTGGAGAGGGAGAGGTTATGGTCTTCCTTTTTTCGCTCCTCCTGGATAGCCCACCCTTTTTTAATAATTGGAGGTGACCTCAACCTCTCGTTAGGGGAAGCGGAATCCTGGGGTGCCTCGGCCAGAGCATACCCTCTCTCTGATTTTTTCCTTAACCATATTGCTCTGGCTCATCTGGTGGACATGCCCCTCCTGAAGTTAAAACCTACATGGAGGAACAGAAGGGTTGGTCAGGAATGGGTGGGGAAGAAGCTGGATCGGTTTCTTTTAAGTGAGCCTTTGATTGAACTTCTCTCGGATTACAGACACTGGATTGATGAAGGTGGTATCTTGGATCACTTCCCCATCCTTCTTGAGGTTAAAGGCGCTGGAAGAAAACCTGGGTCGCCATTCCGGTTTAACCCTGCTTGGCTTAAAGATGACTCATACCAAGAAATTTTTGCTTCAACTTGGGAGGTGGACCAAGTCAGGCCTAATTCTTCTAGGAGTGCTTTCTTCTGGAATAACTTGAAGAGAATGAAATCAGCTACCAAGGACTGGGCGGCTAACTTGAAGAAGAAGGAGGAGGAGGAACTAAAAAAGGTCAATTCTGAATTAGCTCTCTTAGAAGATCTAGAAGGAGGAGGATATGACTCCATTGAAGCAAGGAACATAATCAAGGATTTGGAGGCCTCAAGAAGGAGAATTCTACAGATAAGAGAGGAAAACTAGAGATTGAAAAGAAGGGCTCTTTGGCTTCAAGCAGGGGATGAAAACACTAAGTTCTTCCAAAACTATGCCAAAGGTAGGAAGATGGAAAACACTATCTGGGAATTACCTAAGGGGAATGGAGAAGTGGCCTCCTCTTTTGAGGACCTGTCTTCTTTGGGAATCACTTATTTCAAAGGTCTCTTTAAAGCTCCAACTGAAGTGACCGTTGCAGAAGTGATCAGAGTGGCTCATATGTTCCCTAGGTTCGTGGAGGAGGAAGAAAATGAGGCAACAATGGCACCTGTCTCCAAACAGGACGTTGAGGATATCCTTAAAGGCATGCAAAAGGAAAAAAGTCCAGGGCCGGACGGCTGGACTGTAGAATTCTTTCTGCATTTTTTTGAAACTCTTGGAGATGATCTTGTTGCTGTTGTTGAAGAGTCCACAGCTATGGGTCAAGTCTTTGGCCCTTTCAATTCCACTTTTCTTTCTTTGATTCCCAAGTCTGACCACCCTTCTTCTTAATCTGATTTTCATCCAATCTCCCTCTGCACATGTGTCTATAAAGTAATTGCAAAATTTATTGCTGCTAGGCTTAAACCTTTTCTTTCCTCTCATCTTTCTCCGGAACAGTTTGGCTTTCTTAGTGGTCGTCAAATCCATGAAGCTGTAGGTGTTGCTCAAGAATATTTGCATAGCCTAAAAAGGAGTGGCAGGAAAGGGCTTATTGTTAAATTGGATTTATCTAAAGCTTATGATAGATTCAGTTGGCTTTATTTGAGGCTTCTTCTTACCCATCTTGGTTTCAGATTTGACTTTGTTCGGTGGATCATGAGCTGTGTTTCTTCTACAGATATTTCTCTCCTGATTAATGGTGCTACCACTTCTTTTTTTACTCCTAAACGAGGCCTCAGACAGGGATGTCCTCTTTCGCCACTGTTTTTCTTCCTGGCAGCCGAAGGATTAAGCCTCCTGATTCACAAGGATAAAAGACTGGGCAATATAAAAGGGATCGAAGCGGCCACCAACTTCTGGATCATGCATCTTCTTTTTGTAGATGATATTCTGCTATTTTTGAATGGGTCTATTGATGACTGTCGTGCCTTAAAGTTTCTGTTGGAGCTTTTTCTAAAATCAACTGGGCTTCAAATTAACACTCTAAAATCAACCATCACTCCTTCAGGTCTTTCTGGTGATGAGGTTAGTAGAATTCAAAGATTGTTGAACTTTGAAGTTTGTTCCTTGCAGGACCATTTCAAATACCTAGGGTTCTTGCTAAAACCGGACTCTTACAGAATTCGGGACTGGAAATGACTTCTTGCCAAGATTGAAAAAAGGCTAACTCATTGGAGCTTTAGGTGGCTATCGAGGGCAGGTCGTCTGGTTTTAATTAAGTCTGTTCTGATGGCTATCCCAGTTTATTGGGCCAGTCTCGCATGGGTCCCTAAAGGCATTTTGGCCTCTATTGACAAATTATGTAGAACTTTTCTTTGGTTTGGATCAAACCAGGACACGGTCAGCCCTTGGGTGGCTTGGGATAAAATTTCGAAACCAAAGGAGTGGGGAGGCTGGGGTATTAAAAACTTGGTTTCCTTTGCAAAATCCTTGGCGACCAAATTAGCATGGCGTTTGATTTCTACTGACTCCCTCTGGGTCTCGGTCATCAAGCGCAAATACATCAGTCAAGGCTCTGTTCTGGACTGGGTTCGGTCCCCAGTCAAATCCTCCACTAATGCCTCTACAGTTTGGAAAGCAATTGTGGCTTCTATTCAGCTAATTGAGAGAGGCTTGGCATGGTAGGTTGGCGATGGAAATCAAGTTCGGGTGGGATGTGACCCTTGGGTCGGCTGTTCGCCTAATTTCTCTTTGTCACGCGATCTGGTTAATCATTTAAATTCAGAAGGTTTCTTTTATCTAAACCAGGTGGCGGATCCCAGGTCTACCTCCCTAGTTAAGCAAGGCTGGTTGTCTGGCACGGACCTGCACCTGGAAAATAGGTGGATGGATGAATGGAACCAGTATATTGTTGATATTTCACACTCTTCTATTAGAATTTCGGATTCTGCTGATAAACTCCATTGGGTGCATGCTCAGACAGGTATATACACTCCAATTTTTGGATATAAATGGCTTATGACGCAAGAAGGTTGGGGGAATCCGTGTTGGTGGTCCAAATCTCTCTGGAAACTTAAAAGCCCAGCAAAAACCAGACTTTTTTTCTCGTGCATTATTCTTAATAAGGTACCAACTTGGGACTTTCTGCAAAAGAGAGGAAAACAGGGGCCGAGTTGGTGTTCTCTCTGCAAGTCTGAAGAAGAAACTCTACAACACCTTTTTCTCTTTTGCCCCTTTAACGCAAGCCTTTGGGCAGAAACTTTGCGTCTGACAAATATTCCCTTGAGATGGCATGGAGAAAACCTTCCACAGGCTTGGAAATCTTGGTGGCAGGAGGCTTCGGATGATAAAATCAGGGCCTTTCCTCTTTTAATAGCTTGGGGAACCTGGATCGCTCGGAACAAGATAATTTTCAATGAGTCCACCTTTCCCTTAGCCAGGCTGGCAGCAGAGGGAGATGCAATTTTTGATAGCATTCCTTCGCCTGCTGTTACAGGTTCCTCTCGCAATATCCAGCCTAAGACAATTAATGAAATAGTTCCCTGGGCTTACTTTGATGGTGCTTCTGATGACAATGATATTTGTGGTGCTGGGTTGGTCATTCATTTCTCTGCTGAAAACTCTCTTCGAGCCTCAGTCGGCCTTGGGCGAGGGTCTAATAATTTCGCTGAACTTAAAGCTCTTCATTTGCTTCTCTGCTGGCTTATTTCTAAACAGATGAAACAGATTCAGATTTTTGGTGATTCTCGAAATGTAGTCAACTGGTACAATGGGACTCAGCAGTGCAAGAATTTTATTTTACTACCTTTGCTTAAGGAGATTCATCATCTTAAATCTTTTTTCTCTGAGATTTCTGTTGTTCACATTTACAGGGAAAGGAACCAGCAAGCAGATCTCTTATCTAAAGAAGGTGCTCAACTCACTCTGGGGTCCTGGGCAGTAGCTAAAGTGGTGAATGGGACTGTTCATGCCCATGAACAACCTCTTTTTGTGTAATTATTCAGTTTATTTTCAACATTGTATAGTGGACTTTTAAAAAAAACTTTGAAAATTGCTACTATATTGAGTCCAGAACTGTTTTCCTTATGTAAGAATGCTCTGGGCTCTCTTTTTGTTCATGTTATGATATACTTTATCGGGCTGGGATAGTTTCTACTGCCAGCTCTTATTGGTGATAGTGTGTCACGGTTGTGCCTCCTCTCTTTCTGCTCTCATCTCTACCACTGACTGATGATGAGTTAAAAGAGATGCACTGATGTTTATGTTGGATATTTTTGGTTCCTAGGGCTGCTAACATCTTGTACAGGTGTTAAGTAGCTATGATTCTACTCCCTCTCAAAGGGAATGGCAATGTTTCTCTCAGAAATGCTTGGCATATGTTCAGAGACTATCTATTTATAATAGAAAGTTCGTTTTTTTTCTGTGGAAAAAAAAAAGATATGTATATATATAGATATCGAAATGTTTACATAGTGTGCATCGCATAAAATCAAAATATACATGTTCGCCTTAATACATCTGGAGACGACATGTCCCTCAAAAAAATATGCATGATAAAAGCCCTAGGAGTCTAATCCGCATGGTGCTCATGATAAAAAGTGACTGCACGCACTAAGCATCTCAGAAGTCGGTGGAGGCAACTAGGCACTCCCACCGTATGTCTCTGGTACGCCATCGGTACATCTGCCAGCCGGGCGTAGTCTGGGATCCCTCGGGCAATACCCTCGAGATTCTGGATCAACTCCCCCCCCCCTCTGCACCCTCTGCCCGAGGACCAGGTGTGGGAAGAGTCCTCCACGCAATAGGAGACATACCGGCTAGTCTCTCTGGGCCCACATCTGCATACATATAAAATGTGTGAAAACAGACATGTATTACCAAAAAAAAAATCATAAAACATAAAAATAAAAAAGAGAAGAGATCATACCCAACTCCTCGTCCCAATCATCTCCCTCTGGCAGTGGGAGATCTGGGTCTCCAATGAAATCGATTCCTGCATATGGTCAGTCTTCCACTATAATCAACTGACGCCACAACCACCCAAAAAACTCTGGCCTCCAAGACATCTGTTGGCCTCCTCTAGCTCTGGGCATCAGTGCCACCTAGCGAGCCATTCTTGGCTCTCGTGGAATCGGCTCAGCTACTATGGCCCCTTAGCCCTGGAAGATTGGTAATCGTTCTAGAATGAACAATACCAGGATAGAACCGTAGCCAAACTGTTTCAGTTTGGCTTGCCTACACTTTGTGAGCTGTCTCTTATATTTATTGTCACTGTTGTGGCCCAGTCGAATAATAGGGGACTCATGCACTCTGAGGCCAGTAATATTTGGGCCTTTGTTGCCTCGTGCAATGCCTGCAATCCTGTGGCCCACGTGATGGTATGAAGCACTACCCTGAGTGCTAGATCAAGAATAATATGGATGTCTACCTTTCCACTTCCTGATCCCAATCATGCCCCTCGGCACACTCGTGCCATCACTTGCTCCATCTTCTCACCAGACGGTCTGCTCCCTGTCAATATGGGCACCGGACCTCTACGTGATAGTCCGGTTATGAAGTATACGTCAGAAACCTCCAGTTCTAACACTTGGTCTCGCAACTTGAAGACTTGTTCATGTTCGTCCCATATGCTGATCAGGTACTGTAGGAGCTGAGGCTGAGCTCGTAAGCAAGGTGTCAGGAAGAACTTCTTAAGCCCACAGTTCTTGAGGGCATTCATGCAAGTTTCATTCTCCATGGCCTATTCATCCTCTTCCCCATGCTCCCTCTCTTTCCACTCAATGACCATTTTGATCGGTTGCCTGCATTTACATGGTCAAAAAACTTCAATTAGACCTCTGCTATCCTTAAAAATTCATGCAATTCATTCATTGTGTGGAAATTTCAAATGGAAAATTGGATTGCGCCGCTGGCGTGACTGTTTTCCTAATAGTCGCACGAGTTGACATGGGCCCTTTGGAAATAAAATGCCATTGGTGCGGGTCTGTGCCGGATACCCGCGCCAATGGGCGGAGCCCTAAAAATTCAAAAATTCCTCATAGAAGTCTAATATAAAATAAAAATTTATGAAAAATGGATTGAAATGGAGTACAAAGAAGCACCTCTTACCTGGAACAGACGGGAATCTGGACGGTAGCCCGGATCGGTCGCAATTACCGTCAGAAGTTCACACACAAAATGGACCACTGCTGCTCTTCAGTGAGGTAAATAGTGAAAATTAATTTTATTTTTACCATTTGACATATTTATGACTTTTTGAACTCAAAATGTTGGGAAAAATACTGAGAGGGGGGGGTTGAATCAGTATTTAGCGCAAACTAATTTTTTTTACTTTTTCATGCTCTAAAACCCATACGCTACTTTTCTGAAGCAAACTAGTGTATACACTCGGATATCCTTCATAAAACTCGTGTATACACAGAGATCTAATTATGCCATTAATTCTTCACTAATATCATTCCATCATTCATTCATTAGATGTTCTATAACCGTAAACAAGTGCAGTAAGAACAGAATAAACCATCACACATGAACACTAGGATTTTTTTTTTAGGTGGAAACCCAAGTTGGGAGAAAACCACTGCTGCAGTTGCTCAGCCTTCAATATTTTATTATAGAGAAAACATCTTACAACATATGTGCTGGCGCAGACTCCTACCAGCACGCAGGCACCCACCTGCGCTCGTTTACCAGCCTCTCCTGGAAGGGAGCTCCAACCCCCTGACTCGTTTACCAGCCTCTCCTGGAAGGGAGCTACGACCCCCTGATCTCGTTTACCAGCCTCACCTGGAAGGGAGCTACAACCCCCTGTCTGAAGGCTACAACCCTCAGCACCTCTATGGACCACGTTTCATCAATTTTCACACTGGATCCAACAACTCAAATAGAGTACAACTTGTAGGCCTTGTTTCATCATATTATCAGACTGGACCCACTCCACACATTTAAGTTCAATCATACAACCAACCTGATACAGACAACTCAGAACTGTAGAATACAGATAGCAGTAACATAGCAGAATAGATCAGACATTTCATACCCCATGCTTCAGCAAACCCTAGTTTGCATAGGTGCTTTCCTTTCACTGATCCCGCGTATATACGCGCCTTCTACCATACAATACCGCGTATACTTCTGCACATATTACAAAGCTAATTTCACTACGCATACGCGCTTTCTCTTCAGCGAAGCCGCGTATATACGCGCTTCTTCTGCGGCAAACTAGCGTATGGTTCTTGAGACATTTAGGTCATTGCAATTCTTCAGAACAAACACATCACACAAATTTTACCCTTTACTTCAGACAGATGTTTGCCTCATCTCAGATCTAATCATTCCATAAACAGATGTAGCAAATACAAATACATTTCAGATCTAGATTCCTTTCTTCATCATTTTCTTCATAGGTGCTTCATGCATTCAGATCTATCATTCAACTGTAACCCTTTCCATTCAGATATACTTCAGAGAGAAGTATTCATTCAAGCTCAGACATCTTGCACCCACAGTCATAATTTGCACAATGAATTTCTTCTCTTTATATAGGTTTACCCTTTTTCAATACCATGAGCCAAAACCACATTACTTCTGATGGTATTCCTGGATGGGGTCATTTAGATGAATCATTACCCAATAAAATGGGTCAATACCATGGTGGTTACCCCTGGTTTTGCACTTTATGAGCGCTTTTGCGCACACGCTACTTGGCACGTTATTACCCGCGTGCATACGCGACTTCTCCTAGACAAAACCGCGTATTCCTTGAGACATGCTCTTTTCATCATAGATCTAGCACATATTGAATTCCTTTCTTCATTACCTTCTGTACTCTCTGTAGATACATCTGATTTACATCATTTAACAAGTTCATCAAGTAGGTTTCCATCATCTTCATCAAGTGGGTTGCCATTCAAGGACAACACTCTATCAAGTGGGTTGTCATCAAGGACAACACTCAGCATCATATTGCCAACAAACATCATATCACATCAGATTTACATCATTTACCAAGTCCATCAAGTCAAGAATAACTTCATCAGGTGGATTTCCATCAAGGACAACACATGTCAACAGTCGCATGTCTTCATCTTCATTCAGTGGGTTGCCATCAAGGACAACACTCTGCATCATATTGCCAAAAATCTCCCCCTTTGGACTTGATGGCAACCACGATGGTGTTTGGTTACCACAACAGATAGGTACATTAAGAATACAAGGACACCATGTCACTCTCTCCATTTTTGACACCATTCTTTCTCTTCATTCAAACACCATATCACTCTCCCCCTTTGACATCAAGGGAAAAGGGTGGATCAAAACCAACATACTCTCCCCCTTTTCTCCTCATGTGGAAGAAGCGTTCTGCAGATCTGATGTATATTGAAGTGACCAAGCTCCCCCTGAGTTCATGCTGAATCTTCAACATTTCAAACACCATGTCACTCTCCCCCTTTGACATCAAGGGAAAAGGGTGGATCAAAACCAACATACTCTCCCCCTTTTCTCCTCGTGTGGAAGAAGCGTTCTGCAGATCTGATGTATACTGAAGTGACCAAGCTCCCCCTGAGTTCATGCTGAATCTTCAAACATATTTTTCAATGAGGTACATGACTCTATGAACTTCCTATCACACAAGACTCATACTTACATCAAAGATCCAACCAAGTGGATTTACATATGAGACCTAAATACCCAACCAAGTGGGTTTACAAATTTGACTCAGCTACCCAATCAAGTGGGTTTACAAAATTTGTCAAGTCCTTACATGACTAAAAATTACAATTTTACATCATGGGTCTCAACAAGACCTTTTCATCAAAATACAAATATGACCATTTATGATCAAGACCAGAAAAACCTCAAGAGAGATCATATATCAGAACCACCATAATGCCAACAATGCATTATACTCAGCAAGACTAGGGCTCCGCCTGAAAATGTGCATTCGAACATCCTTTCCATATGACTAAGGCTCCCCCTTAGTTTGTGCATCCTGAACACTTTCAACCAATCATCAAGGCATATTATCAGATATTGAAACAATATTATAAGAGTTGGAACATCACCAGAGATACCAGAGATACCAAACAGCACTGCAGCTGTGCTGAAGAGAGCTGACCCCAAACAGAAATTTGTCAGCAATCAGACATACGCGATTTTCTGTGCATGAACTCGCGTATATACGCGACTGTGTTTCAGGAAATCCGCGTATCCAATACCATCTTCTATACTTTAACCAGATCTGATCCTCTGTGAGAAAAAGACAATGTTCAGCTTCTTTCTGAGATATTTGAATGCTTCCCTGGAATACAGATAGATAGAACAGAGTAGTTGTGTCTTCAAGCGTCATCCAATGGTTGTAGCATAAGTACATTAGTAACCAAATCTTCAGATTCTTTGCAGCATCAATACATTCTTTCCAAGAGAAATTATTATACCAGAACAACATCTTCAAATATGTGTCAAGCAATCATCCATGTGGTCCAATATCATCAAGATCTTCAAGATTTAACATGATGTAACATATGTAGAAAAAAGGTTTCAACCATAGTAACAAACTCTGCATGATCTATTCTCATCTCTGAATCATAAGACTTCCAATTCATCCATGTGTGAGCACAAAAGATACTTTTCAGCAAACAAGGCTCAAAATCTCATCATAATAAACCATATACCAAGTTATCATCATTTGAGCATGAGTATCAAAGAATAAGCAGTCATAGTGCCAACAATGCAATTATTAGTATTCAACCTGTTGCTCCCCCTGAACCAATGCTCCTCCTTAACTTGTGCAACCTGAATACGTTCATCAGCAAGTCATTAGCAACAATCTCTGCATGAACTGTCCTTATCTCCGAATTATAAGACTTTCATCTCAGCAACGAATACTCTTCATCAAAAGTAAACAAGACTCATCCATAATCTTCAACATAAGAAGCCAAGTATCATATCATAATTTAGAACTGAGAAACTAAGCTGATACTAAGTCAATAATACAGTTATTAACAGTCAGACTGATGCTCCCCCTGAACCTTTGCTCCTGATCTTCAGCTGTCATCCCAATTCTCTTCTCATAAATGCATATGCGAATGTTTCTACTGCAACTCACGTATATACGCGACTTTTGTTCATCTAACCCACGTATGGAAAGTGAATCATAGAAATTTTTTCACATTCCTTCATCTCCCCCTGAATTTTTCCTTCCTGTACCTGTCTTCTTCATATCAGATGATCTGTCAGAAATACATATAACCAGAATAATCAAATCAACCATGAGAGTCATCATTCATTGCTCCCCCTATGACGATTCATTACTAAATCTCATAATGTATCCCACATCATTCCTGCAGTCAATAAGAGAAGTAAGCTTCAGAAGCATATGATTGCAGTAGGGTCAGAATTCCCTACGTTTCTGATTGGTCCTCCTTCTTTTTCCAAATTTTCTTGAACTTCATAACTATGTGCTGAAAAATGTCCACTTTCTCAGATCTGTTCAACCTTCATTCCTTTTCTACATGTCCATACTTGTTACAAGAATAACATCTCAAGTGTCCAGAGAAATAAGCATAAGAATCATAATGAGTATTTCTAATCTTCCTCCTTTTACAATCAGCTGCTTTATGTCCATACTTGTTACATGAAAAACAATATCCCTTGAAGAAACCAAAGTACCTTTCTATGTAGGAACTGTTTGTTTGAGGCTTAAATGATCTGCTCCTGCAATTTGCTGCAACATGCCCATAATTATGACATTTAAAGCATTCAACATTATTGACAGATTTCCTTTGAGATTTCATCATTGTTGGTTGACCTTTTGTCTCTTTCAACACTTCAGGTTTTGCATTGACATCCTTTGAATTTTTAGCACTTCCTTGTGAGCTAGATTCTCCTTTAACAGTTTCATGGAAACCAAGACCAAGTTTGATAGCAGGAGACCTTTGATTACTCAGAATATTGTCCAAAATATTAGTACTGTCTTGAAACCTCAAAATTTTTACCTTTTCTTCTAATTTACCTTTGAGAATGTTTACCTCAACCTCCAAGGCTTGACATTGCTTTGTCATGCTTTCTTCTTTCCTTCTTCCATCTTCTACTTGATCCTTCAGATTTAGAATCTCTTCTTTCAACCAATTTTCATTTTCTTCACATGTTTGTTGCAGCTCTTCATTCTTCTTATTTTATTTTTCTAGATCTTCTTTGAGAGAGATGATTTCTGCTTCAAGGCCTTCCTTTTCAAATGGTTGTAGAGGTTCCTCATTCTTCTTACTTGATGCTTCAAGATCTGCTTGCAGAGAGATGATTACAGCTTCAAGTCCTTCATTCTTCTTGCTTGATTTTTTGAGATCTGTATTTAGATCATTGATTTCTGCTTCTAGTCCTTTAATTCGATTGGATGCATAAGTATGAAACCTTTGATACTTGTCCACCTGTCCATTCAGCATTTCTATTTGTTTTTCCATTTGAGAGATCATCTCTTTGTAGATAGTTTCTTGCTTATTAGATGAACTTTTTAGTTCTTCAACTTTAATCTTGAGAGCTTCTTCTAGATCCACAACTTTACTTTCATTATCTTCACTATTGTTTGCACAAAGAAGATTATTACAAGGACCTCAATCACTACCTGATTCATCTTCTTCAATTTCTGCTATACATGTTTTCTGAGATATCTCCTTACTTCGAGTAGCCTTCTTCTTTTGCTTCTTTGCCATGAGCACTTTCAAATCATGGTCAGAATCTTCTTCATCTTCACTAGACACTTCATCATCATCTTCATTTGCATAATAAATATTCCTCTTTTCAAATTGTTTCCCCTTGGCATGTTTTTCTCTATAAGGACACTTAGCAGCATAGTGACCAACTTTTCCACACTCAAAACATTTGAAGGGAGGCTTACCTTTGAATCTTCCGGTACCTAGTTGGAGTTTTCTCACGAAATTTGCTTCTTATTCATCGGATATATAGCTGAATTCTTTGACAACTTCCTTTTCTTTTCCTCTTGCAGATACCTTAAAAGTAGCTTCTCTGATTTGAGAAGGACCTCCTTGTCTCATTTCAAAAGCAGTCAGAATACCATGTAATTGAACAATAGTAAGAGTTTGCAGATCTTGCCTTTCTTCAATAACTGAAACTTTAGAGTCAAATTTTGAAGTCAAGGATCTTAAGAATTTTTCCACCAGAGTAGTATCAGTTATGGTTTCCTCCAAATTTCTCATTCGATTTACAATATCGTCCAGACGTAAGAGGAAATGGGCAATACTCTCATCACTATGCATCTTCAAATTTTCATATTCAATTCTAAGAGTTTGGAGTTTTGCACTTTTTACCTTTGTGTCTCCTTCATAACTCAGAATGATTTTGTCCCATATTTCTTTTGCTGAATGTAGCTGCATCACTTTGGCAAATTATGGTTCAGACATGCTACCTAATAAGACATTTACTGCTTTGGCATTGATTTCATACTTCTTCCTTTCTGCTGCATCAGTAGGAATACTTGCCGGATACTGATAACCTTCTTCCACGATTGCCCATACATCTACACCAAGACTTTGCAGATATGATTTTGTTCGTACCTTCCAGAATATCAGATTGCTTCCATTGAATAGAGGTGGCTTTATAGACATTACTCCTTCAAGACTTCCCATTGCGACGGATCTCCTTCAAGCGATCAAGCTTCTGCAGAAAGACCTGCTCTGATACCAATTGTTGGGAAAAATACTGAGAGGGGGGGGTGAATCAGTATTTAGGGCAAACTAAAACTTTTTACTTTTTCATGCTCTAAAACCCATACGCTACTTTGCTGAAGCCAACTAGCATATACATGTGGATATCCTTCATAAAACTCGCGTATACACAGAGATCTAATTATGCCATTAATTCTTCACTTATATCATTCCATCATTCATTCATTAGATGTTCTATAAACAGTAAACATGTGCAGTAAGAACAGAATAAACCATCACACATAAGCATCACACATGAACACCGGGATTTTTAGGTGGAAACCCAAGTCGAGAGAAAACCACCGCTGCAGTTGCTCAGCCTTCAATATTTTATTATAGAGAAAACATCTTACAGCATATGTGGCGTGAAGACTCCCTACGACACGCGGGGGCCTTACAGGTCGTTTGACCTCTCTGGGAAGGAGGCTCCAACCACGACTCGTTTACCAACCTCTCTGGAAGGAGCTACGACCCCCTGATCTCGTTTACCAGCCTCACCTGGAAGGGAGCTACAACCCCCTGACTGAAGGCTACAACCCTCAGCACCTCTATGGACCACGTTTCATCAATTTTCACACTGGATCCAACAACTCAAATAGAGTACAACTTGTAGGCCTTGTTTCATCATATTATCAGACTAGACCCACTCCACACATTTAAGTTCAATCATACAACCAAACTGATACAAAAAACTCAAAACTATAGAGTACAGATAGCAGTAACACAGCAGAACAGATTAGACATTTTATACCCCATGCTTCAGAAAACCCTAGTTTGCATACGCGCTTCCCTTTGACTGATCCCGCGTATATACGCACCTTCTACCATACAATCCCACGTATACTTCTGCACATATTACAAAGCTAATTTCACTGCGCATACGCGCTTTCTCTTCAGCGAAGCCGTGTACATACGCGCTTCTTCTGTGGCAAACTACCGTATGGTTCTTCAGACATTTAGGTCATTGCAATTCTTCAGAACAGACACATCACACATATTTTACCCTTTACTTCAGACAGATGTTCGCCTTATCTCAGATCTAATCATTCCATAAACAGATGTAGCAAATACAAATACATTTCAGATCTAGATTCCTTTCTTCATCATTTTCTTCATAGGTGCTTCATGCATTCAGATCTATCATTCAACTGTAACCCTTTCCATTCAGATATACTTCAGAGATAAGTATTCATTCAAGCTCAGACATCTTGCACCCACAGTCACAATTTGCACAATGAATTTCTTCTCTTTATATAGGTTTACCCTTTTTCAATACCATGAGCCAAAACCACATTACTTCTGATGGTATTCCTGGATGGGGTCATTTAGATGAATCATTACCCAATAAAATGGGTCAATACCATGGTGGTTACCCCTGGTTTTGCACTTTATGAGCGCTTTTGCGCATACGCTACTTGGCACGTTATTACCCGCGTGCATACGCGACTTCTCCTAGACAAAATCGCGTATTCCTTGAGAGATACTCTTTTCATCATAGATCTAGCACATATTGAATTCCTTTCTTCATTACCTTCTGTACTCTCTGTAGATACATCAGATTTACATCATTTAGTAAGTTCATCAAGTAGGTTTCCATCATCTTCATCAAGTGGGTTGCCATTCACGGACAACACTCTATCAAGTGGGTTGTTCATCAAGGACAACACTCAGCATCATATTGCCAACAGACATCATATCACATCAGATTTACATCATTTACCAAGTCCATCAAGTCAAGAATAACTTCATCAGGTGGTTTGCCATCAAGGACAACACATGTCAACAATCTCATGTCTTCATCTTCATTCAGTGGGTTGCCATCGAGGACAACACTCTGCATCATATTGCCAACACAAAATAGGTTTTGAAAGTTATTTTTCTGAATATTTTAATATATTTTGTCAAAAATGGGTTTTACACTTGCTTTTTGTGCAGCGACAGGTTATTTATGCAACTTAAACAGTGAAACGAGTTGTATTTTATACTTTTTCAGACTCGGTAAATACACGAAAAAATCACTTTGGAGTCATCTTTCAGCTCTTTTCTGACTCTCTAAACATGAAAAGATTTCCGAGGCCCTTGTTGTTTCGATCTCGTTAAAGTGGACACGAATCAACATCTACCCAGTATACGTTTACCCCTTTTTCGGGCTGGGATGGATTATTTACGAAAAAGGAATACCGTAGCTTATCGTGACTAGGAGGTTTTCTCAAATATTGTTTTCTACATTTTTGGGTCCGAGGAACTATCTACGAAAAGGGACCGCTGGAGTTTACTTTTTTG
Organism: Pinus albicaulis; assembly: GCA_034641835.2. Lineage (NCBI taxonomy): Eukaryota > Viridiplantae > Streptophyta > Pinopsida > Pinales > Pinaceae > Pinus > Pinus albicaulis. The sequence goes on along the minus strand of CM076577.1, from coordinate 347,180,652 downwards.
CTATCTTTTCAAACTCTCTATATATGAAAAGACGCTGAGTTCTTCCTTTGTCAAACTCGTTAAACCCTGATGACATTGGATTTAGTCGAAATGACGTTCTCTGAGTTCCTCCTTCCTAGGGCTCGTTAAATGTACTAGGATGGATTCGCTCGAAGGGCGGACTTATATTACAAGCATATGCTATCCCCTTCGAGCTTGCTATCAAAAATAATTGGGGTACTTGCCAGAAATGGTGGGGGAAAATGGAACTAGCATCATTGTCATGTCGGCAGTATGTCGCTCTTGAGCATGGCACTTGTCTGCATTCGTGTCGGGTTGGGGACATCTCATCTCGTTCTTCACTTGCCTCCGTGGGTTTGGATAATCCCTTTTGACCTCTCATCTACTCATTGCCTCATCACCATGACCTTTGATCCGTTGATGTCAAATACTACCAAATCCACTATTGTGCCATTATATGTTCAAGAGAAGTTGGCCTGTGCAAAGTATCAACCTTCCTCTGATTGTCATATGATCCTGATTCACAAAAAACATCATTTTCCTCTATCTCATGTCCATGATGTGGGAAACACTATGGCCCACCTTCGATCAAGGTCACTTCCTGTCGACTTCAACTCATTATCCAGGAAGCTGATCTTGAGACTCCCTCATGGTACCTTGGACACTGCATGTCTCAATGGCAGGTTCTTCGCATTCGACGTGAGGTTTTCATTATTGGCCTCCGATCGAGTGATTCTGCGGGTGTTCGACGTCAGCTCATTAATTCACATGCCGTAGATTGTACCTGTAGTACCTTGAGGACCATTGGAATTAATGGTGGTACCTCTCGCGTCTGTTAACAGCTTTCATCTTTGGCTGGTAATCAGACGATGTTCTTGCATGTTCGACTTCAGCTCACATATTCTCATGCTTGAACTTGTACTTTGTTCAGGTCGAGATGGAGCGCAAGACCCTGGATTTTGTCTGTTGGAATCCAGGCTACGATTTTGTGTACTATTATTACACGACTTACTGATTGGATGGCTGCGACCATACCTGAGTCTATTTATTGATCCTCTCTAGATGGCTGCGTCCATGCCTTGGATCTAGATTATTGTATAATCTGTTATGGATGGTTGCTCCCATACCACGCATATATATCATGTATCTGAGACTTCAGTTGTACTTCGTTCCGCAGGTTTTCCGATGGCAGTGTTTTCATTCAGCATGTTCTCATAAAACATTTCACCCCTCTCTCTCTCTCGGGCCTCATGCTTTAGGGGGCATCTTTTACACAGCAATTTGTCACCGTCCCTTCCATTCCCCATCCCTCACATTGGAGGGCTCATTCCATGACCTGTGAGCAAAAACAAGACTTTAAAATACTTTCATTGCATCCCTCTGAAGATGAGCTTTCATTGCCCAGCAGACATCTCCCTACAAAAAACCCTAAAAATAGCTCTTTTTCCATTGGCGCGGTTCCACAGTTCAGCCCTCGCGCCAAGGGCGAAAATCATCCAAAGAGGGTGCGCCAATTGGTGCTCTGTCATAGAGCCGCACCCACGCCAACCATATTAAGAGGTGTTTTTTAAAAATAAATGGCAGAAGTTTCGTCCTAACAAATTCCTGGATTGATATCTATCTTGAGTTGGGAGGTTTGGCTACGGATTTCCATAGAGAGGAAGTGGTTTGCCACCTCTCATGGAGTGCTATGATAAATGAGCCAATCACGATTATGAAGATCCCAACTCCCCTTCCTCCACATCTATCAAAAGCTTGCTCATCTCCTTTGCAGCTAGTTCCCAAGGAAACTTTCACACATCCTTATCTTGAGACCTTCTTGATTCATAAGGCAAATCAAGCAAGAGACTGTTATCCGTATCCGGAAAGAAAGGCTGTCCCATCATACTTGAGCTTTATCGAACATGTTTTGTTGTGGGCTTTGTCAAAGAAAGTCTTTATTAATAAACTATGTTTGTATTCTTCTTTTGACTCATTAATGATAAGCGACTATTGGTTATGGTTTCCTCTTGTTCTTCGGTGTGTTCTCGATTATGTCTCTTCGACATATAGTTGTATATCTTAGTTTATACTTTCATCGTTTGTGTTGTTTCTTGTGTGTACGGGTGTTCGATCGCGGCATCGTGAGGTTTGTGATTTACCGAGCAAAAACGGGGAAACACCACCTCTTCTACAAATGACAGCGTTGGATTCCAGGTAAGCCTTCATCGCAAGTCGGTTTATTTGCAATTAGGAACCTGCACTGTAGCGTGTTTGATTGTTGCTAGACCCGATCTGGGCTAGTAGGGATCGCCTCTGTCCGCAAAGAGGATTAACCTCTTCAACACCAAGCATAGTACCCCCAGAGTTCTATCTTGCACCAAATTTTGTGTCCATGGTGTCCTCCATCTATCTCAATGGAGTGGTCTTGGTGAAGAGGTTGAAAATAATGTGAGGAGTTTAGAATGGAGATGGAGTGGCCTAGGTGGATGTAGAAAGGTGTGCCCACCCATGTAGGTCAACACAATCCCTGCAGAACAATCAAACACATGCATAAAATGATCACTATTACATTAAAGTAAATTAACATGGAAGTTGAATTTTATTGAAATGTACTCTACCCTAGAACAAAACTGTAATTTTAAAACCAATACTTCTAACTTCTAAGTTGCAGATATTAGACATGCATAAGGATTGTAGTCTAGTGCTTAACAATTTCCAAGAAATCATAAAAAAATATTTTTGGGTTGTTATTGTAGATCTTTCAATCACTCTTTCCACAAGAGAGGTGATAGACAAATGTGAAACTACAAATTTTGTAATATAACACCTACTGAAACAAGAAACACATTGAAATAACTTGAGTAGGAACAAGGAATAAATACAAATGAGAGACTAAAGCCTCTAGGTTGGGCCCAAACCTAAGGGTTTAAATTCCTCCAAATGTAACTCAGATGGAGACCAATAGTGAACTTTTGATTAACAGAAAATAAGTGTCACATACTTCATATGAAGAATTAGAATAACAATGTCAAGCACTAGGTTGTGAGTAGCTACTCCTAGCGGAAATAAAAATTTGAATCCTAATGAGCCTCTAAATATCTAATGCTTTCAAAATTTTACACAGTATACTAATTCAAACTACATTATTACAAAACGTTAAAACATTGACATTAAATATCTCCATTGAAGTGAACTTTCCACCAAATTTTCCACCGCACATGAAAATCATTGTAACATTGACATTAAATCTCTCCATTGAAGTGAACTTTCCACCAAATTTTCCCCCGCACATGAAAATCATTGTACTCTAAAAAAACGAGTAGGGAAAGACGTAAAGTAAACCATGAAGACGGAAAGTAAACCATGAGTTTCGTTATTTTCTGAAATTTCAAAACTTTTACTTTAAAAACTAATTTTGGTTAAAATATTTAAATTACATTATTGTATGGGTGTATTTTATAACTTAGTATGACGTGTAAGTGTTTGTTTGAGATTAAAGTTGAAATTTTACTGGTCAAAATAAAAAATTTAAAAACCAAAAAAATAAAATATAAAAATAAATGTTTTATATAGTTATTCAAATTTATAGTATATAATAAAATAACTATTAAATTATAAGATAATTGTATTGTAGGTTTTTTAGAAATTAATAAAAAAAATAATTATAATACAATTATCTTGTTTTTAATAGTTCTTTTACTATATAAGTTGAATTTGAATGGATCATAAATTTACTTTCAACACAAATTTTTAAGACATTAAAATTCTAAATCAAGTAAAATTTTAAACATCTTTTACTAGATTCAATTTCATTTAGTAAAATCAAGTAAAATGGTTAATTCAACACAAAGAATAAAAAATCCTATTCCTAAATTTTTTAATATTTCTTTTGATTAAGTATTTGTAAAATGAATATTTAAAGGGAAACCCATATCTTATGGATATATTAAGATCTCTAAAAACAATTATTTTCACATCAAAGTTGTAATATTTGGAAACTTTGTTATCATGTCACCTAAAAAACATCATTAAATCTAATATTAATATTAATATTATAAATTTACTAACATAGGATTAATACAATATTAAATTTAATATAATATTAAATTTTGTATATTATAATATATATTAATGTATCATGATATATATTAAATCTAGATATGTATCAGAAGGAAGAATAAACAGAGATTGATCGAGGTGGAGAAATAGAGGGAGTGGGAGGAAGGGAGAGAGGGGAAGGATGATAGAGAGGTGGATGGAGGAAGGGATAGAGAAATCGAGTTGGAAGGAAATAGGTGGAGGGAATCGAAATTACATAGATAGAGAAAAGTGGAAAGAGAGAGAGAGAGAGAGTGACAAGGGAGAGATGGAGAGGGAGGATATATTTTTGGGGTGAGATAGAGAGATAAAGAAGGAGAGACAGAGATAAGATGGGGAGAGAAGAAGAGATAGTGACAAATTTGGAGGCCAAAGAGAGAGAGAGAGACAGAGAGAGATAGAGAGATGAGGAAGAGAGACAGAGGGAAGGAGAGATAAAGGGAGAGAAAGAGGGAAGTAAGAAAAAATACAAAAGAGAGAGATGATGGATATGAAGAGAGATTGAGAGAAGAGAGCACGAGGGAAGAGAGGGAGAGAAGGGGAAGAGAGAGAGAGAGGAAGAGGAAGAGGGAGGGAGAGATAGATAAATATGGAGAAATGACGTGTATATTTTGGGGTGATATATAGAGACAAAAGAGAGATGGAGAGAGATAGATATATAGATGGAAGGTGAGGAGAGGGAAGAAGAGAGAAAGAGAGACTAAGAGATAGATATATATGGAGGGAGAAAGCATGTGTGTTGGGGGGAGAGGGTGGGATAACGAGACAAAGAAAGAGTATGGAGGGAGATATAGATATATATGGAGGGGGGAGAAAGGGAGGAATAATTTTTGCACTCAATGCATTTATTTCACTGAATATGGTGATTTATAATCCTATTTGATTGTTTTCATTGAAGGAGATAAAGTGAGGGAGAGGAGGAATGAAGAGAGAGAGGAAAGGAGTGACAGAGGGAGAGAAGGGTAAGAGAGAGAGAGGGAGACAAAAATATGGAGGGGGGGAGAGAGGGGGAAGAGAGAAGGAGAGAGGGAGGGAGATAGTGGCAGGGTTGGAGAGAGAGAGAGAGAGAGATGGGAGGAGAGAGAAGGATTTTGGAGAGAAAATACATGAGAGAGAGGAGGAGAGAGAAGGGGATATAGAGAAGGAGAGAGGGAGGACAAATAGATGGATTTGGAAGGGGAGGGAGGGATGGAAGAAGAAATAAATACAAAGAGGAAAGTGGATGCAGAGATAGAGAGGGAAAGTGAAAATGAAGAGATGGAGAGAGAGTATGAATGTTTGAGGGTGACATAGAGAGACAAAGGAGGAGAGATGGAGGAAGATATAGAAATATATATGGAGGGGGAGATAGGGAAGAAGATTTCTTGCACTAAATGCATTGAATTCATGGTAGATGGTGATTCCTAATCCTATTTGTTTTCTTGCACTAGATGCATTGTTTTTAGTGTAGATGTTGTTTTCTAATTATATTTGATTGCTTACACTAGATGCATTGATTTGAGAGCATATTTTTATTTTCAATCATATTTGATTGTTTCGACCAGATGCATTGATTTTAGTGTAGATTAATTCTATTTTATTTTTTTCAATAAATGCATAGATTTTAGATTAGATGTTAGTTTCTAATTTTGTTTGATTGCTTGCACTAGATGCATTGATTTTAGTGTATGTAGTAGATTCTAATCATATTTAATTGCTTGCAAGATGCATTGATTTCGGTGTATATGGTGATTTCTAATCCTATTTGAATAATTGCAAGAGATGCATTGATTTTGGTGTAGATAGTGATTTCTAGTCCTATTTGATTGATTCCACTAGATGCATTGATTTCACTATAGATGGTAATTCTAATCCTATTTGATTGCTTGCTTAGATGCATTGATTTCATTTTGGTGTAGATAGTGATTTCTAGTCCTATTTGATTGATTCCACTAGATGCATTGATTTCACTATAGATGGTGATTTCTAATCCTATTTGATTGCTTGCACTAGATGCATTGATTTCAATGTATATGTTGATTTCTAATCATATTTGATTGCTTGCACTAGATGCATTGATTTTAGTGTAGATGTTGATTTCTAATCTTATTTGATTGTGCTATATGCATTTATTTTCATATAAATGTTGATTTCTAGTCTTTTTTATTGATTCCATTGGATTCTCTGAGTGTAGATGTTTCTAATCTTATTTGGTTGCCTGCTTTAGATGCATTGATTTCTGATTTAATGTCACTCTATGTATGATGGTATATTAACTTAAAGTGATTGAATTAAAAATGTGCATTAATTTCAGTGTAAACCGAAAAAATGATTGACAATGTGCATTGATTTGTGTATTGTAGTAATTCAACCTATTAATATTGAGAGACAATGTATGATATTTACTCCAATATTTAGAGTTAAAGAATTGAATGGTTCACCATCTCAACTATCATTTATATATAGCCTATATGAAAATATCGAAATTTAACAAATAATGTAAAAGGTTTTGTAAATCTGACCACTCATTAAAAGAAATTGAAAATTACATTATTTCTTGACTTTTGCAAACCAAGCTATAGATTAAAAAAAAACCATCAAAATATTTTAGGAAATAAATTATTTCAAACATTAGCAATGAAATAATGATTTCAAGAGTAATATTGATGCAATAAATTATTAAAGTTACTCTTCAATATATATTTAGTAATACCTCAATAGACACTATCAAGAATTCTTAATTGTCAAAAGTTGGAATACCTAAAATTAAATGAAATAAATATGCAGTATCAATTGTCTCCCTTCTTCATCACCAACTAATTACTAACATAAAATTAAATACACATCTTGAAATATAACACAACAATTGTAACATTCACAAACATTACTATCCAAATGGAAACACATAAACACACAAAAGACTCAAAAAATTCAAGATCATTCAGGGAGAGCAACACAAAAGAAATTAAAGAAGAAAAAACAAAGAAAACATAATGTAAATTTCAAAGCATGAAGTTTATTTCAAACATATATAATAATAATAATCTAAAAACATGTTATTGTTTCCCTCAACTTCAACCAGTCTAGATCCCTATTTTAAACTAAAATCTCTGGAGATGAAAACTTTTCCTCAATTTCTATTTTCTTTAATTTATATATTCCAGAAACAAGATTTTCACCGTGCATAGATCCATTATGTGAATCTGAATCTAATTAAAATGTAGATCCAAAATTATGTGAATCTGAATCTAATTAAAACGTGAACACGGAGACAATTAATCTCTCTATTCAATTTTTCCGTTCAAATTTCTAGATGTGCGTACGCAGTCATACTGCAAGGGAAATGAATGGACCAAAGACGAAGGCAACTTCCAAGAAAAATTAGGAACAGAAACGTTAGACTAACCTTTTGAAATGGTGTCCGTTGCATTCTCTTGGGAAACGTAAAAGGTAAAGAAAGAGCGGGAACGGAAAACGTTAGACCATGCAATGCATCGAATGCGAATCAACTATTTATGGAGATGGGTAGGTCGAATCCTGTATCTGAGGAGGGAGAAGCATATAAAAAACGATTGCATGCAGAAGACGGAACAAAAAAAACAATTTCGCTGAAAAAAAAACTCACGCAACCAATTTCGCTGAAGAGGTTGATGGTTTGTCAATGTCAATGACGTCCATTCACGTCGATATTTGCGGGTAGAAGAAGCAACCACATTGTATGTTGGGGTTTATTAATTCAGTCAAACCATTTTGCCTGTCAAATTTGCCCAGATTCGAGAGCCCATTAGTGTCTGAAATGGGTCCCTGAGTTTTGAAATTCCTAACCTATGTTTATGATTGATGATTCGGATATCATGTCATTATACTTTGTAAGGAATAAAATCAAGAACAGATGGGAAATTTGCTTTCTCATTACTCGTATTGAATTCATGTGAAATCGCTGAACAAACTTTAGTTGGTCAGACTCAGCGAAATCGGTGTTAGTATAGTCGCCATTCGGCAATCATTAAAACAATGTATCGTAAACAAGGGTATATAATCAAAACAGCGATTTTTCTCTTGTGAAAAAAAAACAAGGTATCTTCTCTTTTTTATTGAAATCGCGTGATAAATTTTGAATTTTTTTAATTTTCTTCTCATTTAAAATGTATTTTTAAATGAATATACGGATTCCATAATTAGAAAAAAATATGGGATATTTGAATAGTGTATATTTCATAATTGTGGTTTTAATATATTTTTATAATTAATTGAAAAATACATTAAAAAAATTAAAAAATAAAATAATTATTTTATTATAAAAATAAAATGCATGTAGACTAATATTCTATATCATTAAGTATTATTTAAAAAACCAATATATTAAGCTTTTCTTTACGAGCTTAAATATTATAATTTATATAGTACTTTCATAACCATGTAGTCAATTAATTTTATTTACACGACAAGACACGCAAACCATTTTCCTCAAAAAATTTCCTATATTAGAGGGCCATCGATATTTTAAATGGGAACGTGAGTTTTGAAATTCCTATCTTCTATCTTTGTGATTGAATATTTGGAGAAGATTTCATTATACTTGGTAAGGAATAAAACGAAGATCACATGAAGAATTTTTTATTTTAATTAGGCATGTTGAATTTATGTGAAATAGTAGAGAAACCTTTAGTAGGTGGGTTTTTAGTGAAATTGGCTTTAATATACCATATTAATAAATGTGATTAATATATGTCAATTAATTTATATCAATGTTTTTTTTCGGAAGAAAAAAATCTTTGTATTATAACAGTTTATGTATCATTCATTACATTCACAGCTTTAGATTGCTGGGAATAATAGAAATCCTGAACATATAGAGATCAAAGAGCAACTTCTATGTAAGAAATTAGCCCATGCAATCTCCAAGAAGGGTTTCACAACTTCAGATTGCTGGGAATAACAGAAATCCTGAACATATAGAGATCAAAGGGAAACTTCTAGGTAAGAAATTAGCCCATGCAATCTCCAAGAAGGGTCACCTATTACGAAGGAATAAGAATCACTCCTTGCATGAAAGAAATTAACCCGTACAATCACAAGAAAAGCCACCCATTACGAAGGAATAAGAAATCACTCCTTACATGATTAACAATGTATTGTATCAGAACAGCCTACCTTGATGCATCAGAAGATAATACATTTATACATATCAAAAAGACAACGCAAAAAGAGGGATTCTATATCATGAAAGGTTCGAGCTCGCTGCCCATATATAAACAACATGATAGCATTAAGAATGTGGGTATAGAGTAGAAAGGATATAGGCTGCATAGATCATCTGTCAGGTTCCTATGTGCAGGCTTGCTTGAAATGGTGTGATAAGGGGACTGAGCGCCTGTGTGAGAACAAAAGCAGTGCTGTCTAACCAAAACGGTGAAGGGAAAAAAAACAAAATATCAAAAGGCATACATGTAGATGTCGACCCTGCATGTTTGTATATCTGATAACCGATATTCTTGAGGGTTATGGAGTCAGCTCACTTGCAAGATATCTTCAGCAGGCTCGCTTGATGACAATGTTCAGGCTCACTTGTATAAAAATTCTATGGGCTCGCTTGCTGTAGGAAGGAAAAAAGGATAATAACTTCAAACAAAAAAGAAAAGGTAGACATTCATGAAGAACATATCAGCAATTATGGAATGGGATCCGTGGTCTTCCAGATGAGGTCCCAATCTCTATACTGTTCCATCTGCATCAAACCAAAAGATTCTCGGAGGGCTCTTTTGGAAAGCCCATCCGCTCTAGTGTTATTTTCTCTGTAGATATGGATAATAAGGGGCTTTCCCATCGTGTTCCATAAACGCTGAGTCCGAGTATACCACCCCTGCAATTTCGGAGCATTCAAGTTCTGGCGACCTGTAATACATTCAACAACAATATTGGAATCACCATATATATGAATTCCTGTCAACTGTAAATTGTTTGCTACAGAAAGAGCCCCCCATAATGCCATAAATTCAGCTTTGTTATTGGTCCCCGGACCCTGTTCCAAAACATATGAATCTTTTCCCTTTCAGAATATTTTATCCATGTGCCACACCCTGTGATTCCATCTTTTCATGCCCCATCAAAAAATACAGCTGGGACAGAGATCTCATGTGGTCGTGTTTTGAGAGACCTGTCAAAGCATGAGATTTGAGGCTGGGGCTGTAGAGGAATCCATCTCAAAATGGTTGTGTGTACCGAACAAAGGGAGAAAAACTTGCCCTCAAAAATCAATCTATTCCTGGCTAGCCATACTTCCCATATCAGGTAGAAGGGCAGCAATCTGAATTGATTCTTAAGCTTGCCCCATTCATTAGCAGCTAATATGAATTCATGAGGAATCCAGCTTGAATGGAGAAGGCAAGAGCTGAAAATATTCCACAACTGTAATACAATAGGACATCGAAAAAAAATGTGATGCACCATTTCCTCCATCTTACCACATATCGGGCATCTACCCGGTCCCTGTTGGCCTCTTTTAACTATGTTATCCCATGTGAGTATCTTGTTTTGCCAGGTGAGCCATCCAAAAATGGTAATCTTCGTGGGAATCTTATGGGACCAAAACTGTCCAAATATTCCAGTATAATGTGAATCCTGTGAATGAGAGAAAATGTAATAATAGATGTCACTGACAATGGGATCCTTCTCTTTGATCGGACCATTCCATGTAATCGAATCCCTGCCTGTCGAGTGTGAGATACCAACAGCCCACAACTCTTTGCATAACATCTCCCAATCAGATGCATCCTCATCCACCAGTCCCAATTGGTCAGCATTTTTGAAAACAGGGGCATAATTTGACCAGGAGAGAATGGTTTGTGAAAGGAAGACCATACCTCTATGTGCCAGCTTATGGATAATACGAGAAGAAGGGATCGCGGCTTGATTAAATCCCTCAATGCATGTGACCCCTATCGGAATACTAGCTTCGTTTCTAAAAAGCCAAGCTAATTTGTTCGATGCATGATCCAGGATTTTCTTGAAACTACACCATATAGCAGAGTATGAAGAGGGCATAGTGAACTCACAACATATGAGTTGTAGTAATGGGCCTCCATCAAGATATTTACATTTAACAATGTTGTTCCATATGCCAGATCCATTGATGGCACGCCAAAAGGATTCTATGAGTAGTGCCTTGTTGAAAATTCTCGTATTCAATATGCCCCATCCATCGCGTGATTTGGGCCAGCTTATATGATCTAGCTTGACCAAATGATATTTGTGCACCGAGCCAGTACCTTTCCATATGAATTGTGAAATAATCTTGTTAATATTGTCCACAATCATTTCTAGAACAAAGAACAAATGCCCCCAATACGCCATTAACTATGAAAGCACGGCCTGAACCATAATGAGTCTGCCCCCCATAGACAACCATTTGTTAGTCCATTTATTGATTCTCATCCTGAAACGATCCACCATCCAGAGCCAATCCCTACACTTGTAACCACAAGGCTTGATTTTAAAACCCAGATATTGGAAGCCATCCTTGGCCAGCATAAAATTGATCCCTATATGATCGGCAATGAAGGAAATTTCATTTAAGTCACCAAATTCATATAAGATAAAGGACATAGTCTTATTGATACATAATCTCGTTGCCTCTCCAAATCTGGTTAGAATGATATGGATGTAGAGCCAGTGGTCCATGTTCAATCTACTAAAGAGCAACATATCATCAACGAAAAGTGAATGAGAAGTAGAGATAGAATCCGAGAAAGCGAAACCCGATATATACCCTTGTTGCTCTGCATAGCGCATCATATTAGAAAATCCATTCATAATTAAGATGAAAATCAATGGAGATAATGCGCAACCTTGATGTAATCCTTTGCCAGCTTCAAAAAAATTAGTCGGAAGGCCATTTATCAACACAACGTATTGAACTGAGGTTATGCAAGACATGATCCAGTGTATCATTCTGATCAGTAGTCCAATTTTTAGTAGAACGAGGCGAATGTAAGACCAATCCAGCATATTGTATGCTTTGAACAAACCCACCTTCATCACTAAGGCCTCCCATGGATTATCCAATGGCATATGTTGCATCAATACTTCTCCCATGGATTATCCAATGGCATATGTCTCGATGCCAAAAGGCTGCGAGAAGTCTGGTAAGGACAAAAATGGTGTAGTACTGATCTTCTCTTTCAATGTATCAAAGGATTTTTGTTCCTTTCCTCCCCACTCAAATGTTTTATTCACACTCTTCAATGCATGTAAAGGGGATGCAATGACATATATGTTGGCATTGAATCTTCTCCAGTATGGTAATGCACCCGAAAAGCTACGAACCTCTGTAACATTGTTGGGTTTAGGCCACTTTAAAATCACATCAATTTTATAAGGATCTATTTTCAGTTGTCCACCACCGACAATGTGACATAAGTAAAGAAAAGAGGTCTTACCAAATTCACACTTCGACATTTTGACATAAATTTTTATTTTTTTTCAAAACATCAAGCATTTTTTTAACATGACACACATGATCATACCATTTCCTACTCTAAAGAAGGATGTCATCAAGATACATAAGTACAAAATCATCAAGAAAAGGCATGAAAGTATCATTCATCACCCTCATGAATGCAGCTGGAGCATTGCACAGTTTGAATGGCATCACCAACCATTCAAAAAACCCTTGTTTCATCTTGAATGCAGTCATCCATACATCCTGTCCTGATGATAGCCATTGTACAAGTTCAGTTTTATGATTTTTTTTCTTTTTTTCGATTGATATAAAATATCATAAATGCGAGGGAGGGTGTATCAATTCTTCATAATTATTTTTTTGAGTGCTCAGTAGTCCACACATGTCCTCCACGTGCCATCATTTTTCAACACCAACATAATAGGTGAACAACATGGAGAAGAACTTGGTCTTATGACCCCTTGGTTCAATAATTCCTGCACCCGTTTCTTTATCTCCTCCATCTCAATGGCTGAAAACCTATACATACTAATGTTGGGTAAAGGATCATTTCTCTGCAAGTGAATCTCGTGTTGGATATCACCCTTTGGAGGCAACCCACTTGGTTCCTGGAAAATCCCATCATTGTTAGAAATAATTTCCCACAATTCATTTTTATGAGTGGGATCACAACCTTGGAAAGCATCATATGTCTCTACATATTTTTCTCTCACAACCATGAACATGCATGCTTTGGTTGAATTCACCAACCTATTCATACGACCTACACTTACAAGACTAGGACTAATTTTGGAACGATAAGATCTAACAATATATTCCACCTTATCTTTCATGATATGATACTTGTTTTCATGGTGAAATAAAATGTCTTTCATGTCATACAAATATGGAATCCCCAATACCATGCCAAAAATATCGAAAGGTACAATATCAAGATCAACCTCATCTACTAGTTTGGATTCAATCACAAATCTATCCTTACATTGTTTTCTTACATGTAATTTGGCATTATAAAAAACCCAACTAAGAGAGTAAGGTTCCAGATGAGACTTGATTTCTAATCCCAATTTCTTAACCAAGGATTCTGAAATCAAATTTACTTGTGAACTCAGATAAAAAAAGGTTTCCACTTTAGTATGCTTCATTGTGACTATAATGTGGAACAATTCAATCCACTTTAGTTCATTAAAAGGACACTCATTTGAAGAACTTTTACTTGCATGTAGTTTCGAATTTTCCTTAGCATGAAGAGAAAGATTGCCTTGTATGTCCATTGTTGTGATATGTGTCTCGTTACCATAATCAAATCCAAGGTCTTGTTGTACAATTATCACCATATTTTGCATGTTCTTCCCACAGAATCTCTTTTCCAGATGCAAATTCCAACAATGTTCATCGTCATGGAATTCTTACTTCAGAATTAGTGAAAGATGCTAAAATTGATCCAAATATTTTAACTTAAAGGATGCATACATAATTGCATATAAAATAACATATTAACCAAGTAAATTAACAAATGAAAAAGAAGTGGAAATCATAAAGAAATCATGATACCAAAAGCACACAAATGATTTGATTATGGGGTTCACCCAATGTGAGCTGCGTATCTAGGGCCTGCCCAAAGTGGAGAGGTCTTCTATCATTAAGTGGCATCAAAGAAATCAATTACAAGAAACCTTAAAAAAATGACCCTTATACCTCCAACTTAGAAGGTGGCCTTAATATGGAGACCTCGACTAGAGAAACGTACTACACGGTTGGATTCTTGGTGCAAAAACAAGTAAAATTTATTATAAACATGTCGATTTCTTACACTAGAACCTCTGGTGCTCTAAAGGAATATTTTCGGCATCTCAATGATTTCGTCGCTCATGGTTCCACACCCCTGGTAGCTCCTAGTTTTGTTTTGCACCATGCGCATGTCTAGTTTGATTGGATTGAATGAAGGTTTAAATATTACTAGGCGGCAGAGGCACCAACATGGCCTATTGGGAAAATTGGTTGGCGTGTTTGAATAGTGTCAGTGTGATCTGGGGTTCCAACCCCATCAACCCCATATATATACCACGGTTTTGTTTTAATTTTCATTTTTTTGTTATGGGGCTACAATGTGGGTGGGCTGCCCATTGGTAGGTGTGGGTTCAAGCCCCGCCGGCCCGGCGCCATATGTGGCTTGTATAACGGTCGTGGGTAGGGTCTTGGTCTTGCAGTGGACCCCGACCTGAATTTGTATTAACACATATGATATTTTTTGGTTCCCATGGGTTTTTGTATTAATATATATATGTGATATCCATTGGTTCCGAGGGTGGCAGGGGTGGTAACCCACCACCCAAAATTATATTATTTTATACTTTTTTTAGAACATATAGTTAAAATTTCACTGGAGGAAAATAAGGGTTGCTAGGAAAATTAAGTAGGTGAAAAATTCTCCTTTTTTTACTATCATTATTCGTGTGTCAGGACTCTGCCAATTTTTTTTCCTCGTTAGTGACTGCCACTTAGCCAAGATTTACCAGAATTTTGACCATCTATATCTTCAGTATACGGAATTAGATTTGAGTATCATTCAGAATGTTGGAATCAGGGTGACGAGCACTATGATCTAGTGTTGGTTTCACTTCCATATAATGAATTTAATTTTAGAGCTATTTTCAAGGCTACTTCTCTTTCTGGATCCTTGTGGATCAAACATTTATCTGTTGCATGATTGTTTTCATAGACTAAGAAGACTTCTATGACATTCGCTGGGCATTCATTCTTAGGATGTATCATATTTCATCTAGAGAAAAATATAGCTAATGACATTTATGTTTCCTCTTGCCTCCTTTTTATTTTCACAGTATCCATTTGCATGGAAAATATATGAACCATTTCACTCTTAAAATATTCCAACATAGTTCCTATCTCATGCTTGATTGATATTGTGAAGGGAGAGGAAATGACCAATATTTAGATAGACCTACCTTCCTAGAATCCCTAGAGTGATTCTTGAATATAACTTTAATGTCATAATAATGAAATTGGCAAATATCGTGTCCATATAGCATTTTGAGGGTTTCCATTACATCCTCCATGGTCCCTCGGAGAAGAACTAGCTTGAGTGACTCAGGATGAAGGGTACAATTGACCCTCCTATAAATGAGTTGAAATATTTCCTCATAGTCCTCTAAAGATTCATTAGGTCCAAGGGTCATCCTAAATATTTCCTCCTTTGTTTCTTTGGAACTACAATAATCCTAGTATTTTTCATTGAAGGCTTGTTGCATTTGGGTCCAAGTAGTGATGTTTCCTCTAGGTAGACTCATAAACTAGTGCAAGGTTGCATATTTGAGGGTAGAAGGAAATAAATTCAACTTATTCCCATCAAAGCCATAATAATAGGTCCTACAGACATCAACAAACACAAACATCAAGGTGCAGGATCCTCAAAGCATAGGCCATGGAAATGTGGAAGGGGAACATGGATTATATTCTTCATTCTGGCCTCTTGATTGGATTCTATGATAGGAAAAATATCATTTTTCCTGTTTGTATCCATGGGTTAGGTAGGTGAGATAGGTTCTTCTTCCCCTATGGGATCCTCAATGTTTCCAGGTTTCTGATCTAGAGGGTCTTCTAGATCCCTTATAGTTAGAGAGGGATGTTCACAGTCACAAAGAAGAATGAAGGTTTAATTATTGAGACGGAGAGTTTGTTTCTTAATAATTTCCCTTGGTTATCCCTACTCCTACAAGGCATGAAAGAACAAAATTTTTTGAATTGTCTAATTTTTTCCAAAATAATAAGACTGATGCAAAAAAAAACAACTCTTAAGTAGAAAAAACACCTACTTGGACACCTCCCCAACAACCACACTTAAAAGTGATGAGCCCTGGTATTGCACTAATAATTTTTCCCCTCCCAAGGGATTCACAAATTAAATTATCAACTAGGGGTTCATACAAAATTAGAGGTGACAATTCTATATGCACAATAGGTTAGGTTTTACTCATGTCACCGTAAATCACGAGATCAGATCAAGGTGTTCAGGGACCAATCCTTTAGCTAGGTACAAAGAGAAAATAATGTCATAATCTTAAGGAGATGTACATGATTCTAACTACAAAAATGAAAATTCCATTAATTCATGTAAATGCTAAATTGAAATTACATGAAGAAAAAAACTAGTTTAGTTTGCAGAAGTAAACCGTGCTATTTTATTTTCATATACTTAATCAAATTAACAACCTACTTGCAAGAGTGGTTTATCTATTTGAAAATTGCTTGAAAATAAGAAATTCAATCTTCAACACAATTGGAAAATAATGTTAATTCTAATTCTATTTTTTGTTCTATGGTTGCAGTAAGGAAAGGATGGGGTTGGAGTTATCTTGGAGTGTCCACTAATCATGAAATCAAATATTGGGGGATCATTATTTAACTTCAAAATGCCATGTTAAAATTCTGTAGCAAAAATTATTAAAGAAAAAAATGCTACAGGTATGCTACAGGAAGTGTTACATGAGGCTCTCCATTGCTATAAGAGGCCTTGTTATGTACAAGAGGGCAGTCCAAGATCTTTTTGAGAACGTGCATGGTGTCTTGAAGGAAAAAGAAGACATATGAGGGTAGAAGAATGTGAATGAAGGGTTTTGGATCCCTTTGGCCAAGTGTTACACAGCAATTTGTCACCGTCCCTGCCATTCCCCATCCCGCACATTGGAGGGCTCATTCCATGGCCTGTGAGCAAAAACAACACTTGAAAATACTTTCATTGCATCCCTCTGAAGATGAGCTTTCATTTCCCTAAAGACATCTCCCTGCCAAAAACCCTAAAAATAGCTCTTTTTCCATTGGCGCAGTTCCACAGTTCAGCCCTCGCGCCAAGGGGGCAAATCTTCCAAATAGGGCGCGCCAATTGGCGCTCTGTCATAGAGCCGCACCCGCGCCAACCATATTAAGTGATGTTTTTTAAAAATAAATGGCGGAATTTTCGTCCTAACATATTCCTGGAATGATATCTATCCTGAGTTGGGAGGTTTGGCTACGTATTTCCATAGAAAGGAAGTGGTTTTCCACCTCTCATTGAAGTTTCCTTGATGATAGGGCCAATCCCATGATTATAGGGATCCCAACTCCCCTTCCTCCATCTATAAAAGCTTTCTCATCTCCTTTGCAAGCTAGTTCCCAAGAGCTTTCACATCCTTATGCTGCAAGAGCCTTCTTGATTCCCTTAATGCCAAATCCAAGCAAGGAGACTATTGTCAAGTATCCGGAGAACAAGGCTTGTCCCATCCTTGACAGGCTTTATCGAGACATGTTTTGCTGATGACCCACCAAAGGAGAGTGTTGCGTTGAAGCTATGGTTGTATTCTTCTTTTGACTCATTAATGATAACTGACTATTGGTTATGGTTCCAATCTTGTTCTTGATTATGTTCATGAGTTATGTCCTCTTCGACTGACATATAGTTGTATATAATGGATTTTATGCTCACGTTTGTGTTGTTTCTTGTATGTGCAGGTGTCCGATCACGGAGATCATGAGGATTGTGATCTGCCAAGGAAAAGGAATGGGAGCACCACCTCTTCTACAAATGATAGCGTTGGATTCCAGGTAAGCCTTCATCGCAAGTCGGTTTATTTGCAATTAGGAACCTGCACTGTAGCATGTTTGATTGTTTCTAGGACCGATCTGGGCTAGTAGAGATCGCCTCTGTCAGCAAAGGGGATTAACCTCTTCAAAAATTAGGCAACTCCGCTGGGAAATCAGCTTGTTGTTTGATTTGTAAGCTATAGACAGAGCCTGAAGTGCATCCAGATAGCCTTAGAAACGCTTTTGCTCTGCATTAGCTGAGTAGATCAACGCTGCTTCATTCAATCTTCGATTTAGTTTACGGACTGAACAACTTGGAGTATTGTCTTCTCTTTTCGGTTAATTTCTTGGCCTTGCTTGCTTGGTCAGCTCTTCGGACTGGTTTTTCCATTTGTTTGAATTTGTTTTAGCCTTGTCATCACTTGTCTCTGTCTGAGATTGCTTGTTTTTCATTTTCCCATAGTAAACTCGGCTGGCACGCTTTTAAGTGTGACAGTCGCGCCCATTGGCGCAGGTTGCTTGTGTATCACCTGCGCCATTTCCGTTTTGGCGCTAATTTCAAGCTCACAGTCGCACCAATCCTATGAGCTATTAGGGTTTGCTGTGTTTTATGCTTTCTGGGACTGACTTGTGATTTTGAACTTGTCTTTTCGGTTGTTTGAGTGCACTGGAGCCTATTTTGACTGATTTTAACCTCCATCCTTTGGTTGTTTTCCTATTTCTTTCGATTTTGTATTCGAGCCCTAGGGCATTTAGGTGCTTTTCTGAGTCGAGCCTCCCTTGGGAGTTTTTTGGTTTTCGTTTGTTCAGTCGACTTTGGGATTGCTTCCTTGCATTCGTTTGACAGTTGTCTATCATTTTATTGCGCTTTTTGAGTGACTGATTTCGTTTTCATTTGAATTTCGCTTTGCTTCATTTTGGGCCTAGATTACACGGCTCATTAGTGTCTTTGGGACTTTTCTTGGTTTTGAGAGACTTTTGGTCGATTTGAGATCTGATTGTTTGTGCCATTGAGTGAAATCTGCTTGTTTTTGCTCTCTTATTATCATTTCTCATATTGCTTCTCATTTGTTTTCATTTTGTTTAGTGCATCTAGCTCTCAAACATTGAAAATATAAAAGAAATCTCTTTTTCTTTGAATTGGTTAATGTGAATTAGATCTTTTCGGTGTTATTAGTGATTAGTGACATTGAACGAAAAGTTTTTAGTTTTCGTTAGCTGCATTAGAGGTATCATTGGTTGTTTTCTGTTCATTCATTGTTGTGTGAAAAGCTCTTCACTCTCTCATAAGTAACTTTCATCGAATGAAATGATATACTATGGCATATACATTGCATTTAGGAGATTTTTGAGACATCACATTCGTTAGGGCCTGAAAACTGAAACGTAATTGAAGATAAAATTTAAAATTTACTCAACTTACACTAAGGCAGCATTGAAATCTAACGAAACACATTTAGAGGTCTAGGCTAGAGACGTGTTCCAGCGTCTTAAAACCTAGTAGCTGTCGTTTGCCTCTTAGCTTTAGACAGCACTAGTACGGACTTGCGCTCCCCGTACCATCGCGTATATAAAGGGAGACCCCATTAGGTTTCAATCCTTTATCCATAGGAAGCCGAGTCTACCGCCCTATACCCGTGATACACCAGACACAGCATTCAGGGAGATTGCCTGTACGTACGGAAAGTCCTTGGTTGATTTCTCTTTCATTATTGAAACCAAGGTGTATATTGCAGTTCACGGTTATTTGGTACACCCTTTTGCCTAGTATTCCTGAGTAGTCATTTGATCTTTTCTGACTCCCTAAATTTGAAAGGATCACCAAGCGCTTGTCCTTTCACGCTTATGTCAAATCTGAAAGAGATAGAGTCACCTTTTTTACCATTTCTCGACTCTTAAAACATGAAATGGTGAAGTTTCTTATTTTTCAATGTGGTAAAAAATTAATCACCCACGATCACATGCCTTGTTAAATTATGCTTGTTGACCGTTTGATTGTGTGTCTTGACTCTTTTTCAGCCCATGTGTGTGTTTGATCTTTTTCTCTTGTCGTTACTACCACAGTGGCAGAACCCTCGGTTTCGTCTACTG
This sequence comes from Pinus albicaulis, assembly GCA_034641835.2. Lineage (NCBI taxonomy): Eukaryota > Viridiplantae > Streptophyta > Pinopsida > Pinales > Pinaceae > Pinus > Pinus albicaulis. Next base: position 347,160,464 of record CM076577.1, on the reverse strand, counting down.
GTAGTCCTTATACGGACGATTCATCAAAGGTTTCCCAATCCTCTGCTGAACCAAAATAGCCCATTGTTTCCGAGTTTCCTGACGGGAGACCGCTTCTTTGTGAGAAACCCTTTGGGGGACTAGTTGAGTTCAATTGGCCCTTTTCTGACCCTTGGTCTGAATTGAGATTAGGATCTAATTTCCTTTATCTTACATCAGGTTAGCCTTTTATAGCTGTTGTTTTTCCTCCTAGTCCTCGCTGTCTATTGCAAGATCTAGCGGCAGGCTCAAACATGAGTGATTCTGGTGAGGAAATCCCAATGTCTGGTGAAGACTATCAGCTCTTCCCATGAATATTATTTCCAGGAGACAACTCTGAACCAACTGTTATGTCATCGTCCAGTCCCTCATTACCACCAGGGTACAGGTCCTTGGGTCGGATCATTTCAGCTGCAGCCTCGATGGGAGTGTCAGCTCCTTCTCCGAGGCTGGCTGCTCCTTCACTGGGGGTGTCTCCTCATACACCCGTCACTTCTGTACCCGTTCAACCCACTGTATGTGTGGCCGCATCTGCACCTGCTATCACGACACCCTCCACAAGGGCTATGCCACCTCCTGAAGACGTTTATTTAGCGACTGCTATGCCAGAGAAAATTTCTTCGGAGGAGTATCGGTTGTCCCTACAAGAGCCAAACCCCGAGGTTGGACCATCCTCCCAAGATCCCAACTGCTGTTATTTTTCGCACTATGCACAGGATGGTACACCCGTGTATTCTTTTCGAGGTCAGTATGATGAGCACGGGGACATTTTGCGTCTACCCGCTCCTGAGGCTCATCTCCATGCTCAAGGTTTACCTTATAACTAGGCTTATAACCCGCAAGGGCAACCTTTCCAAGGCCAACCTTTGGGCCAACCTAGATATCCTTATGACCCACAGGGGAAGCCCATGCAAGGCTATCCTACGGGCCAGCAAGGGCCATCGTACGGTACGCAAGGACAGTATTACAACCCTTCCGGTCAACCTGTGCAGCCTCAGCTGGGGTACCAACCGGGACCGGTCTATGGTCCTAGGGGGCAAATCTAGCCTTCTCAACCTATGCAACAGCAGTATCCTGTACAACTGGCCCATCCGGCACAACCTGGGGCTCCTTTACAGCTAGGTCAACTTGCGCAACCGGCGCAGCTTGCCTATCCAGGTCAACCTGTTCACTCAGGGTAGCCCGCTCAGCCAGGTCAAACTGTTCACTCAGGGCAGCCCGCTCATTCCATTAACCCTGCCAAGCAGCCGATTTATTCAATGCCGCAGCCAAATCAACAGCTACGCCCTAGTTATCAGGCTCCGCAGGGTTCTACCTATAAACAACCGACTCATTCTCAGGGCAGTTATTATCCTCATGGTCAATCTCAACTGAATTATAACCAGCCCCGAGGCTCTCAGTATTATCCTCATCAACCCGGTTCTACCTATACTCAGCAGCCAAATCCAAATGCTGCTTACACTGGGCCGACATATAATCAGGGTTTGTACTCTGGTTATCAAGCCCCACACACTGGTTACCATCAGCCAAATCAGTCTGGTTATACCACGTACACCCCCTACAGTCATAATCCTACGAGACAAAACCCATGGGGGCAAGGATATTCCCAACCAGCGTGGAGTACAGGTACCGGTCCTCATCTCGGGCCTGACATGCCGGTCAATCCACCATTGCCATTCCTGGCCACCTTGGAGTTGCCGAATGTTTCAAAGTTGACCAATGATCTGATTTTGCATAATCCTTATTGGCCTTTGGTTCCTAACAAGATACCAGGTGATTGCCCCAAGTTTGAGGGTAAAGCTGGGGAGGACCCCCAAGCGCATGTGATGATGTATCATCTTTGGTGTTCGTCTAATTCTTGGGTCGATGATTCAATTCGTCTGCACCTCTTCCAGCGCACTTTGACTGGAGCTGCTGCTAAGTGGTACATCGAGTTATCCCGTGGCATTTTCCAAGATTTCAATTCCTTAGCCATGGCTTTTCTGACGCACTTTCAGTTACCGGTTTGCTATGAAGCCGGGACGCACCTCTTGACTTCTTTGAAGCAGGACAAAGCCACTCACATTTCTGATCACATTCATGAGTGGCGACATCGTCGTAGGCTGATCAAGTTTCATATACCTGATTAGATACTAACTCATTGGTTTACCACCTCCTTTGTTAACAAAATTGCCCAATATATTGCGATGGGAGCGTGTATGACGGAGGAACAAGCCATTGCATGCACCCAATATCTGGATCTTGTATATTCTCAGTCCGGAACACTTTATGATATCTTTCCTGGTGCTCCACAGTCCGGAACCTCTAAGGCTCCACCTACCCCTGCAGTGGATGGTGTCATTGGTTCCGTGTCTCAGAATTCGAAGAAATCTCCGAATGGGAAGCAGAAGTCCAACTCATCCAATAATTTTGCTCCTCCCGCTCCAATCGATTCTAGCAAAACTGCAGAGGTTAACGCTGTTCAGGCCAATCCTACAGAGAAAACCTCCAAAGGGAAAAACAAGGGCAAAGGTAAATCCAAATCCGACGCCCCAAAGCCAGAGTCCAAATATCGCACTAAGAATGGGTCTCAACGTAAACTGAAGTATCCCTGCCTAATTTGTGAAGGAGACCATTATACTAAGGATATTCCACGACGATCTGAGGTTATTCAACTTCAAAAAGGCTCCAAAGGGACTTCGGCAGTTCTTAAAGAACCATTCCTGTCTCAGCAGACCCAGATGGTTGAACAGCCTTCACCATCTGCACCATTTGGGTCCCAGGTTTTTATGATGAATGGTGCTGCACCAATCTCTATCGCTACGCGCTCGAAGGATTACAATGAATCACGGTAGGCACCTGGGAAGGTGGTTGCAGATGGACCACCTCCCCCACCTGTCTCTGGTTCATTGGAAATCGAGAAGCCTACCCCTGAACCTGTTGTGAAGCCACCTTCTAAAGGTGTTTTACGAAGATCTTCTTATAATCCGAATGCCCATGCCGATCAACACTACAGTATTGTTGAGGATTTGGCATAGGCGCCTTCTACTATGTCTCCACTAGAAGTTCTTCAAATTTTTCCTTCGCAACGGAAGGCTTCATTGTCTGTAATCGGTGGCATTGATCCCGCCGATTCGAGTCTTCTCACCTTCGATTTAGATAATTTCACCCCCCGACTTCCACATCAGATCGCTCTTGTTATTCAAGTTGGTATCAACGATCTTAACATCCATAGGGCTGTTGTGGATGAGGGTGCCTCTACCTGTGTCATGTCGTCCGCTTGCTGGAAGGCCATTGGCTCTCCGGCCCTTTCATCGTCTCCTAATGCCCTAGAGGCATTCGATGGTCAGGAATCCAAACCCCTGGGTGTTCTCGAGAGTTTATTGATCACTTTATAGGGGAAGACTGTCAACGTAGAAGTATAAGTGGTTGACGCTAGGCTCAACTACAATATACTTCTCGGCCGCAGCTGGACTCATGCCATGCTATGTATGCCATCCACCGTCTTTCGACTTCCTAATTTCCCTCACGAGGGAAAAATATTTACGGTGGATCAGTTGTCCTTCTTCACCTCCACCTTCGAGAACAACGTTTCGTACATGGATCAGATCCCAAATCCCCCTGATAGTGTAGGGCCCGATCTCTTCAAAGACCCCGTCCTCATGGGTATTTTTCCCACACCGCCACCGCACACCGCTCAAGTTAACATGATCTCCAGGACTGATGACCCCTGTCTCATCCCTACACCTGAGCAGGTGTTTGAGTTTGGAGAATCGATGCCCTTAACTCTAGTAGAGATTAGCTACTATGAAATCGTTGCTGCATCGGATCCTCCCCCGCCTCAGCATGCTCCTTCGAGCATGGCTTTAGACATATATTCTCAATCTCCTTGGCTTGGTGAAGCTGACTCGTCGGATCCTCTTAAAGAGACTTTTCCTTCCGATGAAGCCATCATTGAAACTATGTCTCTCGAGGAGCTGTCTTGGGGCGATGGACATCATCGTTCCTCTTTCATGCCTAGCTTGGGGGAAATGTCAGATTGTCTAGAGCGTTTTGCATCTCAGGTTCCCACTCCACCTCTCCAGACGTCCTTTTTGACGCACGAGGTTCTTTCGGAGGGAAACCTGAGTAATATCACTCAAACCATCCCGATCAACATCTTCGTTAAACCGGGGATCGTTGAGAACATACATGATCATATCCTTCCCGAGCCTCCTCCTTTGAGCTCGTCGGAACATAGTTCCTTCACTTGTGTCAAGCTCCTAAAATAATGAAACAAGATACTATGAGGATAGTTCTTTTAAGTGTGTCAACCTCGTTAAAATAATGAAACACGAGCCTCTTCAATTCTAGTTTTGATAGATTTAGTTCAAATCTCTTTTTTTTTCAACCGTCACTCCATTCCCTATGGACTGAAGCTTGGGGGGCATGCACCTCGAATTGAGACACCATTTTGGGGGGCATGCCCATCTTCTTCAAGCATAGTTTGTGTTTTAAGCTTGCATAAAAAATAAAACTCATTTCCAAGCATAGTTTGCATGTGTGTTTTCATGTGTGCTTTTAAGCTTGCATAAAAATGAAATGTGTGATTAGATACATTGTGTGAACTTTTTGGGTCGCTTTTTATGCAACTGATACATTAGATTACATTGTATTAGGCATTTTCATGACATATCAAAAAAACAGCACATGTAAAAAGAAAGATCCATCCAGAAATAGATATGTATATATATAGATATCGAAATGTTTACATAGTGTGCATCGCATAAAATCAAAATATACATGTTCGCCTTAATACATCTGGAGACGACATGTCTCTCAAAAAAATATGCATGATAAAAGCCCTAGGAGTCTAATCCGCATGGTTCTCATGATAAAAAGTGACTGCATGCACTAAGCGTCTCAGAAGTCGGTGGAGGCGACTAGGCACTCCCACCGTATGTCTCTGGTACGCCATCGGTACATCTGCCAGCCGGGCGTAGTCTGGGATCCCTCGGGCAATACCCTCAAGATTCTAGATCAACTCCCCCCCCTCTGCACCCTCTGCCTGAGGACCAGGTGTGGGAAGAGTCCTCCGCACAATAGGAGACATACCGACTGGTCTCTCTAGGCCCACATCTGCATACATATAAAATGTGTCAGAACAGACATGTATTACCAAAAAAAAATCATAAAACATAAAAATAAAAAAGAGAAGAGATCATACCCAACTCCTCATCCCAATCATCTCCCTTCGGCAGTGCGAGATCTAGGTCTCCAATGAAATCGGTTCCTGCATATGGCCATTCTTCCACCACAATCAACTAACACCACAACCACCCAAAAAACTCTGGCCTCCAAGACATCTGCTGGCCTCCTCTAGCTCTGGGCATCAGTGCCACCCAGGGAGCCATTCTTGGCTCTCGTGGAATCGTCTCAGCTACTATGGCCCCTTGGCCCTGGAAGATTGGTAATCGTTCCAGAATGAACGATACCAAGATAGAACCGTAGCCAAACTGTTTCAATTTGGCCTGCTTACACTTCGTGAGCTGTCTCTTGATATTTATTGTCACTACTGTGGCCCAGTCGAATAATAGGGGACTCATGCACTCTAAGGCCAGTAAGAGTTGGGCCTTTGTTGCCTCGTGCAATGCCTGCGATCCCGCGGCCCGCATGATGGTATGAAGCACTACCTTGAGTGCTAGATCAGGAATAGTATGGATGTCTACCTTTCCACTTCCTGATCCCAGTCGTGCCCCTCGTCACACTCGTGCCATCACTTGCTCCATCTTCTCACCAGACGGTCTGCTCCCTATCAATATGGGCACCGGAACTCTGCGCGATAGTCCGGTTATGAAGTATACGTCAGAAACCTCCAGTTCTAACACTTGGTCCCGCAACTTGAACACTTGTTCATGTTCGTCCCATATGCTGATCAGGTACTGTAGGAGCTCAGGTTGAGCTCGTAAGCAAAGTGTCAGGAAGAACTTCTTAAGCCCACAGTTCTTGAGGGCATTCATGAAAGTTTCATTCTCCATGGCCTGTTCATCCTCTTCCTCGTGCTCCCTCTCTTTCCACTCAATGACCATTTTGATCGGTTGTCTGCATTTACATGGTCAAAAAAATTCAATTAGACCTCTGCTATCCTTAGAAATTCATGCAATTCATTCATTGTGTGGAAATTTCAAACGGAAAATTAGATTGCGCCGCTGGCGCGGGCCCTTTGGAAATAAAATTCCATTGGCGCGGGTCCGTGCCGGATACCTTCGCCAATGGGCGGACCCCTAAAAATTCAAAAATTCCTCACAGAAGTCTAATATGAAATAAAAATTTATGAAAAATGGATTGAAATGGAGTACAAAGAAGCACCTCTTACCTGGAACAGACGGGAATCTGGACGTTAGCCCAGATCGGTCGCAATCGCTGTCAGAAGTTCGCACACAAAATGGACCACTGCTGCTCTTCAGTGAGGTAAATAGTGAAAAGTAATTTTATTTTTACCATTTGATATATTTATAACTTTTTGAACTCAAAATAGGTTTTGAAAGTTATTTTTTTGAATATTTTAATATATTTTGTCAAAAATGGGTTTTACTCTTGCTTTTTGTGCAGCAATAGGTTATTTATGCGACTTAAACAGTGAAACGAGTTCGATTTTATACTTTTTCGGACTCGGTAAATACACGAAAAAGTCACTTTGGAGTCATCTTTCAGCTCTTTTCTGACTCTCTAAACATGAAAAGATTTCCGAGGCCCTTGTTGTTTCGATCTCGCTAAAGTGGACACGAATCAACATCTACCCAGTATACGTTTACCCCTTTTTCGGGCTGGGATGGATTATTTACGAAAAAGGAATACCCTAGCCTATCGCGACTAGGAGGTTTTCTCGGATATTGTTTTCTACCTTTTTGGGTCCGAGGAACTATCTACGAAAAGGGACCGCTGTATTTTACTTTTCTGCTGTCTTTTCAAACTCCCTAAATATGAAAAGACGCCGAGTTCTTCCTGTGTCAGACTCGTTAAACCCTGATGACATTGGATTCAGTAGAAATGACGTTCTCCGAGTTCCTCCTTCCTAGGGCTCGTTAAATGTACTAGGATGGATTCGCCCGAAGGGCAGACTTATATTACAAGCATATGCTATCCCCTTCAAGCTTGCTATAAAAAATAATTGGGGTACTCGCCAGAAAGGGTGGGGGAAAATGGAACCAGCATCATTGTCGTGTCGGCAGTATGTCGCTCTTAAACATGGCACTTGTCTGCATTTGTGTCGGGTTGGGGACATCTCATCTCGTTCTTCACTTGCCTCCGTGGGTTTGGATAATCCCTTTTGACCTCTCATCTGCTCATTGCCTCGTCACCATGACCTCTGATCCGTTGATGTCAAATACTGCCAAGTCCACTGTCGTGCCGTTTATATGTTCAAGAGAAGTTGGCCTCTGCAAATATCAACCTTCCTCTAATTCTCATACGATCCTGATTCACAACAAAAACATCATGTTCCTCTGTCTCATGTCGATGATGTGGGAAACATTATGGCCCACCTTCGATCAAGGTCACTTCCTGTCGACTTCAGCTCATTATCCAGGAAGCTGATCTAGAGACTCCCTCATGGTACCTTGGAGCCTGCATGTCTCAATGGCAGGTTCTTCGCATTCGACGTGAGGTTTTCATTATTTGCCTCCAATCGAGTGATTCTGCGAGTGTTCGACTTCAGCTCATTGATTCACATGCCGTAGATTGTACCTGTAGTACCTTGAGGACCATTGGCATTAATGGTGGTACCTCTCGCGTTTGTTAACAACTTTCATCATTGGCTGGTAATCAGACGATGTTATTGCATGTTCGACTTCAGCTCACATATTCGCATGCTTGAACTTGTACTTTGTTCGGGTCGAGATGGAGCGCAAGACCCTGGATTTTGTCTGTTGGAATCCAGGCTGCGATTTTGTGGACTATTATTACATGACTTACTGATTGGATGGCTGCGACCATACCCGAGTCTATTTATTGATCCTCTCTGGATGGCTGTGTCCATGCCTTGGATCTAGATTATTGTATACTCTGTTATGGATGGCTGCGCCCATACCACGCATATATATCATGTATCTGAGACTGCAGTTGTACTTTGTTCCACAGGTTTTCCGATGGCAGTGTTTTCAGTGGGCATGTTATCGTAAAGCATTTCACCCCTCTCTCTCTCTCGGGCCTCATGCTTTAGGGGGCATCTGTTACACAGCAATTTGTCACCGTCCCTGCCATTCCCCATCCCGCACATTGGAGGGCTCATTCCGTGACCTGTGAGTAGAAACAAGACTTGAAAATACTTTCATTGCATCCCTCTGAAGATGAGCTTTCATTGCCCTGAAGACATCTCCCTGCAAAAAGCCCTAAAAATAGCTCTTTTTCCATTGGCGCGGTTCCACAGTTTAGCCCTTGCACCAAGGGGGAAAATCCTCCAAAGAGGGCGCACCAATTGGCGCTCTGTCATAGAGCCGCACCCGCGCCAACCATATTAAGAGTGGTGTTTAAATAAATGGCGGAAGTTTCGTCCTAACTGATCCATAAACTGGTATCTAATTTGAGTTGGGAGGTTTGGCTCCGGATCTCCATGTAGAGGAAGTGGTTTGCCACCTCTCATGGAAGCTTCCTTGAGGATAGGGCCAATCCCATGATTATAGGGATCCCAACTCCTTCCTCCATCTATAAAAGCTTGCTCATCTCCTTTGCAAGCTAGTTCCCAAGAGCCATCAGAGCCTAATGCTGCAAGAGCCTTGATTTATTCCCTTAAGGCCAAATCCAAGCAAGGAGACTATTTTCAAGTATTCGGAGAGAGAGGCTTGTCCCATCCTTGACAGGCTTTATCGAGACATGATTTTCTGACGACCCGCCAAAGGAGAGTACTGCGTCGAAGCTATGGTTTTATTCTTCTTTTGACTCATTAATGATAAGCGACTATTGGTTATGGTTCCACTCTTGTTCTTGATTATGTTCATGATTTATGTCCTCTTCGACTGACATATAGTTGTATATACTAGGTTTTATGCTCGCATTTGTGTTGTTTCTTGTATGTACAGGTGTCCGATCATGGAGATCATGAGGATTGTGATCTTCCAGGGCAAAGGAACGGGAGCACCACCTCTTCTACAAACGACATCGTTGGATTCCAGGTAAGCCTTCATCGCAAGTTGGTTTATTTACAATTAGGAACCTGCACTGTAGCGTGTTTGATTGTTGCTAGACCCGATCTGGGCTAGTAGGGATCGCCTCTGTCTGCAGAGGGGATTAACCAAGGTGTATATTGCAATTCACGGTTATTTGGTACACCCTTTTGCCTAGTATTCCTGAGTAGTCATTTGATCTTTTCTGACTCCCTAAATTTGAAAGGATCACCAAGTGCTTGTCCTTTCATGCTTGTGTCAAATCTGAAAGAGATAGAGTCACCTTTTTGACCATTTCTCGACTCTTAAAACATGAAATGGTGAAGTTTCTTATTTTTCAATGTGGTAAAAAATTAATCACCCACGATCACATGCCTTGTTAAATTATGCTTGTTGACCGTTTGATTGTGTGTCTTCACTCTTTTTCAGCCCGTGTGTGTGTTTGCTCTTTTTCTCTTGTCCTTACTACCACAGTGGCAGAACCCTCGGTTTTTTCTACTGGTAGTCCTTATACGGACGATTCATCAAAGGTTTCCCAATCCTCTGCTAAACCACAACAGCCCATTGTTTCTGAGTTTCCTGACGGGGGACCGGTTCTTTCTGAGCAACCCTTTGGGGGACCAGTTGAGTTCAGTTGGCCCTTTTCTAACCCTTGGTCTGAATTTAGATTAGGATCTGATTTCCTTTCTCTTACATCGGGTTCGCCTTTTATAGCTGTTGTTTTTCCTCCTAGTCCTCGCTGTCTATTGCAAGATCTAGCGGCAGGCTCAAACATGAGTGATTCTGGTTAGGAAATCCCAACGTTTGGTGAAGACTATCAGCTCTTCCCACGAAGATTATTTCCAGGAGACAACTCTGAACCAAATGTTATGTCATCGTCCAGTCCCTCATTACCACCAGGGTACAGGTCCTTGGGTCGGATCATTTCAGCCGCAGCCTCTATGGGAGTGTCAGATCCTTCTCCGAGGCCAGCTGCTCCTTCACTGGGGGTGTCTCCTCATACAATCGTCACTTCTGTACCCATTTGACCCACTATCTGTGTGGCCCCATCTGCACCCGCTATCACGACACCCTCCGCAAGGGCTATGCCGCCTCCTGAAGACGTTTATTTAGCGACTGCTATGCCAGAGAAAATTTCTCTGGAGGAGTATCGGTTGTCCCTACAATAGCCAAACCCCGAGGTTGGACCATCCTTCCAAGATCCCAACTGCTCTTATTTTTTGCACTATGCACAGGATGGTACACCCGCGTATGCTTTTCGAGGTCAGTATGATGAGCACGGGGACATTTTGCCGCTACTCGCTCCTGAGGCTCACCTCCATGCTCAAGGTTTACCTTATAACTAGGCTTATAACCCGCAAGGGCAACCTTTCAAAGCCCAGCCTTTGGGCCAACCTGGATATCCTTATGACCCACAGGGGCAGCCCATGCAAGGCTATCCTGTGGGCCAGCAAGGGCCATCGTACGGTCCACAAGGACAGTATTACAACCCTTCCGGTCAACCTGTGCAGCCTCAGCCGGGGTACCAACCGGGATCGGTCTATGGTCCTGGGGGCAAATCCGGCCTTCTCAACCTATGCAACCACAGTATCCTGTTGTTTCCAACGTTGCATATTAGCCGGGACCATCCTATGCTCCTGCTCCAGGTCAAACTGGTTACTAGCAACCACCTGGCTCTATTCCTCCACCAGGGCAACCGACCCATCCGGTACAACCTCGTGTTCCGCCTCCAGGCCAACTGGCCCATCCGGCACAACCTGGGTCTCCTTTACAGCTAGGTCAACTTGCGCAACCGGCGCAGCCTATCTATCTAGGTCAACCTGTTCACTCAGGGTAGCCCGCTCAGCCGAGTCAACCTGTTCACTCAGGGCAGCCCGCTCAGCCGGGTCAACCTGTTCACTCAGGGCAGCCCGCTCATTCCATTAACCCTGCCGAGCAGCCAATTTATTCAGTGTCGCAGCCAAATCAACAGCTACGCCCTAGTTATCAGGCTCCGTAGGGTTCTACCTGTAAACAACCGACTAATCCTCAGGGCGGTTATTATCCTCATGGTCAATCTCAACCGAATTATAACCAGCCCCAAGGCTCTCAGTATTATCCTCATCAACCCGGTTCTACCTATACTCAGCAGCCAAATCCAAATGTTGCTTACACTGGGCTGACATATAATCAGGGTCTGTACTCTGGTTATCAAGGCCCACACACTGGCTACCATCAGCCAAATCAGTCTGGTTATACCACCTACACCCCCTACAGTCAGAATCCTACGGGACAGAACCCATGGGGACAAGGATATTCCCAACCAGCGTGGAGTACAGGTACCGGTCCTCATCCCAGGCCTGGCATGCTAGTCAATCCACCATTGTCGTTCCTGGCCACCTTGGAGTTGCCGAATGTTTCAAAATTGACCAATGATCTGATTTTGTATAATCCTTATTGGCCTTCGGTTCCTACCAAGATACCAAGTGATTGGCCCAAGTTTGAGGGTAAAGCTGGGGAGGACCCCCAAGCGCATGTGATAACGTATCATCTTTGGTGTTCATCTAATTCTTGGGTCGATGATTCAATTCTTCTGCGCCTCTTCCAGCGCACTTTGACTGGAGCTGCTGCTAAGTGGTACATCAAGTTATCCCGTGGCATTTTCCAAGATTTCAATTCCTTAGCCATGGCTTTTCTGACGCACTTTCAGTTACCAATTTGCTATGAAGCCGGGACGCACCTCCTGACTTATTTGAAGCAGGACAAAGCCACTCACATTTCTAATCACATTCATGAGTGGCGACATCGTCGTAGGCTGATCAAGTTTCATATACCTGATCAGATACTAACTCATTGGTTTACCACCTCCTTTGTTAACAAAATTTCCCAATATATTGCGATGGGAGCGTGTATGACGGAGGAACAAGCCATTGCGCGCGCCCAATATCTGGATCTTGTATATTCTTAGTCCGGAATGCTTTATGATATATTGCCTGATGCTCCACGGTCCGGAACCTCTAAGGCTCCACCTACCCCTGCAGTGGATGGTGTCATTGGTTCCGTGTCTCAGAATTCGAAGAAATCTCCGAATGGGAAGCAGAAGTCCAACTCATCCAATAATTCTGCTCCTCCCGCTCCAATTGATTCTGGCAAAACTGCAGAGGTTAACGCCGTTCAGGCCAATCCTACAGAGAAAACCTCCAAAGGGAAAAACAAGGGCAAAGGTAAATCCAAATCCGACGCCCCACAGCCGGAGTCCAAATATCGCACTGAGAATGGTTCTCAACGTAAACCGAAGTATCCCTGCCTCATTTGTGAAGGAGACCATTATACTAAGGATTTTCCACGACGATCTGAGGTTATTCAACTTCGAAAAGGCTCCAAAGGGACTCTGGTAGTTCTTAAAGAACCATTCCCGTCTCAACAGACCCAGATGGTTGAACAACCTTCACCATCTGCACCATTTGGGTCCCAGGTTTTTATGATGAATGGTGCTGCACCAATCTCTATCTCTACGCGCTCGAAGGATTACAATGAATCACGGTAGGCACCTGGGAAGGCGGTTGCAGATGGACCACCTCCCCCACCTGTCTCCGGTTCATTGGAAATCGAGAAGCCTACCCCTGAACCTGTTGTGAAGCCACCTTCTAAAGGTGTTTTACGAAGATCTTCTTATAATCCGAATGCCCATGCCACTCAGCACTATAGTATTGTTGAGGATTTGGCATAGGCGCCTTCTGCTATGTCTCCACTAGAAGTTCTTCAAAGTTTTCCTTCACAACAGAAGGCTTTATTGTCTGTAATCGGTGGCATTGATCCCGCCGATTCGAGTCTTATCACCTTCGATTTAGATAATTTCACCCCCCGACTTCCACATCAGATCGATCTTGTTATTCAAGTTGGTATCAACGATCTTAACATCCATAGGGCTGTTGTGGATGAGGGTGCCTCTACCTGTGTCATGTCGTCCGCTTGCTGGAAGGCCATTGGCTCTCCGGCCCTTTCATCGTCTCCTAATGCCCTAGAGGCATTCGATGGTCAGGAATCCAAACCCCTGGGTGTTCTCGAGAGTTTATTGATCACTTTATAGGGGAATACTGTCAACGTAGAAGTAGAAGTGGTTGATGCCAGGCTCAACTACAATATACTTCTCGGCCACAGCTGGACTCATGCCATGCTATGCGTGCCATCCACCTTCTTTCGACTTCCTAAGTTCCCTCACGAAGGAAAAATATTTACGGTGGATCAGTTGTCCTTCTTCACCTCCACCTTCGAGAACAACATTCCGTACATGGATCAGATCCCAAATCCCCCTGATAGTGTAGGGCCCAGTCTCTTCAAAGACCCCTTCCTCATGGGTATTTTTCCCGCACCGCCACCGCACACCGCTCAAGTTAACATGATCTCCAGGACTAATGACCCCTGGCTCATCCCTACACCTGAGCAGGTGTTTGAGTTTGGAGAATCGATGCCCTTAACTCTAGTAGAGATTAGCTACTGTGAAATCGTTGCTTCATCGGATCCTCCCCCGCCTCAGCATGCTCCTTCGAGCATGGCTTTAGACATCTATTCTCAATCTCCTTGGCTTGGCGAAGCTGACTCGTTGGATCCTCTTAAAGAGAATTTTCCTTCCGATGAAGCCATCATTGAAAATATGTCTCTCGAGGCGCTGTCTTGGGGCAATGGACATCATCGTTCCTCTTTCATGCCTAGCTTGGGGGAAATGTCAGATTTTCTAGAGCGTTTTGCATCTCAAGTTCCCACTCCACCTCTCCAGACGTCCATTTTGATGCACGAGATTCTTTCGGAGGGAAACCTGAGTAATATCACTCAAACCATCTCGATCAACATCTTCGTTAAACCGGGGATCGTTGAGAACATACATGATCATCTCCTTCCCGAGCCTCTTCCTTTGAGCTCGTCGGAGCATAGTTCCTTCACTTGTGTCAAGCTCCTAAAACAATGAAACAAGCTACTATGAGGATAGTTCTTTTAAGTGTGTCAACCTCGTTAAAATAATGAAACACGAGCCTCTTCAATTCTAGTTTTGATAGATTTAGTTCAAATCTCTTTTGTTTTCAACCGTCACTCCATTCCCTATGGACTGAAGCTTGGGGGGAATGCACCTCGAATTGAGACACCATTCTGGGGGGCATGCCCATCTTCTTCAAGCATAGTTTGTGTTTTAAGCTTGCATAAAAAATAAAACTCATTTCCAAGCATAGTTTGCATGTGTGTTTTCATGTGTGCTTTTAAGCTTGCATAAAAATGAAATGTGTGATTAGATACATTGTGTGAACTTTTTGGGTCGCTTGTTATGCAACTGATACATTAGATTACATTGGATTAGGCATTTTCATGACATATAAAAAAAAACATCACATGTAAAAAGAAAGATCCATCCAGAAATAGATATGTATATATATAGATATTGAAATGTTTACATAGTGTGCATCGCATAAAATCAAAATATACATGTTCGCCTTAATACATCTGGAGACATGTCTCTCAAAAAATTTGCATGATAAAAGCCCTAGGAGTCAAATCGCATGGTGCTCATGATAAAAAGTGACTGCACGCACTAAGCATCTCAGAAGTCGGTGGAGGCGACTAGGTACTCCCACCGTATGTCTCTGGTACGCCATCGGTACATCTGCCAGCTGGGCGTAGTCTGGGATCCCTCGGGCAATACCCTCAAGATTCTGGATCAACTCCCCCCCCAGCTGCACCCTCTGCCTGAGGACCAGGTGCGGGAAGATTCCTCCACGCAATATGAGACATACCGGCTGGTATCTCTAGGCCCACATCTGCATACATATAAAATGTGTCAGAATAGACATGTATTACCAGAAAAAAAAATCATAAAACATAAAAATAAAAAAGATAAGAGATCATACCCAACTCCTCGTCCCAATCATCTCCCTCCGGCAGTGGGAGATCTAGGTCTCCAATGAAATCGGTTCCTGCATATGGCCAGTCTTCCACCAGAATCAACTGCTGCCACAACCACCCAAAAAACTCTGGCCTCCAAGACATCTGCTGGCCTCCTCTAGCTCTGGGCATCAGTGCCACCCAGCGAGCCATTCTTGGCTCTCGTGGAATCGTCTCAGCTACTATGGCCCCTTGGCCCTGGAAGATTGGTAATCGTTTCAGAATGAACGATACCAGGATAGAACCGTAGCCAAACTGTTTCAGTTTGGCCTGCTTACACTTCGTGAGCTGTCTCTTGATATTTATTGTCACTATTGTGGCCCAGTCGAATAATAGGGGACTCATGCACTCTAAGGCCAGTAAGAGTTGGGCCTTTGTTGCCTCGTGCAATGCCTGCAATCCCGCGGCCTGCATGATGGTATGAAGCACTACCCTGAGTGCTAGATCAGGAATAGTATGGATGTCTACCTTTCCACTTCCTGATCCCAGTCGTGCCCCTCTGCACACTCGTGCCATCACTTGCTCCATATTCTCACCAAACGGTCTGCTCCCTGTCAATATGGGCACTGGAACTCTGCGTGATAGTCTGGTTATGAAGTATACGTCAGAAACCTCCAGTTCTAACACTTGGTCCCGCAACTTGAACACTTGTTCATGTTCGTCCCATATGCTGATCAGGTACTGTAGGAGCTTAGGCTGAGCTCGTAAGCAAGGTGTCAGGAAGAACTTCTTAAGCCCACAGTTCTTGAGGTCATTCATGCAAGTTTCATTCTCCATGGCCTGTTCATCCTCTTCCCCGTGCTCCCTCTCTTTCCACTCAATGACCATTTTGATTGGTTGCCTGCATCTACATGGTCAAAAAACTTCAATTAGACCTCTGCTATCCTTAAAAATTCATGCAATTCATTCATTGCGTGGAAATTTCAAACGGAAAATTGGATTGCGCCGCTGGCGCGGGCCCTTTGCAAATAAAATGCCATTGGCGCAGGTCCGTGCCGGATACCCACGCTAATGGGCGGAGCCCTAAAAATTCAAAAATTCCTCACATAAGTCTAATATACAATAAAAATTTATGAAAAATGGATTGAAATGGAGTACAAAGAAGCGCCTCTTACCTGGAACAGACG
This sequence comes from Pinus albicaulis, assembly GCA_034641835.2. Classification (NCBI taxonomy): domain Eukaryota; kingdom Viridiplantae; phylum Streptophyta; class Pinopsida; order Pinales; family Pinaceae; genus Pinus; species Pinus albicaulis. The sequence goes on along the minus strand of CM076577.1, from coordinate 347,144,290 downwards.
GGAATCTAGACGGTAGCCCAGATCGGTCACAATCGTTGTCAGAAGTTCGCACACAAAATGGACCACTGCTTCTCTTCAGTGAGGTAAATAGTGAAAAGTAATTTTATTTTTACCATTTGACATATTTATAACTTTTTGGACTCAAAATAGGTTTTGAAAGTTATTTTTCTGAATATTTTAATATATTTTGTCAAAAATGGGTTTTACTCTTGCTTTTTGTTTAGCAACAGGTTATTAATGCAACTTAAACAGTGAAACGAGTTGTATTTTATACTTTTTCGGACTCGGTAAATACACGAAAAAGTCACTTTGGAGTAATCTTTCAGCTCTTTTTTGACTCTCTAAACATGAAAAGATTACCGAGGCCCTTGTCGTTTCGATCTCGTTAAAGTGGACACGAATAAACATCTACCCAGTATACGTTTACCCCTTTTTCGAGCTGGGATGGATTATTTACGAAAAATGAATACCCTAGCCTATCGCGACTAGGAGGTTTTCTCGGATATTGTTGTCTACCTTTTTGGGTCCGAGGAACTATCTGTGAAAAGAGACCGCTGTAGTTTACTTTTATGCTTTCTTTTCAAACTCTCTAAATATGAAAAGACGTCGATTTCTTCCTTTGTCAGACTCATTAAACCTTGATGACATTGGATTCAGTCGAAATGACGTTCTCCGAGGTCCTCCTTCCTAGGGCTCGTTAAATGTACTAGGATGGATTCGCCCGAAGGGCAGACTTATATTACAAGCATATGATATCCCCTTCAAGCTTGCTATCAAAAATAATTGGGGTACTCGCCAGAAATGGTGGGGGAAAATGGAACCAGCATCATTGTCGTGTCGGTAGTATGTCGCTCTTGAACATGGCACTTGTCTGCATTCGTGTCGGGTTGGGGACATCTCATCTCGTTCTTCACTTGCCTCCGTGGGTTTGGATAATCCCTTTTGACCTCTCATCTGCTCATTGCCTCGTCACCATGACCTTTGATCTGTTGATTTCAAATACTACCAAATCCACTATTGTGCCATTATATGTTCAAGAGAATTTGGCCTCTGCAAAGTATCAACCTTCCTCTGATTCTCATATGATCCTGATTCACAAAAAAAATCATGTTCCTCTGTCTCATGTCGATGATGTGGGAAACACTATGGCCCACCTTCGATCAAGGTCACTTCCTATCGACTTCAGCTCATTATCCAGGAAGCTGATCTAGAGACTCCCTCATGGTACCTTGGAGCCTGCATGTCTCAATGGCAGGTTCTTCATATTCGACGTGAGGTTTTCATTATTGGCCTCCGATCGAGTGGGGACCGCGGTGTTCGACGCCACCATTGATTCACATGCCGGGAGATTGTACCCATAGTACCGAGGACCATTGGCACACGTAGGCACCCTCACGACCGAAGGTCACTTTTCATCATTCGCCGGCAGAACGATTTCCATGTCTTTGCATTTTCGACTACAACATATTCATTATTGAACTTGTACTTTGTTCGGGTCGAGATGGAGCACAAGACCCTGGATTTTCTCTGTTGGAATCCAGGCTGCGATTTTGTGGACTATTATTACATGACTCACTGATTGGATGGCTGCGACCATACCTAAGTCTATTTATCGATCCTCTCTGGATGGCTGCGTCCATGCCTTGGATCTAGATTATTGTATACTCTGTTATGGATGGCTGCGCCCATACCACGCATATATATCATGTATCTGAGACATCAGTTGTACTTCACTCCGCAGGTTTTCCGAGCGGCGTTGTTTTTCGCTTTCAAGATAGCCTTTCTTTGTGTGTTACTTTCACCCTCTCTCTCGGGACCCGCGTTTTAGGGGCATTCACATAAAGCATCTCATCACTGTCCCCGCCATTCCCCATCCCGCACATTGGAGGGCTCATTCCGTGACCTGTGAGCAGAGACAAGACTTGAAAATACTTTCATTGCATCCCTCTAAAGATGAGCGCCATTGCCTCGAAGACATCTCCCCGCAAAAACCCTAAAATAGCTCGAAAGCCTATCGCGCGCTCTGTCAGCTTCTCACCGCGCTAAGGGGGGAAATCTTCCAAAGAGGGCGTGGCCAACTGGCGTCTGGTCACAGAGCGACCGCGCCAACCATATTAAGAGTGTGTTTTTTAAAAATAAATGGCGGAAGTTTCGTCCTAACAGATCCCTGAACTGGTATCTATCTTGAGTTGGGAGGTCTGGCCACGGATTTCCATAGAGAGGAGGTGGTTTGCCACCTCTCATGGAAGCTTCCTTGATGATAGGGCCAATCCCATAATTATAGGGATCCCAACTCCCCTTCCTCCATCTATAAAAGCTTGCTCATCTCCTTTGCAAGCTAGTTCCCAAGAGCTTTCACATCCTTATGCTGCAAGAGCCTTCTTGATTCCCTTAAGGCAAAATCCAAGCAAGGAGACTATTGTCAAGTATCCGGAGAGAGAGGCTTGTCCCATCCTTGACAGGCTTTATCGAGACATGTTTTGCTGACGACCCGCCAAAGGAGAGTGCTGCGTCAAAGCTATGGTTGTATTCTTCTTTTGACTCATTAATGATAAGTGACTATTGGTTATGGTTCCACTCTTGTTCTTGATTATGTTCATGATTTATGTCCTCTTCGACTGACATATAGTTGTATATACTAGATTTTATGCTCGCATTTGTGTTGTTTCTTGTATGTACAGGTGTCCGATCACGGAGATCATGAGGATTGTGATCTGCCAGGGCAAGGGAACGGGAGCACCACCTCTTCTACAAATGACAGCGTTGGATTCCAGGTAAGCCTTCATCGCAAGTCGGTTTATTTGCAATTAGCAACCTGCACTGTAGCATGTTTGATTGTTGCTAGACCCGATCTGGGCTAGTAGGGATCGCCTCTGTCTGCAGAGGGGATTAACCTCTTCAACACCAAGCATAGTACCCCCAGAGTTCTATCTTGCACCAAATTTTGTGTACATGGTGTCCTCCATCTATCTCAATGGAGTGGTCTTGGTGAAGAGGTTGAAAATAATGTGAGGAGTTTAGAATGGAGATGGAGTGGCCTAGGTGGATGTAGAAAGGTGTGCCCACCCATGTAGGTCAACACAATCCCTGCAGAACAATCAAACACATGCATAAAATGATCACTATTACATTAAAGTAAATTAACATGGAAGTTGAATTTTATTGAAATGTACTCTACCCTAGAAAAAAATTGTAATTTCAAAACCAATACTTCTAACTTCTAAGTTGTAGATATTAGACATGCATAAGGATTACAGTCTAGTGCTTAACAATTTGCGAGAAATCATAAAAAAATATTTTTGGGTTGTTATTGTAGATCTTTCAATCACTCTTTCCACAAGAGAGGTGATAGAGAAATGTGAAACTACAAATTTTGTAATATAACACCTACTGAAATAAGAAAAACATTGAAATAACTTGAGTAGGAACAAGGAATAAATACAAATGAGAGACTAAAGCCTCTAGGTTGGGCCCAAACCTAAGGGTTTAACTTCCTCCAAATGTAACTCAGATGGAGACCAATAGTGAACTTTCCATTAACAGAAAATAAGTGTCACATACTTCATATGAAGAATTAGAATAACAATGTCAAGCACTAGGTTGTGAGTAGCTACTCCTAGCGGAAATAAAAATTTGAATCCTAATGAGCCTCTTCGCTGGTTTATTTATATAAAAAGTAGCTGAGGGAAGCTCCCTTGAAAACATGAGTGACTCCCTCCAAAATCTTTATATTTGTGGATTTGGTTCTCTTTTATCTTTACATGTACTTGGAGTCCCTCAATTGCTAGTGAATTCGAGCTATTTGTGAGGATTTTTGTGATCTGAAGTTGAATTGGAGAATTAATGAGATCGAAAAGCCTCATATATTCTCTATAGGTGTCTGCATTAAGCCTCTGCATGGTAAATACCTCCAAAAAAATGTTTCTTTTTCTTGCATATTAATCACATTAGGCCACACATTATGACAAACATCATTTAGCCTTCTTATTAAATCTATTATGGCTAAGAATGTGAATTAATGTGACAAAATTAGAATTCCAAGGACTAGAGGATAGCACAATGAACCTAAAAAAATACCTATTCATTAGACCCATCAATATCATTTCTATGCACATGTGTACTTTCTAAATGTGTTCATCTCTATAGGGTTTGTCAAAATTAATTTAAAATAGGGTACTTTCTAAATGTGTTCATCTCTATATTTTAAAATAAATATATACTTGAAAAAAAATGATTAATTTAAACATTTCTTTGACTTAAAGTTAAAATATGTTTTAGATACTAATATTAATAAAACAATTATTTTATAAATTATCTGTAAAGTTGTTAATGATGTGAATTTTTATTATAAATAATGATGATATGAACACAAATTATAATAGAAAATAAAAATTAATAATCATGGTTTTCAGTATTTATTAGTGTATATTTATCTATTTTAATTCAAGTAAATTTTTTAAAATACAAATTTCTTTTAAAGTGCAAAAATTTAAGGAAATATTTATCTAAAAAAATTGAATTTTTTTAACTTTTGATACCTGAGGAATTAAAATAGAGTTGTGTGACTTATTAAATAATATTTATATTTATATAAATTTCAAATGGTTATATATAGAAATATTTTTATTTTAAATTTTATTAAAATACTCCAATATATAGTTATATATATGAAATTTTTCTCGCATGTTTTATCATTTTTTAAGTTAATTTTTTAATATATGTTGTATATATGTATATAAGTGAGAGATTATTAACTAAATTTAAATACACAATATTAAAAGATAATGTTTGCAAATATGAATCATTGTTTTAATTACTATAGTTGTATATATAGAGAGAGAAGGATCAATTTCAACAACTACCACTATAGCCTTTATGTGAGAGTTGGTTAGAGGGATCATAACATAACACTTGAATTTACATGGCCTTCTAGTAGAGCTTTTCTAAAGGCATTTCATATTCATAATTTTTAAAATATTTATATTTTTAATTATATGTTTATTAACCAAATTTATTAAATTTTGTATTTTTTAATTATATATTATGAAATACAATTGTTATAAATATAAATCATTATTTAAAATAATTTATAATTTTTTTTAATAAAATGGTTGTAATTTTTTAATAAAGAATAAAATTAAAATTAAATGAATTTCATTTATTATTTTTTAATTAATATAATATTATATTTTATTATTATTTTTATTTATTTATTCCATTTCATTTTACAATAACTCTTTTGTATTAAATTAATGTTTAAATATTTACCCTCATTTACAAACATCTTCCTTATATTATATTTAAATTTAACTTTAAATTTAAATGTTTAAACTCATTTCCCCAAAAAGGAAATATTTAGACTCATTTGTTAACGCTACATTTCCCTATACACTACATTTCCAGGTGCAAGTTGCAACCGGTAGTCAAATATGTCGCATTTGCAGCCCTGTTGTTAGCCGCAGATGCCGCGCTTCCCTTAATTTCAAAGTTGGCGTGCGCGACTGGGAAAAGTATTGTAATCTCAAAAGCAAAATCCAAGTATCTGAATGTCTGCCTTCCTGTGCGACACGCTGGATGTCATTATAACCTAAAACGCATAGTGCAAGGAAAAAAGGAAATAAAATGTTCCGTTTTAAATATTCACGTTTCAAAACTTTTACACAGGTATACGTTCTTCAGAATCTAAACTACATTATTACAAAGCGTTAAAACATTGACATTAAATCTTTCCATTGAAGTGAACTTTCCACCAAATTTTCCACCGCACATGAAAATCATTGTAACATTGACATTAAATCTCTCCATTGAGGTGAACTTTCCACCAAATTTTCCACGGCACATGAAAATCATTGTACTCTAAAAAAACAAGTAGGGAAAGACGTAAAGTAAACCATGAAGACGGAAAGTAAACAATGAGTTTCGTTATTTTCTGAAATTTCAAAACTTTTACTTTAAAAACTAATTTTGGTTAAAATATTTAAATTACATTATTGTATGGGTGTATTTTATAACTTAGTATGACGTGTAAGTGTTTGATTGAGATTAAAGTTGAAATTTTACTGGTCAAAATAAAAAATTTAAAAACCAAAAAAATAAAATATAAAAATAAATGTTTTATATAGTTATTTAAATTTATAGTATATAATAAAATAACTATTAAATTATAAGATAATTGTATTGTAGGTTTTTTAAAAATTAATAAAAAAAATAATTATAATACAATTATCTTGTTTTTAATAGTTCTTTTACTATATAAGCTGAATTTGAATGGATCATAAATTTACTTTCAACACAAATTTTTACGACATTAAAATTCCAAATCAAGTAAAATTTTAAACATCTTTACTGGTTACTAAATTCAATTTCATTTAGTAAAATCAAGTAAAATGGTTAATTCAACACAAAGAATAAAAAATCTTGTTCCTAAATTTTTTAATATTTCTTTTGATTAAGTATTTGTAAAATGAATATTTAAAGGCAAAACCATATCTTATGGATATATTAAGATCTCTAAAAACAAATATTTCCACATCAAAGTTGTAATATTTGGAAACTTTGTTATCATGTCATGTAAAAAACATCATTAAATCTAATATTAATATTAATATTATAAATTTAATAACATAGGATTAATACAATATTAAATTTAATATAATATTAAATTTTGTATATTATAATATATATTAATATATCATGATATATATTAAATCTAGATATGTATCAGAAGAAAGAATAAACAGAGACCGATAGAGGTGGAGAAATAGAGGGAGTGGGAGGAAGGGAGAGGAAGGGAGAGAGGGGAAGGATGATAGAGAGGTGGATGGAGGAAGGGATAGAGAAATCGAGTTGGAAGGAAATAGGAGGAGGGAATCAAAATTACATAGATAGAGAAAAGTGGAAAGAGAGAGAGAGAGTGAGTGACAAGGGAGAGATGGAGAGAGAGGATATATTTTTGGGGTGAGATAGAGAGATAAAGAAGGAGAGACATAGATAAGATGGGGAGAGAAGAAGAGATAGTGACAAAGTTGGAGGCCAGAGAGAGAGAGAGAGAGAGAGAGATAGAGAGATAGAGGGAAGGAGAGATAAAGGGAGAGAAAGAGGGAAGTAAGAAAAAAGACAAGAGAGAGAGAGAGAGAGAGAGAGAGAGAGAGAGAGATGATGGATATGAAGAGAGATTGAGAGAAGAGGGCATGAGGGAAGAGAGGGAGAGAAGGGGAAGAGAGAGAGAGAGAGGAAGAAGAAGAGGGAGGGAGAGATAGATAAATATGGAGAGACGATGTGTATATTTTGGGGTGATATATAGAGACAAAAGAGAGATGGAGAGAGATAGATATATAGATGGAAGGTGAGGAGAGGGAAGAAGAGAAATAGAGAGACTGAGAGATAGATATATATGGAGGGAGAAAGCATGTGTGTTGGGGGGAGAGGGGGTGGGATAACTAGACAAAGAAAGAGTATGGAAGGAGATATAGATATATATGGAGGGGGGAGAAAGGGAGGAATAATTTTTGCACTCAATGCATTTATTTCACTGAATAAGGTGATTTCTAATCCTATTTGATTGTTTGTATTGAAGGAGATAAAGTGAGGGAGAGGAGGAATGAAGAGAGAGAGGAGAGGAGTGACAGAGGGAGAGAAGGGTAAGAGAGAGAGAGGGAGACAAAAAGATGGAGGGGGGGGGAGAGAGGGGGAAGAGAGAAGGAGAGAGGGAGGGAGATAGTGGCAGGGTTGGAGAGAGAGAGAGAGAGATGGGAGGAGAGAGAAGGATTTTGGAGAGAAAATACATGAGAGAGAGAAGGAGAGAGAGGGGGATATAGAGAAGTAGAGAGGGAGGACAAATAGATGGATTTGGAAGGGGAGAGAGGGACGGAAGAAGAAAGACATACAAAGAGGAAAGTGGATGCAGAGATAGAGAGGGAGAGTGAAAATGAAGAGATGGAGAGAGAGTATGAATGTTTGGGGGTGAGATAGAGAGACAAAGGAGGAGAGATGGAGGAAGATATAGAAATATATACGGAGGGGGAGATAGGGAAGAAGATTTATTGCACTAAATGCATTGAATTCATGGTAGATGGTGATTCCTAATCCTATTTGTTTTCTTGCACTAGATGCATTGTTTTTAGTGTAGATGTTGTTTTCTAATTAAATTTGATTGCTTACACTAGATGCATTGATTTTAGTGTAGAGTAATTCTATTTGATTTTTTGCAATAAATGCATAGATTTTAACTTAGATATTAATTTCTAATTTTGTTTGATTGCTTGCACTAGATGCATTGATTTTAGTGTATATAGTAAATTCTAATCCTATTTGATTGCTTGCAAGATGCATTGATTTTGGTGTATATGGTGATTTCTAATGCTATTTGAATACTTGCAAGAGATGCATTGATTTTGGTGTAGATAGTGATTTCTAGTCCTATTTGATTGACTCCACTAGATGCATTGATTTCACTATAAATGGTAATTCTAATCCTATTTGATTGCTTGCTTAGATGCATTGATTTCGTTTTGGTGTAGATAGTGATTTCTAGTCCTATTTGATTGATTCCACTAGATGCATTGATTTCACTAGAGATGGTGATTTCTAATCCTATTTGATTGCTTGCACTAGATGCATTGATTTCAATGTATATGTTGATTTCTAATCGTATTTGATTGCTTGCACTAGATGCGTTGATTTTAGTGTAGATGTTGATTTCTAATCTTATTTGATTGTGCTATATGCATTGATTTTCGTATAAATGTTGATTTCTAGTCTTTTTTATTGATTCCATTGGATTCTCTGAGTGTAGATGTTTCTAATCTTATTTGGTTGCCTGCTTTAGATGCATTGATTTCTGATTTAATGTCACTCTAGGTATCATGGTATATTAACTTAAAGTGATTGAATGAACAATGTGCCTTAATTTCAGTGTAAACCCAAAAAATGATTGACAATGTGCATTGATTTGTGTATTATAGTAATTCAACCTATTAATATTGAGAGACAATGTATGATATTTACGACAATATTTAGAGTTAAATAATTGAATGGTTCACCATCTCAACTATCATTTATATATAACCTATATGAAAATATCGAAATTTAACAAATAATGTAAAAGGTTTTGTAAATCTGACCACTCATTAAAAGAAATTGAAAATTACATTATTTCTTGACTTTTGCAAACCAAACTATAGATTAAAAAAAAACCATCAAAATATTCTAGGAAATAAATTATTTCAAACATTAGCAATGAAATAAATGATTTCAAGAGTAATATTGATGCAATAAATTATTAAAGGTACTCTTCAATATAGATTTAGTAATACCTCAATAGACACTATCAGGAATTTTTAACTGTCAAAAGTTGGAATACGTAAAATTAAATGAAATAAATATGCAGTATCAATTGTCTCCCTTCTTCATCACCAACTAATTACTAACATAAAATTAAATACACATCTTGAAATATAACAAACAATTGTAACATTCACAAACATTATTATCCAAATGGAAACACATAAACACACAAAAGACTCAAAAAATTCAAGATCATTCAGAGAAAGCAACAAAAAGAAAATTAAAGAAGAAAAGACAAAGAAAACATAATGTAAATTTCGAAGTATGAAATTTATTTCAAACATATATGATAATAATAATCTAAAAACATGTTATTGTTTCCCTCAACTTCAACCAGTCTAGATCCCTATTTTAAACTGAAATCTCTGGAGATGAAAACTTTTCCTTAATTTCTATTTTCTTTAATTTATATATATTCCAGAAACAAGATTTTCACCGTGCATAGATCCATTATGTCAATCTGAATCTAATTAAAACGTAGATCCAAAATTATGTGAATCTGAATCTAATTAAAACGTGAACACGGAGACAATTAATCTCTCCATTCAATTTTTCCGTTCAAATTTCTAGATGTGCGTACGCAGTCATACTGCAAGGGAAATGAATGGACCAAAGACGAAGGCAACTTCCAAGAAAAATTAGGAACAGAAACGTTAGACTAACCTTTTGAAATGGTGTCCGTTGCATTCTCTTGCGAAACGTAAAAGGTAAAGAAAGAGCGGGAACGGAAAACGTTAGACCATGCAATGCATCGAATGGGAATCAACTATTTATGGAGATGGGTAGGTCGAATCCTGTATTTGAGGAGGGAGAAGCATAAAAAACGATTGCATGCAGAAGAGGGAACAAAAAAAACAATTTCGCTGAAAAAAAACTCACGCAACTAATTTCGCTGAAGAGGTTGATGGTTTGTCAATGTCAATGACGTCCATTCACGTCGATATTTGCGGGTAGAAGAAGCAACCACATTGTATGTTGGGGTTTATTAATTCAGTCAAACCATTTGTTTTCTTTCACTAGATGCATTGTTTTTAGTGTAGATGTTGTTTTCTAATTATATTTGATTGCTTACACTAGATACATTGATTTGAGTGCATATTTTTATTTTCAATCCTATTTGATTGTTTCCACGAGATGCATTGATTTTAGTGTAGATTAATTCTATTTTATTTTTTGCAATAAATGCATAGATTTTAGCTTAGATGTTAATTTCTAATTCTGGTTGATTGCTTGCACTAGATGCATTGATTTTAGTGTATATAGTCAATTCTAATCCTATTTGATTGCTTGCAAGATGCATTGATTTCGGTGTATATGGTGATTTCTAATCCTATTTGAATACTTGCAAGAGATGCATTGATTTTGGTGTAGATAGTGATTTCTAGTCCTATTTGATTGATTCCACTAGATGCATTGATTTCACTATAGATAGTAATTCTAACCCTATTTGATTGCTTTCTTAGATGCATTGATTTCATTTTGGTGTACATAGTGATTTCTAGTCCTATTTGATTGATTCCACTAGATGCATTGATTTCACTATAGATGGTAATTCTAATCCTATTTGATTGCTTTCTTAGATGCATTGATTTCATTTTGGTGTAGATAGTGATTTCTAGTCCTATTTGATTGATTCCACTAGATGCATTGATTTCACTATATATGGTGATTTCTAATCCTATTTTATTGCTTGCACTAGATGCATTGATTTCAATGTATATGTTGATTTCTAATCGTATTTGATTGCTTGCACTAGATGCATTGATTTTAGTGTAGATGTTGATTTATAATCTTATTTGATTGTGCTATATGCATTGATTTTGGTATAAATGTTGATTTCTAGTCTTTTTTATTGATTCCATTGGATTCTCTGAGTGTAGATGTTTCTAATCTTATTTGGTTTCTTGCTTTAGATGCATTGATTTCTGATTTAATGTCACTCTATGTATGATGGTATATTAACTTAAAGTGATTGAATTAACAATGTGCATTAATTTCAGTGTAAACCCAAAAAATGATTGACAATGTGCATTGATTTGTGTATTATAGTAATTCAACCTATTAATATTGAGAGACAATGTATGATATTTACTACAATATCTAGAGTTAAAGAATTGAATGGTTCACCATCTCAACTATCATTTATATATAACCTATATGAAAATATCGAAATTTAACAAACAATGTAAAAGGTTTTGTAAATCTGACCACTCATTAAATGAAATTGAAAATTAAATTATTTCTTGACTTTTGCAAACCAAGCTATAGATTAAAAAAAAAACCATCAAAATATTTTAGGAAATAAATTATTTCAAACATTAGCAATGAAATAAATGATATCAAGAGTAATATTGATGCAATAAATTATTAAAGTTACTCTTCAATATATATTTAGTAATATCTCAATAGACACTACCAAGAATTTTTAATTGACAAAAGTTGGAATACCTAAAATTAAATGAAATAAATATGTAGTATCAATTGTCTCCCTTCTTCATCACCAACTAATTACTAACATAAAATTAAATACACATCTTGAAATATAACACAACAATTGTAACATTCACAAACATTACTATCCAAATGGAAACACATAAACACACAAAAGACTCAAAAAATTCAAGATCATTCAGAGAAAGCAACAAAAAGAAAATTAAAGAAGAAAAAACAAAGAAAACATAATGTAAATTTCGAAGTATGAAGTATATTTCAAACATATATAATAATAATAATCTAAAAATATGTTATTGTTTCCCTCAACTCCCACCAGTCTAGATCCCTATTTTTTAAACTGAAATCTCTGGAGATGAAAACTTTTTCTCAATTTCTATTTTCTTTAATCTATATATTCCAGAAACAAGATTTTCACCATGCATAGATCCAAAATTATGTGAATCTGAATCTAATTAAAACGTGAACACGGAGACAATTAATCTCTCCATTCAATTTTTCCGTTCAAATTTCTAGATGTGCGTACGCAGTCATACTGCAAGGGAAATGAATGGACCAAAGACGAAGGCAACTTCCAAGAAAAATTAGGAACAGAAACGTTAGACTAACCTTTTGAAATGGTGTCCGTTGCATTCTCTTCGTAAACGTAAAAGGTAAAGAAAGAGCGGGAACGGAAAACGTTAGACCATGCAATGCATCGAATGGGAATCAACTATTTACGGAGATGGGTAGGTCGAATCCTGTATTTGAGGAGGGAGAAGCATATAAAAAACGATTGCATGCAGAAGAGGGAACAAAAAAATCAATTTCGCTGAAAAAAAGACTCACGCAACCAATTTCGCTGAAGAGGTTGATGGTTTGTCAATGTCAATGACGTCCATTCACGTCGATATTTGCGGGTAGAAGAAGCAACCACATTGTATGTTGGGGTTTATTAATTCAGTCAAACCATTTTGCCTGTCAAATTTGCCCAGATTCGAGAGCCCATTATTGTCTGAAATGGGTCCCTGAGTTTTGAAATTCCTAACCTATGTTTATGATTGATGATTCGGATATCATGTCATTATACTTTGAAGGAATAAAATCAAGACCAGATGGGAAATTTGCTTTCTCAATACTCATATTGAATTCACGTGAAATCGCTGAACAAACTTTAGTTGGTGAGACTCAGCGAAATTGGTGTTAGTATCGTCGCAATTCGGCAATCATTAAAACAATGTATCGTAAACAAGGGTATCTATCAATCAAAAAATTAAGGGGCGTTGTCATTTTTATTGAAATCGCGTGATAAATTTTGAATTTTTTTAATTTTCCTCTCATTTAAAATGTATTTCTAAATGAATATATGGATTCCATAATTAGAAAAAAATATGGGATATTTGAATAGTGTATATTTCGTAATTGTGGTTTTAAGATATTTTTATAATTAATTGAAAAATACATTAAAAAAATTAAAAAATAAAATAATTATATTATTATAAAACTAAAATGCATGTAGACTAATATTCTATATCATTAAGTATTATTTAAAAAACCAACATATTAAGCTTTTTTTTACAATCTTAAATATTATAATTTATATAGTACTTTCATAACCATATAATTACCAATTGAACAATATCCATTAGAGTAGTCAATTAATTTTATTTACACGACAAGTAACGCAAACCATTTTCCTCAAAAAATTTCCTATATTAGAGGGCCATCGATATTTTAAATGGGAACGTGAGTTTTGAAATTCCTATCTTCTATCTTTGTGATTGAATATTTGGAGAAGATTTCATTATACTTGGTAAGGAATAAAACGAAGATCACATGAAGAATTTTTTATTTTAATTAGGCATGTTGAATTTATGTGAAATAGTAGAGCAACCTTTAGTAGGTGGGTTTTTAGTGAAATTGGCTTTAATATACCATATTATATTAATAAAGGTGATTAATATATGCCAATAAATTTATATCAATGTTATGTACAATTATATTATTAAATATTGATATATATTGATAAAACACTAATGATATGTATTTAATTTTAATATTGGTTGATATTAATAAATATATAATAATAATTAGATTATAAGATATTATTATCATAATACTCTAAATACCATAATAATTATAATAATTTATGACAATGATTATTATATTATAAAAATATGATAATATTATTGATTGTATAAAAAATTTTCGGTAATAATCACATTCAAATAAACTTTGTTGAAAAAAAAATTTAAAAAAAATCAAACTAGTCGTTATCCTAATGGTTAGTTTAGCTTTTTCTGCATCTATTTAAATTCAAGGTTCAGATCTAATCTCTCACCTAGTCCTGATGATGAGCCACACTAGTTGGTTCGAAACGCTGCGACAAAGTTTATTTGAATGTGATTATTACAGAAAGAATTCTATACAATTTTATGATGGATCACAGAAGCCAAAATTAGAAAAATATTATTGATATTTTAAAAAATATAATAAATCCAAGAGTTTATTGATATTATTAACAAAATGGATTATTCATATTATAAGTTGAAGGAATTATAAATCCCGAGAAATAATTTTAAACCCAATGAATTAATATTATAATCTAAAAGGATTAATAAACCTAAAGAATTTATATTAAACGATATGATTAGGATTATAAATCCTATGAATATTATTACACACTAGGAATATGAAACCTTAGATTAGCAAGCCCAATAAATTGGTATTATACCAATACTAAAAATCCAAAGGACTATAAACCCAAGGGAATAATATTAAACCATTTGGGATTAATATTATAAACCCAAGGGATATAAATTCCTAATATATTATATTATGATTGACCATGGTTGACCATGGCTGATTTTCATGTTGATACATTCTTTGTCAGAATGTCATGATTGACCATGATTGACCATCACTCACCATGGTTGACCTTGATTGACCATGGTTGATTTTCATATTGATACAATATTTATCACAAACCCAAGAGATTAAGATTATAAACCCAACGGAGATAAAAATTGAGAGAAATATTATAAACCCTAAAATGAACGTTAAACCCTAATCATTGACTAAGAATTAGCACGGTTGACCATGTTTTACCATGGTTGATTTTCATATTTAGAAAATTTCTGTCACAAAGCCAAGGGATATAAACCATTAGATAAATATTATAAACCCTAAAACAAACATTAAACTGTAACATTAATATTATAAACCGAAGTGATCAATAAACCCAACAGATTACAATTAAAAGCCCAAGGAATTATAAACCCAAGGGAATAACATTAAACCCTATGATTAATATTAAACCATAGGAATATACCCTCAGACTAATATGGTAAACCCTATAATTAATTATGCCAATACGCATATCTATTTAAGCTCATGGTGGATGTCGGATTCACTATTTTTAACTTGTTTTCAAATGAGAGGAGAGAGTTTGATCGCTATGGAATATTATTCATCCCCTAAATAGTTCTATGAAAGTGATTTCTTTTACCTATGTCATTTGAAAGTTACATTTAATTTAATAATATTTTTTATTTAATTGATCCATCGTGTGCGCAACCGATCATGAAAATATCATGACATGGCAGTTGAGGTAATGAAAGGTTTTTATTTTCCTTCTTTTTATTCTCCTTTTATTCTCCTTTTGTCATTCATTTTTCATTTGTTTCTAGAACGTAACCTTGTTTTTACCCCTATTTTTTTTATTATATACATGTTTCTTCCAAAATTACCTATATCGCATAATTTATCTGGTGCATAATCCCTAACAGCAGATCCATGAGCGCTGCTTAATACCAACTACCTAAATTATTTCAACTAATGAAGAATGTAAAGTATAACTTCACTGTTATGCTTCAAGGATATAAATGAAAAGGGAGAATCCCTATGTATAGTTATTCCTCCCTTAGTATACGTCTTTACTATAAAAAAAATTGTATTATATTTTACATTTTTATGCTAACTTTTCCAAAAGTACCTACACATAATGGGTAGTATAATATACTCCCCAATGCTGTCATACATGAATGATATACAACAGGAAGTTAAATTTGATAACCAGGTTAATTCTACTTTCTTGAAATAGCCACCTAGTCTTATACGTCAAGTGCTTAATACACTATAACCATGCATTAGATATGACTAAGACTAGAAGTTTTGCTTCCTTGTAAGATTTACACCTGATGATTTTACAGTGCTTACATCTATGCCATTCACGTTATCTCCATGTGAACTCTTGCACTGAATAGTCATCAACGATGGAAATTATCCTAGATTACATCAAGGGTGGAAATTCCATCCGGAGGTAATCAAAAACTTAACTTTTACATTTTGTGATTTTGTAACAACCTCCTCCCACATCTAACCAAGTAATCGGCCAAGTAGGGTAAACTTGCAACAATATGCTACTATGATGAGATTCAACCTCCTAGGTGACCTTTAGGAAGTGGAATCAACATAAACATATTACATAGACATTGTACATCAACAATAACACCCCCAGGAGCTAGTCCAATCATTCAGGCATCCTGCCTTTGTGTCCCATTGAGATTTTGATCTCTTAAAGCTTTGGACGCATGCACCAGCCTACATGTCTACATCTAGGAGGTCATGGACGCATGCACAAGCTTGCATGCATGTGTCCAAGGGCTATTTTCAGCAGTGATGTGCCAGAGTCTACGGAATTTAAGGAAATTTTCAAGACCAGAATTCCGGTCACTGCCTAGAACTTGTTGTAGCTTTGAAAATCCATTAAAAACATTATGATAAGGATAATATGCCAAAACCCAAATCTAGGACTAAGCCTGACCATCCCCAATCGGGATTGAGATTTTTTTAACCATGTCGCAAATATTAAAGCTACAAGTGTAAACAATATATGTGAGCGTAGGGGTCTCAAACTTATCTGAGAATCGCTAAGAAGCATTGTTCCATTAAATCATTAGCTGCATTATCATCTCTTTGACCATATATGAATTGTTCATTCATTTACAAAAAAAAGCATGGGGAGAACCGTAAACCATCCCTGATATAACACATGCTCATAACCATCATCATAACCAAAAAAATATGAAGGATATATCATCCATAGAATCCAAAAGAGAACAAGAACATTTACCCATCAATACAAGAAGAAAAGAGCTCTTATTTCCATAAAAAAATGCAACCAGGTTTGGGATTTCCACATTCCACCCGACCATAGACCTGGCTTAGAAAAATATATGTTCCACCAGTCACCCCCATGCCATATTCCAAGCATGAATGTTGGATCTCATCAAACGCATCAATCAAAATGAATCTAGGGCTTCTAGAGGTCAAATCACCTCAACCCTCAACTAGTGATTCTACCTCATGGCTGAATATCACAACCATCATGGTTTGGTCTCTACGCAAGCTATTCTGAGGCTCCAAAATATTTGTTACAACAAGGAATTATAGGTATACTAACTCAACCCCAACTATTACAGAGCTTCTAGAGTGTTTGGCCAATCAGGGCTTCGAGGACTAGTAACTCAACTCACCTAGGGCTTCCAAAGCGTTTTTCCAACCAAGGATTCTAGGACTAGTAACTCAACGCACAACTGTCTACTAGGCTTCTAGAGAATTTTTCCAACCAAGGCTTCGAGGACTAGTAACTCAACTCACAGATGTCTACATGGCTTTCAAAGCATTTTTCCAACTAAGGTTTCTGGGAACTACTAATTAAACCCACAGCTAAAATAAATGAGGACCAACCAGAAAAAAAAACACTAAAAATAAACCCACAACACCATTGCTATCCAGAAAATGTCAAGCCTAGGAAAATTTACTATCAATCTAGGAAATCCTCCATGCAAATAAAAAATCATTACCAATAAACCACTTGCGTAATCTATGCATGAAAAAAATAGTGAGGAAAACATACATCTGACTTGGCACCTGCAATTGTAACCCATTGTAGTTGTTGATCTCAATGTACTATTGCACTTTCCTGCTCTTCCTTTTCTTTCTTTCTCCAAATCACCAAGTATACCACACCCTCTAGGAGTGCTCCAAGAAAACACTAAGTATCCAAGAGTATGAGAGAGAGAGAGAGAAAGAAAATAGAACGAGAGCCATAAGTGTGAGCAGAATATTGCCAGCCGATCCCTAGAATACTTTTTATCAACGAGGCGTGTGTTTTCTTCATCTTCCATTATTTTTGAGCACTTTCTGATCTGAATTTGATTGTTGCTTTTTTTGGGCTAATTTCAATTTTAGATATAAAACTTATTTTCTGATTTTATGCTTGATGTGCAGGTTCCCTTGTTGCTTATGTGTGTCAAAAGAGGAATTAAAACTAAATTTTATGAGTGTTTTTGAAACCATAAAGCACGAATTTAAATTGTTGAACAAAAAAAACATAAATGAAATAAAACCACACAAATTAATATAATAAAGCAAAGTTTTGATGAAGGATTTCACCCTTCTTGGGCTACATCTCCTTGGTCCAACTCCATAGCTTGGGCCTCTATATTAGCTAAAATTTTCTCAAAATATGATTTACATGCATCAAATACTTTTGGAACTTTTACCAATGAGCTTAAAACATCGAAATATATCAGAAACAACTATTTTTTTACTCAATTTGGTTAGCAGATGCTCTGGGCTTCCCTCTTGGTGGCCCTGGGCTTCAAAAATATTCACTGCAACAAAAACCTCTGTGGATGACCTATTCTACCTCTGCAACATATTCCATTGGCTCCAGAACATCAAAATTTGTCAATAATGACTATTCCTACACCCAATTTGGTCAAATATTTCCTCAGTTATGGAAAAAACCAACTTCCCTGCAATTTATTCACTAATTCTAGAAAATGTCTAGCTAACTCCACCAAATGTGGATCTACTCCGCATTTGGCGGGTTGGCCATCTCTTCTGCCAATATAATTATGTGATTAATTATAGATAAGCGTGTAGTTAACTGGGGTTAAGGCGCGTTTAGAGCTATCTTGCACTTATCATTAATTTCAGATTAACATCACATAACTAAAAAGTATTGTATTAATACATGACTTAACGCAGTTAAATCTCCGCAGATCGCATCGCAGTCGCTTTTGGAGATCATAGATGTTCTTCGCAATAATCCTTCACAAATATGGCATCGAAAATATCATCTCATCACAATCTCGACTCATCGCAATCTTGGCTCATCACAAATCTCACTCATCGCAAATCGCAGAACAAGTCAACACATGACTCCTCATCACATTTCCAAGGATCCTTTCACCGAATGTGATATGTGACGAAATATTTTAGCCGAGTGCAATAGGCGATGAAACTTTTCATAACTTAATGTGATATGATTCACAACCGTTCATCATCCACAATAATCCTGCAATTCGATCTTGATCATTCATCTTCCACTTCATTTCTGAGATACAATCTCAACCATCCATTGCTCTTGTTCAAAAATCTCTGGAATTTTTGGAAGAAATCAAAATCATGGTTTCTTCCTTCAAAAAAATATACTTGCTTTCCTCCTGTCCAAAATAGTTCCAGACTATTTTCTGCTTGCTGTAGCATTGTCCATGTCTGATGGTAAAAATTCGGCTTCTAAACTACTGATGCAAGATGGTTGAACTTGCCGATGCTTTGAACCAAGGTTTAATATTTTGGGTTGATGAAATAAGTCACAGATATATGTTGTATTGTCATTCGGCTATGGTTTCGGCCATTATTCCCAACCTTTTTTTAAATAAATATGCGTCCAACCTTGACCTTGCAATATGTAATGCATAAGCTTCCAACTAAAGATTATTCGACGGATTGCTTTGGCTCTCGGTTGCACCATGTGCCCTTCCCCATTGGCCTATAAATTCCACCAATAAAATAATACACCATATTAATAATTCCAAACTTAGGAAATAGGAGAAAAATTCAACTTCCCCAATCAACATTGTTGAACTTGGAGATGACACTTGTCACGGTCCCATTGGAATAAAATTGAAGAAGATTCTTGAATGTTGACTGGGCTGCCATGTCATCAACCTATACCTATTTTGCAACTTTTTAAAAAAAAATTTCCTGTTCTGAACAGTGATCAACAGACCATAACTCCTTCATCCAAACTCGGTTTTCAATGAAATGAGTTACATTGGATTCCTTGTGACATGTAACTTGGTCGCTTCCATTTTAGTTTCATTCAATTTTGAGGACTTTCATTTTTGAGCTAAAATACTAAATCTCTGATCATTCCTCCCCACTAAAAGCATTTTGGGCCCCAAAATATCTCTTATTACTAATTATATGGATGAGGGGACTATTCCTTCACTCTTCCAGTCTCTATCCATTGAAATTTTCCAAATTCCATCATTTGGAGCTTTTCATAAAAAGTCAAATTTTTTCTCAATTCTTGTGACCTTCTCTTACTTTCATTAACATCGTCATGCTGCAATATTTCTGAATTTGCAGAACAACAATCTATTTTTGCAGAAATCATCTTGTTCCTACCTTGGTCAACTATCAAAGAAAACTTAGAAACTTTCTCACCTTGCACACTGTCACCATGGAAATTTTTAGCTTCTTTTACTTTGTGCTTGCGTTGACTCTTGACCAAATATCTTTTCCATTTCCATGTACCTTTTGGAAACCAACAATAATAATTTGTGGAATCCATTTATTCTTTTCCAAGCTTCTTTGTCACTTTCTCTTTGACCATTTCACACTCTTGCACCAACATCTTGTTTGCAACACTGCTCAACACTAAGGTTGACTGTTGCAAATGTTTTTCACATTCTTTCAAAGGAAACCTTAACATATTGGAGCAACTCATTACAAGAATAAGCATCCTTTTCAAAACTGTAATTCAATACATCTCTTGGTTTGATCATCAACACTGTCAATTTCTGACTGGCATTCACTATCCTCTTCATTTCACTTGCATGCATAAGAGATAAACATGTCTTCCTCTTATGTGCTCTAATTATGTACTCAATACCATCCTTAAATAAGTGGTACTTGTTCTCATGTAGATGAAATACATCATTCCAATCATACAGATATGGACTTCCCAATACAATACCAGATATTTCAAGCAGCACCACATCTAGTTCAACTTCATCAAGAAAGTTTGAGTTAATGACGAATCTTAGTAAGCACTTCCTTGTAACTTGCTAGTTTGCATTCTTGCAAATCCAACCCAAAGGATATGGTCTTGGATGTCTAATTATTTTAAGGCCTATTTTCTTAACCAAATCTTCAAAAATCAAGTTAGCTTGTGAGCCACTATCAAATTTATCATTTGACTCTTCTTCCTTTATCATTTGAATCGGTTCCTTTATCATTTGACTCTTCTTCTTATTCTTTGATAATATCTATTGGTTGAGTACTATGGCTCTTCCTGGGTTATCCAATTCTACTAATGCCTCTGCTCCTGAATTCAGTGGTTGTCTCCATGAATTCGATGGAAATGTAGCAGCGGCATTCATGTCTCTATAATTTCCATTTCCATTCAATCTTTATCTTCTTTGAATTTTCTTGATATTGATGTTTATTCCATCATTAGTATTGCCATTAATGTTGTATAGTAAGGAGGATGAAGGAATAGGAGGATTTCTACTTCCATTTAGTCTTGAAATTCTGCTACTTTCGTTTTTGGTGCTGTTATTTCCATCATGATTTTTGTTGGGCAGTAAGAAGGTTGAGGGATAAGGAGGGTAAGCCTCAATGATAATGTTAAGGTTAGTTCCATATTCATTTATTTTCAATTCTGCTGCAATTCTGTTATGGTTTTTGTCATTGTCTGCAGCACTGCTTCTGTGGTTACTGTCACTGTCAGCATCATTTTTGTGCAGTAAGGAGGAGGAAGGATTAGGTGGGTAAGCATTCATATTCATGTTCATGAAGCTTTGGTTTTCATATAGTCTAATTTTTCTTCTCCATAGGCTATCACTATTGTTCTTATATTTTTCCTCTTCTTGTTTCTCGAGATAGCCTTCTTCCACATTATCTTCATAACCCTCATATACATCAAGACTAGCTTCATCTAGATCCTCATCAAGATCTTTTGAATTCCCTGAATCGGCTGAATTTTTCTATTGACTATGTCCAATATTCAGGAATATTGGTTCTTGCGTCAGATTTATCTTGTCCCAAATGGCATTTATCTTCTGCATTGCTTTGTTATGATTGTGTGTGGACTCACTATGGTTTTTCCAAATTTGTCTTTCTATCTGATTTTTCATGTCTTGAAGTTTTTTTATGTCGTCAGAATGTCCTGTAAACTTATCCTCAAGATCGATTAATCTTTTAGTGAATTAATCGGAATTATTGATCTTACTCTCAAGATTGATCAATTTTTTGTTGAAATTGGCCATTGTCATTGATGAAGACATTGAGCGTTAGTGATTTCGAAGCACTGCATGTAATAGCTGAAGGAAGCTAGCAGTAGTGGCATAGGTGTTTTCTTCTAGGCAACAAGATCACCCCTCTAATACCAAATGGAGCAACAAAGCCATAGGCGTGTTGAATTAATTGTAAAATACAAAAGAGGTATTTGTAATAATAATTTATTATATATAAAATGTATAAGTGATGATAAAATGTTACAATGAGGCCCTGCTTATATAACTAGGCAGGTGGCCTTTCATGAATGGGCATGTATTTTAGACATGCCCTTTCACTAACTTAATGACTACTTACATAATCCCTATTTGAATATTAATAACTATATTTATTATATTTTTTATGAATTATATTCATATCGTGGAGAAATGCATTACACGGTTGGATTCTTGGCGTGAAAATTTGTAAAATTGACTATAAACTTGTCAATTTCTGGCACTGGCACCTCTGGCCCTCTAAATGAATATTTTCCACATCTCCATATTGAACTCACTAATGGTTTCACACCCATGCATTCTCCTAGTTTCGTTGTCCACCTTTTTTTGGTCTAATTCGAATGGATTGAGTGAAGGTTTAAATATTAGTGGGTGACAGAGCCATCAATGTGGCCTGTTGGGCAGATTCGTTGGCGTGTTTGAATAGCGCTGAGGTGGTCGGGGGTTCAAACCCCATTGACCCCATATATAAACAATGAATTTTTTTTAACTATCATTTCGTGTTATGGGGCCGTTGAATGGATGGGCTGCCAAACAATAGACATGGGTTCAAATCCTGCTGGCCCCGCGCCATAAGTGGCTTGTATAACAACCATTGGTGGGGTCTCAGTTCCATCGTGAACCCTGAACCAAATTTATATTAATATAAATATGATATCTGTCGGTTCTAGTGGGTTTATATGTGTGTGTGTGTGTGTGTGTGTGTGTGTGATATTTGTTGGTTTTGGGGGTGGAAGGGGTGGCAGCCCGCCACCCAAAATTATATAAGGGATTTCTAGGAAAATTAAGTAGGAAAAAAATTCACCTTTTCCAATTGCCATTTTCCATGCGCCATGAGCCTACCAATTTTTTTACTCATTAGTGAGTGCCACTTGGCCAAGTTTGACTAGAAATTTTACCAGCTATAATTTGATCATACAAACTTGGATTTGAGTTTCCTTCACACCATTGGAATTAGGGTGATGAGCATTATGATCTGGTATATGTTTCACTTCCATATGATGACTTTGATTTTTTAGCTATTTTAAAGGCCAATTCTCTTTCTAGATCCTCCCAGATCATTCCTCCCCACTAATGAGCTTTGGGATTGCCAAAATCTTTATCAGTCAATTGGAAAGTGAGGGAATTTTTCCACTTTCTCCCTTACCATCCATTGAGCCTTATTTGGATGCATTCCTTTAAAACTAATACGAAGGTACTCCACGTCTTCCCATCGTGAAGTCCTCGTCATTCTTTCAAGGTGTCTGCTGGTATCTTGTCTAAGTACTCAGGTGCAAAATCATCCACTGTAGGAACCTATCTAACCTCTTCGGTGTCCATGATCAAAGAAGGCTCACAATTTTCAAATTTTCAATGTTCACCACTGAGTACATCTACCTATATGATGGAAAATCAAGAGGAAAATCATTGTCTCCAATATTCTCTAATATTGTGAATGGTCCATATTGGATTGGTTGCAACTTCTTTCCTTCCCATTTTATTTTACATTTGCTGATTTAGAGCCACATGTTGTCCCTAACCTAGAATTGGTGATTGACATAGTGCTAGTCATGTCTAGTATCAGGCTTGACATTTCTCCAACTGCTCCTACACTTCCAGTGAATCATATGTATTCGTTGAATGAAATTTTTTTCTTTTTCCCTATCATGTTTCCCAATAGAATATTCATCTCTCCCAAAGACCATGCATAAGGGATCCTTTGGCAAAATAGCCAAAACAAATCTTGAACGGTGAGCTCTGGGTGGATGAATGCACTTCTTGGTTGTATGCATGTTGTACATAAGGAAGTTTTTCATCTGGAAACTTGTTATGCTTGCCACAATAACATCAGAGTAAGTGCATCAATGTGCGGTTAACAACCTCTATTTTTTCATCATTATGTGAAAGAAATATTGTGGTGCTCTTCAGCTTGGTGTCCATAATTCTCCACAAACTCATCCAAAACACTCCAAGAAAACAAGAGTGTCGACTAGACACAATGGATGTGGGAAACACAAAGTGGACTCATACAAATTGGAAGAAGAGATGAGCAGTCTGCTCTGGAGTGACCGGATTTTTATAATGCATTTAGACATACATTTTTCTAAATCGATCGAAAATGACATACAAATAGTCATGACCTCTCCTAGACAAAGGAAAATCGCCTATAAAATTCATTATCACACTTCCATGGATGAATCAGAACAAGGATTGGTGTCTAGATCCCTAATTTTCTATTAGAGGGCTTGCAAACTTAACAAAACACACGTCTCTTTACATATTGAATCACAATATTTTTCATGTGATGCCAATAAAAAAGCTCTATAAATGACACAATTTTTTTTTCTATACCAAAATGTCCTATCAAAACAGAGGTATGTGCCTCACGGATTACATATATCCTTTCATTCATGGGAATACAAATTTTTCCCATATGATACAAAATTTTTCCCTACAAACGATAATTATCTACCTACGATTCACACGTCAGTTTTGCATAAATCTCCTTAAAATCATCGTCATCAACATATTGATTAGCATAATTTTCAAAAGATAAAGAACCATTTTTCAAAACTATAGATGCAGAAAGAGGATGGTGAGAAAGTATATCTGCCACTTTATTGTTGGTGCCCTTCTTGAATTTTATTAGCAAGTGAAATAGCTGGAGGAATCCAATCCATATAAAATTACATACTTTTTGAAGTTTGGTCTACAACTAAAGGTACTACAAGAGTTGGTGATATGTGTGAATGATGGTCTTCTTGACGATCAGGTATACAACTCCTTATCATAAATTGGATACTTCACAACATCTTGGGAGAATGTTTCTAAGTGGTAACATACAAGTTTTGTATGTTGCATCGATACTTCTCCCATGGATTATCCAATGGCATATGTCTTGATGCCAAAAGGCTGCAAGAAGTCCGGTAAGGACAAAAATGGTGCAGTACTGATCTTCTCTTTCAATGTATCAAAGGATTTTTGTTCCTTTCCTCCCCACTCAAATGTTTTCTTCACACTCTTCAATGCATGTAAAGGGGATGCAATGACATATATGTTGGCATTGAATCTTCTCCAGTATGGTAATGCACCCAAAAAGCTACGAACCTCTGTAACATTGTTGGGTTTAGGCCACTTTAAAATCACATCAATTTTATAAGGATCTATTTTCAGTTGTCCACCACCGACAATGTGACATAAGTAAAGGAAAGAGGTCTTACCAAATTCACACTTCGACATTTTGACATAAATTTTTATTTTTTTTCAAAACATCAAGCATTTTTTTAGCATGACACACATGATCATACCATGTCCTACTCTAAAGAAGGATGTCATCAAGATACACAAGTACAAAATCATAAAGAAAACACATGAAAGTATCATTCATCACCCTCATGAATGCAGCTGGAGCATTGCATAGTTTGAATGGCATCACCAACCATTCAAAAAACCCTTGTTTCATCTTGAATGCAGTTGACATCCATACATCTTGTCCTGATGATAGCCATTGTGCAAGTTCAGTTTTATGATTTTTTTTTCTTTTTTTCGATTGATATAAAAGATCATAAATGCGAGGGAGGGTGTATCAATTCTTCATAATTATTTTTTTGAGTGCTCAGTAGTCCACACATGTCCTCCACGTGCCATCCTTTTTCAACACCAACATAATAGGTGAACAACATCGAGAAGAACTTGGTCTTATGACCCCTTGGTTCAATAATTCCTGCACCCGTTTCTTTATCTCCTCCATATCAATGGCTGAAAACCTATACATACTAATGTTGGGTAAAGGATCATTTTTCTGCAAGTGAATCTCGTGTTGGATATCACCCTTTGGAGGCAACCCACTTGGTTCCTGGAAAATCCAATCATTGTTAGAAATAATTTCCCAAAATTCGTTTTTATGAGTGGGATCACAACCTTGGAAAGCATCATATGTCTCTACATATTTTTCTCTCACAACCATGAACATGCATGCTTTGGTTGAATTCACCAACCTATTCATATGACCTACACTTACAAGACTAGGACTAATTTTGGAATGATAAGATCTAACAATATATTCCACCTTATCTTTCATGATATGATACTTGTTTTCATGGTGAAATAAAATGTCTTTCATGTCATACAAATATGGAATCCCCAATACCATGCCAAAAATATCGAAAGGTACAATATCAAGATCAACCTCATCTACTAGTTTGGATTCAATCACAAATCTATCCTTACACTGTTTTCTTACATGTAATTTGGCATTATAAAAAACCCAACTAAGAGAGTAAGGTTCCAGATGAGACTTGGTTTCTAATCCCAATTTCTTAACCAAGGATTCTGAAATCAAATTTACTTGTGAACTCAGATAAAAAAAGGTTTCCACTTTAGTATGCTTCATTGTGACTATAATGTGGAACAATTCAATCCACTTTAGTTCATTAAAAGGACACTCATTTGAAGAACTTTTACTTGCATGTAGTTTCGAATTTTCCTTAGCATGAAGAGAGAGATTGCCTTGTATGTCCATTGTTGTGATATGTGTATCATTACCAGAATCAAATCCAAGGTCTTGTTGTACAATTATCACCATATTTTGCATGTTCTTCCCACAGAATCTCTTTTCCAGATGCAAATTCCAACAATGTTCATCGTCATGGAATTCTTACTTCCGAATTAGTGAAAGATGCCAAAATTGATCCAAATATTTTAACTTAAAGGATGCATACATAATTGCATATAAAATAACATATTAACCAAGTAAATTAACAAATGAAAAAGAAGTGGAAATCATAAAGAAATCATGATATCAAAAGCACACAAATGATTTGATTATGGGGTTCACCCAATGTGAGCTGCGTATCTAGGGCCTGCCCAAAGTGGAAAGGTCTTCTATCATTAAGTGGCATCAAAGAAATCAATTACAATAAACCTTAAAAAAATGACCCTTATACCTCCAACTCAGAAGGTGGCCTTAATATGGAGACCTCGGCTAGAGAAACGTACTACATGGTTGGATTCCTGGTACAAAAACAAGTAAAATTTATTATAAACATGTCGATTTCTTACACTAGAACCTCTGGTGCTCTAAAGGAATATTTTTGGCATCTCAATGATTTCGTCGCTCATGGTTCCACACCCCTGGTAGCTCCTAGTTATTTTTTGCACCATGCGCATGTCTAGTTTGATTGGATTTAATGAAGGTTTAAATATTACTAGGCGGCAGAGGCACCAACATGGCCTAATTGGAAAATTGGTTGGCATGTTTGAATAGTATCAGTGTGATCTGGGGTTCCAACCCCATCGACCCCATATATATACCACAGTTTTCTTTTAATTTTCATTTTTTGTTATGGGGCTATAGTGTGGGTGGGCTGCCCATTGGTAGGTGTGGGTTCAAGCCCCGCCGGCCCGACGCCATATGTGGCTTGTATAATGGTCGTGGGTAGGGTCTTGGTCCTGCAATGGACCCCGACCTGAATTTGTATTAACACATATGATATTTTTTGGTTCCCATGGGTTTTTGTATTAATATATATATGTGATATCCATTGGTTTCAAGGGTGGCGGGGGTGGTAGCCCACCACCCAAAATTATATTATTTTATACTTTTTTTAGAACATATAGTTAAAATTTCACTGGAGGAAAATAAGGGTTGCTAGGAAAATTAAGTAGGTGAAAATTCTCCTTTTTCACTGTCATTATTCGTGCGTCAGGACTCTGCCAAATTTTTTTCCTCGTTAGTGACTTCCACTTAGCCAAGATTTACCAGAATGTTGACCATCTATATCTTGAGTATACGGAATTAGATTTGAGTGTCATTCAGAATGTTGGAATCAGGGTGACGAGCACTATGATCTAGTGTTGGTTTCACTTCCATATAATGAATTTAACTTTAGAGCTATTTTCAAGGCTACTTCTCATTCTGGATCCTTGTGGATCAAACATTTATCTGTGGCATGATTGTTTTCATAGACTAAGTAGACTTCTATGACATTCGCTGGGCATTCATTCTTAGGACGTATCATATTTCATCTAGAGAAAAATATAGCTAATGACATTTATGTTTCCTCTTGCCTCCTTTTTATTTTCACAGTATCCATTTGCATGGAAAATATATGAACCATTTCACTCTTAAAATATTCCAACATAGTTCCTATCTCATGCTTGATTGATATTGTGAAGGGAGAGGAAATGACCAAGATTTAGATCGACCTACCTTTTTTCCTAGAATCCCTAGATTGATTCTTGAATACAACTTTAATGTCATAATAATGAAATTGGCAGATATCGTGTCCATATAGCATTTTGAGGGTTTCCATTACATCCTCCATGGTCCCTCGGAGAAGAACTAGCTTGAGTGACTCAGGATGAAGGGTACAATTGACCCTGCTATAAATGAGTTGAAATATTTCCTCATAGTCCTCTAAAGATTCATCAGGTCCAAGGGTCATCCTAAATATTTCCTCCTTTGTTTCTTTGGAACTACAATAATCCTAGTATTTTTCATTGAAGGCTTGTTGCATTTGGGTCCAAGTAGTGATGTTTCCTCTAGGTAGACTCATAAACTAGTGCAAGGTTGCATATTTGAGGGTAGAAGGAAATAAATTCAACTTATTCCCATAAAAGTCATAATCATAGGTCCTACAGACATCAACAAACACAAACATCAAGGTGTCAGGATCCTCAAAGCATAGGCCATGGAAATGTGGAAGGGGAACATGGATTATATTCTTCATTCTGGCCTCTTGATTGGATTCTATGATAGGGAAAATATCATTTTTCCTGTTTGTATCCATGGGTTAGGTAGGTGAGATAGGTTCTTCTTCCCCTATGGGATCCTCAATGTTTCTAGGTTTCTGACCTAGAGGGTCTTCTAGATCCCTTATAGTTAGAGAGGGATGTTCATAGTCACAAAGAAGAATGAAGGTTTAATTATTGAGATGGAGAGTTTGCTTCTTAATAATTTCCCTTGGTTATCCCTACTCCTACAAGGCATGAAAGAATTTTTTTTTTTGAATTTTCTAATTTTTTCCAAAATAATAAAACTGATGCAAAAAAAAACAACTCTTAAGTAGAAAAAACACCTACTTGGACACCTCCCCAACAACCACACTTAAAAGTGATGAGCCCTGGTATTGCACTAAGAATTTTTCCCCTCCCAAGGGATTCACAACTTAAATTATCAACTATGGGTTCATACAAAATTAAAGGTGACAATTCTATATGCACAATAGGTTAGGTTTTACTCATGTCACCCTAAATCACAAGATCAGATCAAGGTGTTCAGGGACCAATCCTTTAGCTAGGTACAAAGAGAAAATCATGTCATAATCGTAAGGAGATGTACATGATTCTAACTACAAAAATGAAAATTCCATTAATTCATGTAAATGCTAAATTGAAATTACATGAAGAAAAAAACTAGTTTAGTTTGCAGAAGTAAACCGTGCTATTTTATTTGCATATACTTAATCAAATTAACAACCTACTTGCAAGAGTGGTTTATCTATTTGAAACTTGCTTGAAAATGAGAAATTCAATCTTCAACACAATTGGAAAATAATCTTAATTCTAATTCTATTTTTTGTTCTATGGTTGCAGTAAGGAAAGGATGGGGTTGGAGTTGTCTTGGAGTGTCCACTAATCATGAAATCAAATTTTGGGGGATCATTATTTAACTTCAAAATGCCATGTTAAAATTCTGTAGCAAAAATGATTAAAGAAAACAATGTTATAGGTATGCTACAGGAAGTGTTACATGAGGCTCTCCATTGCTATAAGAGGCCTTGTTATGCTACAAGAGGGCAGTCCGAGATCTTTTTGAGAACATGCATGGTGTCTTGAAGGAAGAAGAAGACATATGAAGGTAGAAGAATGTGAGAAAAAACAAGAATTGAAAATACTTTCATTGCATCCCTCTGAAGATGAAATTTCATTGCCTTGAAGACATCTCCCTACAAAAAACCTTAAAAATAGCTCTTTTTGCATTGGCGCGGTTCCACAGTTCAACCCTCACGCCAAGGGGGAAAATCCTCCAAAGAGGGCGCACTAATTGGCGCTCTGTCATAGAGTCGCACCCGGGCCAACCATATTAAGCGATGTTTTTTAAAAATAAATGGCAGAAGTTTCATCCTAACATACTCCTGCATTGATATCTATCTTGAGTTGGGAGGTTTGGCTATGGATTTCCATAGAGAGGAAGTGGTTTTCCACCTCTCATGGAAGTTTCCTTGATGATAGGGCCAATCCCATGATTATAGGGATCCCAACTCCCCTTCCTCCATCTATAAAAGCTTGCTCATCTCCTTTGCAAGCTAGTTCCCAAGAGCTTTCACATCCTTATGTTGCAAGAGCCTTCTTGATTCCCTTAAGGCCAAATCCAAGCAAGGAGACTATTGTCAAGTATCCGGAGAGAAAGGCTTGTCCCATCCTTGACAGGCTTTATCGAGACATGTTTTTCTGATGACCCGCCAAAGGAGAGTGCTGTGTTGAAGCTATGGTTGTATTCTTCTTTTGACTCATTAATGATAAGCAACTATTGGTTATGGTTCCAATCTTGTTCTTGATTATGTTCATGAGTTATGTCCTCTTCGACTGACATATAGTTGTATATACTGGATTTTATGCTCGTGTTTGTGTTGTTTCTTGTATGTGCAGGTGTCCGATCACGAAGATCGTGAGGATTGTGATCTGCCAGGGCAAAGGAACGGAAGCACCACCTCTTCTACAAATGACAGCGTTGGATTCCAGGTAAGCCTTCATCGCATGTCGGTTTATTTTCAATTAGGAACCTGCACTGTAGCGTGTTTTATTGTTGCTAGACCTGATCTGGGCTAGTAGGGATCGCCTTTGTCCGCAGAGGGGATTAACCTCTTCAACACTTTGGCAACTCCGCTGGGAAATCAGCTTGTCGTTTGATTTGTAAGCTATAGACGGAGCTTGAAGTACAGCCAGATAGCCTTAGAAACGCTTTTGCTCTGCATTAGCGGAGTAGATCAACGCTGCTTCAGTCAATCTCCGATTTAGTTTACGGACTGAACAACTTGGAGTATTGTCTTCTCTTTTCGATGAATTTCTTGGCTTTGCTTGCTTGGTCAGCTCTTCGGACTGGTTTTTCCATTTGTTTGGCTTTTTTTTAGCCTTGTCATCACTTGTCTGTGTCTGAGATTGCTTGTTTTTCATTTTCCCATAGTAAACTCGGCTGGCGCGCTTTTAAGTGTGACGGTCGTGCCCATTGGTGCAGGTTGCTTGTGTATCACCTGCACCATTTCCTTTTTGGCGCTAATTTCAAGCTCACAGTCGCACCAATCCTATGAGCTATTAGGGTTTGCTGTGTTTTATGCTTTCTGGGACTGACTTGTGATTTTGAACTTGTCTTTTTGGCTGTTTGAGTGCAGTGGAGCCTAGTTTGACTGATTTTAACCTCCATCCTTTGGTTTTTTGCCTATTTCTTTCGATTTTGCATTCGAGCCCTAGGGCATCTAGGTGCTTTTGTGAGTCGAGCCTCCCTTGGGATTTTTTTGGTTTTCGTTCGTTCAGTTGACTTTGTGATTGCTTCCTTGCATTCGTTTGACAGTTGTCTATCATTTTATTGCGCTTTTTAAGTGACTGATTTCGTTTTCATTTGAATTTCTCTTTGCTTCATTTTGGGCCTATATTACATGGCTCATTAGTGTCTTTGGGACTTTTCTTGGTTTTAAGAGACTTTTGGTCGATTTGAGATCTGATTGTTTGTGCCATTGAGTGAAATCTGCTTGTTTTTGCTCTCTTATTATCATTTATCATATTGCTTCTCATTTGTTTTCGGTTTTTTTAGTGCATCTAGCTCTCAAAAATTGAAAATATAAAAAAATTCTCTTTTGCTTTCAATTGGTTAATGTGAATTAGATCTTTTCGGTGTTATTAGTGATTACTGACATTGAACGAAAAGTTTTTAGTTTTCGTTAGCTGCATTAGAGGTACCATTGGTTGTTTTCTGTTCATTCATTATTGTGTGAAAATCTCTTCACTCTCTCATAAGTAGCTTTCATCAAATGAAATGATATACTATGGCATATAGATTGCATTTAGGAGATTTTTGAGACATCACATTCGTTAGGGCCTGAAAACTGAAACGTAATTGAAGATAAACTTTAAAATTTACTCAACTTACACTAAGGTAGCATTGAAATCTAACGAAACACATTTAGAGGTCTAGGCTAGAGACGTGTTCCGGCGTCTTAAAACCTAGTAGCTGTCGTTCGCCTCTTGGCTTTAGACAACACTAGTACGAACTTGCGCTCCCCGTACCGTCGCGTATATAAAGGGAGACCCCACTAGGTTTCAATCCTTTATCCATAGGAAGCCGATTCTGCCGCCCTATACCCGTGATACACTGGACACAACATTCGTGGAGATTTCCTGCACGTACGGAAAGTCCTTGGTTGATTTCTCTTTCATTATTGAAACCAAGGTGTATATTGCAGTTCACGGTTATTTGGTACACCCTTTTGCCTAGTATTCCTGAGTAGTCATTTGATCTTTTCTGACTCCCTAAATTTGAAAGGATCACCAAGCACTTTTCCTTTCATGCTTGTGTCAAATCTGAAAGAGATAGAGTCACCTTTTTGACCGTTTCTCGACTCTTAAAACATGAAATGGTGAATTTTCTTATTTTTCAATGTGGTAAAAAATTTAACACCCACGATCACACGCCTTGTTAGATTATGCTTGTTGACCATTTGATTGTGTGTCTTGACTCTTTTTCAGCCCGTGTGTGTGTTTGATTTTTTTCTCTTTTTGTTACTACCACAGTGGCAGAACCCTCGGTTTCGTCTACTGGTAGTCCTTATACGGACGATTCATCAGAGGTTTCCCAATCCTCTGCTGAACCACAACAGCCCATTGTTTCCGAGTTTCCTGACGGGGGACCGGTTCTTTCTGAGCAACCCTTTAGGGGACCAGTTGAGTTCAATTGGCCCTTTTCTAACCCTTGGTCTGAATTGAGATTAGGATCTGTTTTCCTTTCTCTTACATTGGGTTCGCCTTTTATAGCTGCTGTTTTTCCTCCTAGTCCTCGATGTCTATTGCAAGATCTAGTGGCAGGCTCAAACATGAGTGATTCTAGTGAGGAAATCCCAACGTCTGGTGAAGACTATCAGCTCTTCCCATGAAGATGATTTCCAGGAGACAACTCTGAACCAACTGTTATGTCATCGTCCAGTCCCTCATTACCACCAGGGTACAGGTCCTTGGGTCGGATCATTTCAGCTGCAGCCTCTATGGGAGTGTCAGCTCCTTCTCTGAGGCCGACTGCTCCTTCACTGGGGGTCTCTCCTCATACACCCATCAATTATGTACCCGTTCGACCCACTGTCTGTGTGGCCGCATCTGCACCCGCTATCACGACACCCTCCACAAGGGCTATGCCGCCTCCTGAAGACGTTTATTTAGTGACTACTATGCCAGAGAACATTTCTCCGGAGGAGTATCAGTTGTCCCTACAACATTCAAACCCCGAGGTTGGACCATCCTCCCAAGATCCCAACTGCTCTTATTTTTTGCACTATGCACAGGATGGTACACCCGTGTATGCTTTTCGAGGTCAGTATGATGAGCACGGGGACATTTTGCGTCTACCCGCTCCTGAGGCTCACCTCCATGCTCAAGCTTTACCTTATAACTAGGGTTATAACCCGCAAGGGCAACCTTTCTAAGGCCAACCTTTGGGCCAACCTAGCTATCCTTATGACCCACAGGGGCAGCCCATGCAAGGCTATCCTGCGGGCCAGCAAGGGCCATCGTACAGTCTGCAAGGACAGTATTACAACCCTTCCGGTCAACCTGTGCAGCCTCATCCGGGGTACCAACCGGGACCGGTCTATGGTCCTGGGGGGGAAATCTAGCCTTCTCAACCTATGCAACCACAGTATCCTGTTGTTTCCAACGTTGCATATCAGCCGGGACCATCCTATGGTCCTTCTCCAGGTCAAACCGGTTACCAGCAACCACCTGGCTCTATTCCTCCACCAGGCCAACCAGCCCATCCGGTACAACCTGGTGTTCCGCCTCCAGGCCAACCGACCCATCTGGCACAACCTGGGGCTCCTTTACAGCTAGGTCAACTTGTGCAACCGGCACAGCCTGTCTATCCGGGTCAACCTGTTCACTTAGGGTATCCCGCTCAGCTGGGTCAACCTGTTCACTCAGGGCAGCCCGCTCATTCCATCAACCCTACCCAATAGCCGATTTGTTCGATGTCACAGCCAAATCAACAACTGCGCCCTAGTTATCAGGCTCCGCGAGGTTCTACCTATAAACAACCGACTCATCCTCAGGACGGTTATTATCCTCGTGGTCAATCTCAACCGAATTATAACCAGCCCCAAGGCTCTCAGTATTATCCTCATCAACCCGGTTCTACCTATACTCAGCAGCCAAATCCAAATGCTGCTTACACTGGGCCGACATATAATCAGGGTCCGTACTCTGGTTATCAAGCCCCACACACTGGTTACCATCAGCCAAATCAGTCTGGTTATACCACCTACACCCCCTACAGTCAGAATCCTACGGGACAAAATCCATGGGGGCAAGGATATTCCCAACCAGTGTGGAGTACAGGTACCGGTCCTCATCCCGGGCCTGGCATGCCGGTCAATCCACCATTGCCGTTCCTGGCCACCTTGGAGTTGCCGGATGTTTCAAAATTGACCAATGATCTGATTTTGCATAATCCTTATTGGCCTCCGGTTCCTACCAAGATACCAGGTGATTGCCCCAAGTTTGAGGGTAAATTTGGGGAGGACCCCCAAGCGCATGTGATGACGTATCATCTTTGGTGTTCATCTAATTCTTGGGTCAATGATTCAATTCGTCTGCGCCTCTTCCAGCGCACTTTGAATGGAGCTGCTGCTAAGTGGTACATCGAGTTATCCTGTGGAATTTTCCAAGATTTCAATTCCTTAGCCATGGCTTTTCTGACGCACTTTCAGTTATCGGTTTTCTATGAATCCGGGACGCACCTCCTGACTTGTTTGAAGCAAGACAAAGCCACTCACATTTTTGATCACATTCATGAGTGGCGACATCGTCGTAGGCTGATCAAGTTTTATATGCCTGATTAGATACTAACTCATTGGTTTACCACCTCCTTTGTTAACAAAATCGCCCAAGATATTGCGATGGGAGCGTGTATGATGGAGGAACAAGCCATTGCGCGCGCCCAATATCTGGATCTTGTATATTCTCAGTCCGGCACGCTTTATGATATCTTGCCCGATGCTCCACAGTCCGGAACTTATAAGGCTCCACCTACCCCTGCAGTGGATGGTGTCAGTGGTTCCGTCTCTCAGAATTCGAAGAAATCCCCGAATGGGAAGAAAAAGTCCAACTCATCAAATAATTCTGCTCCTCCCGCTCCAATCGATTCTGGAAAAACTGTAGAGGTTAATGCCGTTTAGGCCAATCCTACAGAGAAAACCTCCAAAGGGAAAAAGAAGGGCAAAGGTAAATCCAAATCTGACGCCCCAAAGCCAGAGTCCAAATATCGCACTGAGGATGGTTCTCAACGTAAACCGAAGTATCCCTGCCTAATTTGTGAAGGAGACCATTATACTAAGTATTTTCCACGACGATATGAGGTTAGTCAACTTCTAAAAGGCTCCAAAGGGACTCCGGCAGTTCTTAAAGAACCATTCCCATCTCAGCAGACCCAGATGGTTGAACAACCTTCACCATCTGCACCATTTGGGTCCCAGGTTTTTATCATGAATGGTGCTGCACCGATCTCTATCGCTGCGCGCTCGAAGGATTACAACGAATCATGGCAGGCACCTGGGAAGGCGGTTGTAGATGGACCACCTCCCCCACCTGTCTCTGGTTCATTGGAAATTGAGAAGCCTACCCCTGAACCTGTTGTGAAGCCACCTTCTAAAGGTGTTTTACGAAGATCTTCTTATAATCCGAATGCCCATGCCGCTTAGCACTACAGTATTGTTGAGGATTTGGCACAGGCGCCTTCTGCTATGTCTCCACTAGAAGTTCTTCAAATTTTTCCTTCGCAACGGAAGGCTTTATTGTCTGCAATCGGTGGCATTGATCCTGCCGATTCGAGTCTTCTCACCTTCGATTTAGATAATTTCACCCCCCGACTTCCACATCAGATCGCTCTTGTTATTCAAGTTGGGATCAATGGTCTTAACATCCATAGGGCCGTTGTGGATGAGGGTGCCTCTACCTGTGTCATGTCATTCGCTTGCTGGAAGGCCATTGGCTCTCCAACCCTTTCATCGTCTCCTAATGCCCTAGAGGCATTCGATGGTCGGGAATCCAAACCCCTGGGTGTTCTCGAGAGTTTAGTGATCACTTTACAGGGGAAGACTGTCAACGTAGAAGTAGAAGTGGTTGACGCTGGGCTCAACTACAATATACTTCTCGGCCGCAGCTGGACTCATGCCATGCTATGCATGCCATCCACCGTCTTTCGACTTCTTAAGTTCCCTCACGAGGGAAAAATCATTACGGTGGATCAGTTTTCCTTCTTCACCTCCATCTTCGAGAACAACGTTCCGTACATGGATCAGATCCCAAATCCCCCTGATAGTGTAGGGCCCAATATCTTCAAAGACCCTATCCTCATGGGTATTTTTCCCGCACCGCCACCGCACACCGCTCAAGTTAACATGATCTCTAGGACTGATGACCCCTGGCTCATCCCTACACCTGAGCAGGTGTTTGAGTTTGGAGAATCGATGCCCTTAACTCCAGTAGAGATTAGCTACTATGAAATTGTTGCTGCATCGGATCCTCCCCCACCTCAGCATGCTCCTTCGAGCATGGCTTTAGACATCTATTCGCAATCTCCTTGGCTGGGCGAAGCTGACTCGTCGGATCCTCTTAAAGAGACTTTTCCTTCCGATGAAGACATTATTGAAACTATGTCTCTCGAGGAGCTGTCTTGGGTCGATGGACATCATCGTTCCTCTTTCATGCCTAGCTTGGGGACAATGTCAGATTGTCTAGAGCGTTTTTCATCTCAGGTTCCCACTCCACCTCTCCAGACGTCCATTTTGACGCACGAGGTTCTTTCGGAGGGAAACCTAAGTAATATCACTCAAACCATCCTGATCAACATCTTCGTTAAACCAGGGATCGTTGAGAACATACATGATCATCTCCTTCCTGAGCCTCCTCCTTTGAGCTTGTCGGAGCATAGTTCCTTCACTTGTGTCAAGCTCCTAAAACAATGAAACAAGCTACTACGAGGATAGTTCTTTTAAGTGTGTCAACCTCGTTAAAATAATGAAACACGAGCCTCTTCAATTCGAGTTTTGATAGATTTAGTTCAAATCTCTTTTGTTTTCAACCGTCACTGCATTCCCTATGGACTGAAGCTTGGGGGGCATGCACCTCGAATTGAGACACCATGCTGGGGGGCATGCCCGTCTTCTTCAAGCATAGTTTGTGTTTTAAGCTTGCATAAAAAATAAAACTCATTTCCAAACATAGTTTGCATGTGTGTTTTCATGTGTGCTTTTAAGCTTGCATAAAAATGAAATGTGTGATTAGATACATTGTGTGAACTTTTTGGGTCGCTTGTTATGCAACTGATACATTAGATTACATTGTATTAGGCATTTTCATGACATATAAAAAACAACATCACATGTAAAAAGAAAGATCCATCCAGAAATAGATATGTATATATGTTTGGAGGAGAACGATGGAGAGGGCTAGGGTTTCGCAGAAGGCGCTAGGTTTCTTCCGTGCAGTCTCCTCCGGTATCGAGGTCGCCTGCCACTGGTACGTGTCGAGCTGATCCTAACTTTTCAATATGGGGGCTCCTTTTGGATGTGCATCTGGCTTCATTGAGCGGTTTTTGGAGAATAGGGTTGCTGCAGGAAAGCGAAGGTTGAGGGCTTTGGCAGTTTGTTTAAGAAGGCAGTTTTTTGGTCAAAATGGGTCTTGATAGCTTCTCCGTCGAGCTAGAGCCGTCGCCGAAGGATCTGCTCACCTGTTGGGGAGTAGAATTCTCAGAGAAAAACCTAGATCTTTATTTCCCAAATCACGCATCGTTAGATTTAGCAGCTGAGACAGCCTGGAGAGGGTTCTCGACAGGCTGCGGGGACACCGGTTTCAACTTCATCGAGCCGCGGAGCGCTTCTAGTTTTGGGTTTCAGCATCTTCCTATTAGTTGTCGCCCTTTGTCCTCTAAAGAGCTCTTCAAATAAGCCCTCAACCACGATCCGACCACACAGCTCTCGGCATTTCAAGGTAACCGTCTTCCTTTTGGTGGTACTGGTGGTTTCGAAGAAGGGTTAGGGAGTAGAGGTTTTCAAGTTGATCAGGGCTCCTCTTTGCTAAGGGTCGAACCCTCTGCAGGTCTAGCTTTGTTGGGAGCCCCTCTTTCAGCGGTTTCGAAGGAGCATAGGGTGACTGAGGGTGAGAATAGTCTCCGCAAGGTAACTCCAGGAGGAGTGGTGGGGGGGCACCTACCTTCAAATCTTTCTGTAGGAGGGTTTGCTGAACCAGGAAAGGATGGGGGCCGTGATTGTGATATCTTGTCTAGGGTCTCCTCCAGTAAGGTAGTGGAACTCGTCCCAAACTCTGTTGCCTCTGATAATCAAGGGGTTGCGCCAGAGTGTGAAGCTGTTACAGGGGTCGGCGTCCAGCATAACTCTTTCAATGGTCTTGAATCCTTTCATTCTATCGAAGAACTGAGACTTTTCCTTCTAGAGACTATCCGAGCTGAGTTTTCTCCAGTCAAGCCAGTAGCTGAGGAGCAAGGGGTCAAGAAAGCTGTGGGAACAAAGCGTAAGAAAGCTAAGTTCATTAAATCTAAGGAAGAATGCCCGAAATGCTTGCTTGGAGTGGATATTAGTATTGAAAACGTCATGGATTTAGCCGAGACCATGGTTGTGGGGAGAGTAAGGGGAAGGAAATTTTCGGAAGCCTACATTGCAGAGTGGGCTCAGACTATGTGGAATGTTTCTCCAGGCCTGCCTGTTGATATAAACATCTTGGCGCGAGGATGGTTCAACATTACCTTCGAGAGGAAAGAACATGTGGACAGAGTCCTAGAAGGGAATTGGTTCTTTGGCAAGAGATCGGTGCTCTTTAGAAGATGGACCCCTCTTTTCGATGCTCAGAAAGAGAAAATGGCTGAATCACCTGTGTGGGTGAAGCTTCCCGGTCTTCCTTTGCATTTATGGACTGATTCAGTCTTCTCTTCGATCGGGAATACGCTGGGCACCTTCCTTGAAGATGAAAAATCCTACTTGCAGACAAAGGATAAGAGTGTGGCCCGCATTCTGGTGAGCCTAAACCCTTGTGAAGGTCTTGCGGAGGTAATGACACTTCACTATAATGACATGGAGTTTTTGCAGTTCTTGGATTATGAGCACCTCCCCTTCTAGTGCAACAGATGCCATAAGACCAGTCACTTGGCTCGGGACTGCCTGTTGGGTCATCAGCGCAAACGAAGACAGAGAAGGCAGAAAAGGGCTAAGAAATCCTCTGTATCAGTTCAGGATGGGGATCCTTTGGATGCAGATCCAGACCTCTTGGCTCAGGGGGTTTCTTCTCCTCTTATGGCGGCTGTGATCCAGAACTCGGTGGATGATGTCGGCCCTTCCTCTCTTCCTGTCGAAGACAAGCCTGACCCTCTGGCTCCCCTTTCAGAAGCTGATAGTGGCAAGGCGATTCAGGCGGGTATGTCCCCCTCTTTTCCTCCCTTGTCTCTGTCTTCTGATTGTTTTCCTTTTGCTGTCTGTATGGAGCCTGGTCCCTCCAGGCAGCTATTGAATAATCTCTTGGCCTTAAATCTTACCTCGCCTTCAATGGATAGTGTTTTTGTCTCTGTTCCTGATGCCCCTGTTTCGCCCTCTTCTTCTCTGGCTGCTCCTTCTAGCCCTTGCCCTCGGTCTTCTGTCTCTGATTCTTTTCCATACAATCTCAGACCTCATTCTGACAGGAGAGGATTGGGCTTCGCAATGGGTGGTCTAGCCTTGAATTCTATTGAAATAGGTACCAGAAAGCCTAGATGTAGAAAATCCGATCTCTCCCTAGCTCAGTCCAAGGCTGTTGTCGATATAGCAGATGGTAAGCAAATGACTCTCTCCAGGGTGCTTAGAGCAGAGCGGCCACACCTCGGTGATGTGCCATGATTGTTCTCTCTTTTAATTGTAGAGGCCTAGCTATTCAGGCCAAACGGATAGCTTTCAAAGAGCTTGTGTGTGCTCACAATCCTGATATCATTCTGCTTCAAGAAACCCTAGGCAAAGGGGAGGAGGTTGTCTCTGTTTTATCTAAGCTGATGCCTAGCTGGTCCTTTTTTGCTCTTGATGCTGTGGGAAGATCCAGAGGAGTGGTCTCTGGTTTCAATCCTATCAAATTGAAGTATGTTTCTTCTTGGGGGTCTCCGAATGTGCTAGCTGTGGAACTTTTTTCAAGTGAGCTCAACCTTTCTTTGCTCTCTTTGAATATTTATGGGCCTTGTGTGGAGAGGGAGAGGTTCTGGTCTTCCTTTTTTCGCTCCTCCTGGATAGCCCACCCTTTTTTAATAATTGGAGGTGACCTCAACTTCTCGTTAGGGGAAGCGGAATCCTGGGGTGCCTCGGCTAGAGCAGACCCTCTCTCTGATTTTTTCCTTAACCATATTGCTCTGGCTCATCTGGTGGACATGCCCCTCCTGAAGTTAAAACCTACGTGGAGGAACAGAAGGGTTGGTCAAGAATGGGTGGGGAAGAAGCTGGATCAGTTTCTTTTAAGTGAGCCTTTGATTGAACTTCTCTCGGATTACAGACACTGGATTGATGAAGGTGGTATCTTGGATCACTTCCCCATCCTTCTTGAGGTTAAAGGCGCTGGAAGAAAACCTGGGTCGCCATTCCGGTTTAACCCTGCTTGGCTTAAAGATTACTCATACCAAGAACTTTTTGCTTCAACTTGGGAGGTGGACCCAGTCGGGCCTAGTTCTTCTAGGAGTGCTTTCTTCTGGAATAACTTGAAGAGAATGAAATCAGCTACCAAGGACTGGGTGGCTAACTTGAAGAATAAGGAGGAGGAGGAACTAAAAAAGGTCAATTCTGAATTAGCTCTCTTAGAAGATCCAGAAGGAGGAGGATATGACTCCATTGAAGCGAGGAACATAATCAAGGATTTGGAGGCCTCAAGAAGGAGAATTCTACAGCTAAGAGAGGAAAACTGGAGATTGAAAAGCAGGGCTCTTTGGCTTCAAGCAGGGGATGAAAACACTAAGTTCTTCCAAAACTATGCCAAAGGTAGGAAGATGGAAAACACTATCTGGGAATTACCTAAGGGGAATGGAGAAGTGGCCTCCTCTTTTGAAGACCTGTCTTCTTTTGGAATCACTTATTTCAAAGGTCTCTTTAAAGCTCCAACTGAAGTGACCATTGCAGAAGTGATCAGAGTGGCTCATCTATTCCCTAGATTCATGGAGGAGGAAGAAAATGAGACAACAATGGCACCTGTCTCCAAACAGGAGGTTGAGGATATCCTTAAAGGCATGCAAAAGGACAAAAGTCCAGGGCCGGACGGCTGGACTGTAGAATTCTTTCTGCATTTTTTTGAAACTCTTGGAGATGTTCTTGTTGCTGTTGTTGAAGAGTCTAGAGCTACGGGTCAAGTCTTTGGCCCTTTCAATTCCACTTTTCTTGCTTTGATTCCCAAGTCTGACCACCCTTCTTCTTTTGCTGATTTTCGTCCAATCTCCCTCTGCACATGTGTCTATAAAGTAATTGCAAAAGTTATTGTTGCTAGGCTTAAAACTTTTCTTTCCTCTCATCTTTCTCCGGAACAGTTTGGTTTTCTTAATGGTCGTCAAATCCATGAAGCTGTAGGTGTTGCTCAAGAATCTCTGCATAGCCTAAAAAGGAGTGGCAGGAAAGGGCTTATTGTTAAATTGGATTTATCTAAAGCTTATGATAGATTCAGTTGGCTTTATTTGAGGCTTCTTCTTACCCATCTTTGTTTCAGATTTGACTTTGTTCGGTGGATCATGAGCTGTGTTTCTTCTACAGATATTGCTCTCCTGATTAATGGTGCTACCACTTCTTTTTTTACTCCTGAACGAGGCCTCAGACAGGGATGTCCTCTTTCGCCACTGTTGTTCTTGCTGGCAGCCGAAGGATTAAGCCTCCTGATTCACAGGGATAAAAGACTGGGCAATATAAAAGAGATCGAAGCGGCCACCAACTTCTGGATCACGCATCTTCTTTTTGTAGATGATATTCTGCTATTTCTGAATGGGTCTATTGATGATTGTCGTGCCTTAAAGTTTCTGTTGGAGCTTTTTCTAAAAGCAACTGGGCTTCAAATTAACACTCTAAAATCAACCATCACTCCTTCAGGTCTTTCTGGTGATGAGGTTAGTAGAATTCAAAGATTGCTGAACTTTGAAGTCCGTTCCTTGCAGGACCATTTCAAATACCTAGGGTTCTTGCTAAAACCGGACTCTTACAGAATTCAGGACTGGAAATGGCTTCTTGCCAATATTGAAAAAAGGCTAACTCATTAGAGCTTCAGGTGGCTATCGAGGGCAGCTCGTCTGGTTTTAATTAAGTCTGTTCTGATGGCTATCCCAGTTTATTGGGCCAGTCTCGCATGGGTCCCTAAAGGCATTTTGGCCTCTATTGACAAATTATGCAGAACTTTTCTTTGGTCTGGATCAAACCAGGACATGGTCAGCCCTTGGGTGGCTTGGGATAAAATTTCGAAACCAAAGGAGTGGGGAGGCTGGGGTATTAAAAACTTGGTTTCCTTTGCAAAATCCTTGGCGGCCAAATTAGCATGGCGTTTTATTTCTACTGACTCCCTCTGGGTCTCGGTCATCAAGCGCAAATACATCAGTCAAGGCTCTATTCTGGACTGGGTTCGGTCCCCAGTCAAATCCTCCACTAATGCCTCTACAATTTGGAAAGCAATTGTGGCTTCTGTTCAGCTAATTGAGAGAGGCTTGGCATGGTAGGTTAGCGATGGAAATCAAGTTCGGGTGGGATGTGACCCTTGGGTCGGCTGTTCGCCTAATTTCTCTTTCTCCCGTGATCTGGTTAATCATTTAAATTCAGAAGGTTTCTTTTATCTAAACCAGGTGGCGGATCCCAGGTCTACCTCCCTAGTTAAGCAAGGTTGGCTGTCTGGCATGGACCTGCACCTAGAAAATAGGTGGATGGACGAATGGAACCGGTATATTGCTGATCTTTCACACTCTTCTGTTAGAATTTCGGATTCTGCTGATAAACTCCATTGGGTGCATGCTCAGACAGGTATCTGCACTCCAAATTTCGAATATAAATGGCTTATGACGCAAGAAGGTTGGGGGAATCCGTGTTGGTGGTCCAAATCTCTCTGGAAACTTAAAAGCCCAGCAAAGACCAGAATTTTTTTCTGGTGCATTATTCTTAATAAGGTACCAACTTGGGACTTTCTGCAAAAGAGAGGAAAACAGGGGCCGAGTTGGTGTTCTCTCTGCAAGTCTGAAGAAGAAACTCTACAACACCTTTTTCTCTTTTTCCCCTTTAACGCAAGCCTTTGGGCAGAAACTTTGCGTCTGACAAATATTCCCTTGAGATGGCATGGAGAAAACCTTCCACAGGCTTGGAAATCTTGGTGGCAGGAGGCTTCGGATGATAAAATCAGGGCCTTTCCTCTTTTAATAGCTTGGGGAACCTAGATCGCTCGGAACAAGATAATTTTCAATGAGTCCACCTTTCCCTTAGCCAGGCTGGCAGCAGAGGGAGCTGCAATTTTTGATAGCATTCCTTCGCCTGCTGTTACAGGTTCCTCTCGCAATATCCAGCCTGAGACAATTAATGAAACAGTTCACTAGGCTTACTTTGATGGTGCTTCCAATGACAATGATATTTGTGGTGCTGGGTTGGTCATTCATTTCTCTGCTGAAAACTCTCTTCGAGCCTCAGTCGGCCTTGGGCAAGGGTCTAATAATTTCGCTGAACTTAAAGCTCTTCATTTGCTTCTCTGCTGGCTTATTTCTAAACAGATGAAACAGATTCAGATTTTTGGTGATTCTCGAAATGTAGTCAACTGGTACAATGGGACTCAGCAGTGCAGGAATTTTATTTTACTACCTTTTCTTAAGGAGATTCGTCATCCTAAATCTTTTTTCTCTGAGATTTCTGTTGTTCACATTTACAGGGAAAGGAACCAGCAAGCAGATCTCTTATCTAAAGAAGGTGCTCAACTCGCTCTGGGGTCCTGGGCAGTAGCTGAAGTGGTGAATGGGTCTGTTCATGCCCATGAACAACCTCTTTTTGTGTAATTATTCAGTTTATTTTCAGCATTGTATAGTGGACTTTTAAAAAAAACTTTGAAAACTGATACTATATTGAGTCCAGAACTGTTTTCCTTATGTAAGAAGGCTCTGGGCTTTCTTTTTGTTCATGTTATGATATA
The DNA here is from genome assembly GCA_034641835.2 of Pinus albicaulis. NCBI lineage: Eukaryota > Viridiplantae > Streptophyta > Pinopsida > Pinales > Pinaceae > Pinus > Pinus albicaulis. The sequence continues at coordinate 347,099,534 of CM076577.1, read as the reverse complement.
CTTTATGGGGCTGGGATAGTTTCTACTGCCAGCTCTTATTGGTGATAGTGTGTCAAGGTTGTGCCTCCTCTCTTTCTTCTCTCATCTCTACCACTGATTGATGATGAGTTAAAAGAGATGCACTGATGTTTATGTTGGATATTTTTGGTTCCTAGGGCTGCTAACATCTTGTACAGGTGTTAAGTAGCTATGATTCTACTCCCTCTCAAAGGGAATGGCAATGTTGCTCTTAGAAATGCTTGGCATATGTTCAGAGACTATCTATTTATAATAGAAAGTTCATTTTTTTCTGTGGAAAGAAAAAAGATATGTATATATATAGATATCGAAATGTTTACATAGTGTGCGTCGCATAAAATCAAAATATACATGTTCGCCTTAATACATCTGGAGACGACATGTCTCTCAAAAAAATATGCATGATAAAAGCCCTAGGAGTCTAATCTGCATGGTGCTCATGATAAAAAGTGACTGCACGCACTAAGCATCTCATAAGTCGGTGGAGGCGACTAGGCACTCCCACCGTATGTCTCTGGTACGCCATCAGTACATCTGCCAGCCGGGCGTAGTCTGGGATCCCTCGGGCAATACCCTCGAGATTCTAGATCAACTCCCCCCCCCCCCTCTGCACCCTCTGCCTGAGGACCAGGTGCAGGAAGAGTCCTCCGCGCAATAGGAGACATACCGGCTAGTCTCTCTGGGCCCACATCTGCATACATATAAAATGTGTCAAAACAAACATGTATTACCAAAAAAAATTCATAAAACATAAAAATAAAAAAGAGAAGAGATCATACCCAACTCCTCGTCCTAATCATCTCCCTCTGGCAGTGGGAGATCTGGGTCTCCAATGAAATCGATTCCTGCATATGGCCAGTCTTCCACTACAATCAACTGATGCCACAACCACCCAAAAAACTCTGGCCTCCAAGACATTTGTTTGCCTCCTCTAGCTCTGGGCATCAGTGCCACCTAGCGAGCCATTCTTGGCTCTCGTGGAATCGGCTCAGCTACTATGGCCCCTTAGCCCTGGAAGATTGGTAATCGTTCCAGAATGAACGATACCAGGATAGAACCGTAGCCAAACTGTTTCAGTTTGGCCTGCCTACACTTCGTGAGCTGTCTCTTGATATTTATTGTCACTGTTGTGGCCCAGTCGAATAATAGGGGACTCATGCACTCTGAGGCCAGTAATATTTGGGCCTTTGTTGCCTCGTGCAGTGCCTGTGATCCCGCGGCCCACGTGATGGTATGAAGCACTACCCTAAGTGCTAGATCAAGAATAATATGGATGTCTACCTTTCCACTTCCTGATCCCAATCGTGCTCCTCGGCACACTCGTGCCATCACTTGCTCCATCTTCTCACCAGACGGTCTGCTCCATGTCAATATGGGCACCGGACCTCTACGTGATAGTTTGGTTATGAAGTATACGTCAGAAACCTCCAGTTCTAACACTTGGTCCCGCAACTTGAACACTTGTTCATGTTCGTCCCACATGCTGATCAGGTACTGTAGGAGCTCAGGCTGAGCTCGTAAGCAAGGTGTCAGGAAGAACTTCTTAAGCCCACAGTTCTTGAGGGCATTCATGCAAGTTTCATTCTCCATGGCCTGTTCATCCTCTTCCCCGTGCTCCCTCTCTTTCCACTCAATGACCATTTTGATCGGTTGCCTGCATTTACATGGTCAAAAAACTTCAATTAGACCTCTGCTATCCTTAAAAATTCATACAATTCATTCATTGTGTGGAAATTTCAAACGGAAAATTGGATTGCGCCGCTGGCGTGACTGTTTTCCTAATAGTCGCACCAGTTGACGCGGGCCCTTTGGAAATAAAATTCCATTGGTGCGGGTCTGTGCCGGATACCCACGCCAATGGGCGGAGCCCTAAAAATTCAAAAATTCCTCATAGAAGTCTAATATGCAATAAAAATTTATGAAAAATGGATTGAAATGGGGTACAAAGAAGCACCTCTTACCTGGAACAGACGGGAATCTGGATGGTAGCCCGGATCGGTCGCAATTACCGTCAGAAGTTCACACACAAAATGAACCACTGCTACTCTTCAATGAGGTAAATAGTGAAAATTAATTTTATTTTTACCATTTGACATATTTATGACTTTTTGAACTCAAAATGTTGGGAAAAATACTGAGCGGGGGGGGTTGAATCAGTATTTAGGGCAAACTAAAACTTTTTACTTTTTCATGCTCTAAAACCCATACGCTACTTTTCTGAAGAAAACTAGCATATACACGCGGATATCCTTCATAAAACTCGCGTATACACAGATATCTAATTATGCCATTAATTCTTCACTTATATCATTCCATCATTCATTCATTAGATGTTCTATAACCGTAAACAAGTGCAGTAAGAACAGAATAAACCATCACACATGAACACCAGGATTTTTTTTTTAGGTGGAAACCCAAGTCGGGAGAAAACCACCGCTGCAGTTGCTCAGCCTTCAATATTTTATTATAGAGAAAACATCTTACAACATATGTGCTGGCGCAGCCTCCTACCAGCACGTAGGCACCCACCTGCGCTCATTTACCAGCCTCTCCTGGAAGGGAGCTACGACCCCCTGCTCTCGTTTACCAGCCTCTCCTGGAAGGGAGCTACAACCCCCTGATCTCGTTTACCAACCTCACCTGGAAGGGAGCTACGACCCCCTGACTGAAAGCTACAACCCTCAGCACCTCTATGGACCACGTTTCATCAATTTTCACACTGGATCCAACAACTCAAATAGAGTAAAACTTGTAGGCCTCATTTCATAATATTTTCAGACTGAACCCACTCTACACATTTAAGCTTAATCATACAACCAAACTGATACAGACAACTCAGAACTGTAGAATACAGATAGCAGTAACACAACAGAACAAATCGGACATTTCATACCCCATGCTTCAGCAAACCCTAGTTTTCATATGCGCTTTCCTATCACTGATCCCGCGTATATACGCGCCTTCTACCATAAAAACCCGCGTATACTTCTGTACATATTACAGAGCTAATTTCACTGTGCATACGCGCTTTCTCTTCAGCGAAGCTGCGTATATACACGCTTCTTCTACGGAAAACTAGCGTATGGTTCTTCAGACATTTAGGTCATTGCAATTCTTCAGAACAGACACATCACACATATTTTACCCTTTACGTCAGACAGATGTTCGCCTCCTCTCAGATCTAATCATTCCATAAATAGATGTAGCAAATACAAATACATTTCAGATCTAGATTCCCTTCTTCATCATTTTCTTCATAGGTGCTTCATGCATTCAGATCTATAATTCAACTGTAACCCTTTCCATTCAGATATACTTCAGAGAGAAGTATTTATTCAAGCTCAGACATCTTGCACCCACACTCATGATTTGCACAATGAATTTCTTCTCTTTATATAGGTTTACCCTTTTTCAATACCATGAGCCAAAACCACATTACTTCCGATGGTATTCCTGGATGGGGTCATTTAGACGAATCATTACCCAATAAAATGGGTCAATACCATGGTGGTTACCCCTGGTTTTGCACTTTATGAGCGCTTTTTCCCATACGCGACTTGGAACGTTATTACCCGCGTGCATACGCGACTTATCCTAGACAAAACCGCGTATTCCTTGAGACATACTCTTTTCATCATAGATCTAGCACATATTGAATTCCTTTCTTCATTACCTTCTGTACTCTCTGTAGATACATCAGATTTACATCATTTAACAAGTTCATCAAGTAGGTTTCCATCATCTTCATCAAGTGGGTTGCCATTCACGGACAACCTCTATCAAGTGGGTTGTTCATCAAGGACAACACTCAGCATCATATTGCCAACAGACATCATATCACATCAGATTTACATCATTTACCAAGTCCATCAAGTCAAGAATAACTTCATCAGGTGGTTTGCCATCAAGGACAACACATGTCAACAATCTCATGTCTTCATCTTCATTCAGTGGGTTTCCATCAAGAAAAACACTCTGCATCATATTGCCAACAATCTCCCCCTTTGGACTTGATGGCAACCACGATGGTGTTTGGTTACCACAACAGATAGGTACATTAAGAATACAATGACACCATGTCACTCTCCCCATTTTTGACACCATTATTTCTCTTCATTTCAAACACCATGTCACTCTCCCCCTTTGACATCAATGGCAAAGGGTGGATCAAAACCAACATACTCTCCCCCTTTTCTCCTCATGTGTAAGAAGCGTTCTGCAGATATGATGTATACTGAAGTGACCAAGCTCCCCCTGAGTTCATGCTGAATCTTCAAACATATTTTTCAATGAGGTACATGACTCTATGAACTTCCTATCACACAAGACTCATACTTACATCAAAGATCCAACCAAGTGGATTTACATATGAGACCTAAATACCCAACCAAGTGGGTTTACAAATTTGACTCAGCTACCCAACCAAGTGGGTTTACAAAATTTGTCAAGTCCTTACATGACTGAAAATTACATTTTTACATCATGGGTCTCAATAAGACCTTTTCATCAAAATACAAATATGACCATTTATGACCAAGACCAGAAAAACCTCAAGAGAGATCATATATCAGAACCACCATAATGCCAACAATGCATTATACTCAGCAAGACTAGGGCTCCCCCTGAAAATGTGCATCTGAACATCCTTTCCATATGACTAAGGCTCCCCCTTAGTTTTTGCATCCTGAACACTTTCAACCAATCATCAAGGCATCTTATCAGAGATTGAAACAATATTATAAGAGCTGGAACATCACCAGAGATACCAAAGATACCAAACAGCACTGCAACTGTGCTGAAGAGAGCTGACCCCAAACAGAAATTTGTCAGCAATCAGACATACGCGGTTTTCTATGCATGAAATCGCGTATATACGCGACTGTGTTTCAGGAAATCCGCGTATCCAATACCATCTTCTATACTTTAACCAGATCTGATCCTCTGTGAGAAAAAGACAGTGTTCAGCTTCTTTCTGAGATATTTGAATGCTTCCCTGGAATACAGATAGATAGAACAGAGTAGTTGTGTCTTCAAGCGTCATCCAATGGTTGTAGCATAAGTACATTAGTGACCAAGTCTTCATATTCTTTGCAGCATCAATACATTCTTTCCAAGAGAAATTATTATACCAGAACAACATCTTCAAATATGTGTCAAGCAATCATCCATGTGGTCCAATATCATCAAGATCTTCAAGATTTAACATGATGTAACATATGTAGAAAAAAGGTTTCAACCATAGTAACAAACTCTGCATGATCTATTCTTATCTCTGAATCATAAGACTTCCAATTCATCCGTGTGTGAGCACAAAAGATACTTTTCAGCAAACAAGGCTCAAAATCTCATCATAATAAACCATATACCAAGTTATCATCATTTGAGCATGAGTATCAAAGAATAAGCAGTCATAGTGCCAACAATGCAATTATTAGTATTCAACCTGTTGCTCCCCCTGAACCAATGCTCCTCCTTAACTTGTGCAACATGAATACGTTCATCAGCAAGTCATTAGCAACAATCTCTACATGAACTGTCCTTATCTCCGAATTATAAGACTTTCATCTCAGCAACGAATACTCTTCATCAAAAGTAAACAAGACTCATCCATAATCTTCAACATAAGAAGCCAAGTATCATATCATAATTTAGAACTGAGAAACTAAGCTGATACTAAGTCAATAATACAGTTATTAACAGTCAGACTGATGCTCCCCCTGAACCTTTGCTCCTGATCTTCAGCTGTCATCCCAATTCTCTTCTCATAAATGCATACGCGATTGTGTCTACTGCAACTCCCGTATATACGCAACTTTTGTTCATCTAACCCACGTATGGAAAGTGAAGCATAGAAATTTTTTCACATTCCTTCATCTCCCCCTGAATTTTTCCTTCTTGTACCTATCTTCTTCATATCAGATGCTCTGTCAGAAATACATATAACCAGAATAATCAAATCAACCATGAGAGTCATCATTCATTACTCCCCCTGTGACGATTCATTACTAAATCTCATAATTTATCCCACATCATTCCTGCAGTCAATAAGAGAAGTAAGCTTCAGAAGCGTATGACTGCAGTAGGGTTAGAATTTCCTACGTTTCTGATTGGTCCTCCTTCTTTTTCCAAATTTGCTTGAACTTCATAACTATGTGCTGAAAAATGTCCACTTTCTCAGATCTGTTCAACCTGCATTCCTTTTCTACATGTCCATACTTGTTACAAGAATAACATCTCAAGTGTCCAGAGAAATAAGCATAAGAATCATAATGAGTATTTCTAATCTTCCTCCTTTTACAATCAGCTGCTTTATGTCCATACTTGTTACAGGAAAAACAATATCCCTTGAAGAAACCAAAGTACCTTTCTATGTAGGAACTGTTTGTTTGAGGCTTAAATGATCTGCTCCTGCTATTTGCTCCAACATGCCCATAATTATGACATTTAAAGCATTCAACATTATTGACAGATTTCCTTTGAGATTTCATCATTGTTGGTTGACCTTTTGTCTCTTTCAACACTTCAGGTTTTGCATTGATATCCTCTGAATTTTTAGTACTTCCTTGTGAGCTAGATTCTCCTTTAACAGTTTCATGGAAACCAAGACCAAGTTTGATAGCAGGAGACCTTTGATTACTCATAATATTGTCCAAAATATTAGTACTATCTTGAAACCTCAAAATTTTAACCTTTTCTTCTAATTTACCTTTGAGAATGTTTACCTCAACCTCCAAGGCTTGACATTGCTTTGCCATGCTTTCTTCTTTCCTTCTTCCATCTTCTACTTGATCCTTCAGATTTAGAATTTCTTCTTTCAACCAATTTTCGTTTTCTTCACATGTTTGTTGCAGCTCTTCATTCTTCTTATTTGATTTTTCCAGATCTTCTTTGAGAGAGATTATTTCTGCTTCAAGGCCTTCCTTTTCAAATGGTTGTAGAGGTTCCTCATTCTTCTTACATGATGCTTCAAGATCTGCTTGCAGAGAGATGATTGCAGCTTCAATTCCTTCATTCTTCTTGCTTGATTTTTTGAGATCTGTATTTAGATCGTTGATTTCTACTTCTAGTCCTTTAATTCGATTGGATGCATAAGTATGAAACCTTTGATACTTGTCCACCTGTCCATTCAGCATTTCTATTTGTTTTTCCATTTGAGAGATCATCTCTTTGTAGATAGTTTCTTGCTTATTAGACGAAATTTGTAGTTCTTCAACTTTAATCTTGAGAGCTTCTTCTAGATCCACAACTTTACTTTCACTATCTTTACTATTGTTTGCACAAAGAAGATTATTACAAGGGCCCCAATCACTACCTGATTCATCTTCTTCAATTTCTTCTATACATGTTTTCTGAGATATCTCCTTACTTCGAGTAGCCTTCTTCTTTTGCTTCTTTGCCATGAGCACTTTCAAATCATGGTCATAATCTTCTTCATCTTCACTGGACACTTCATCATCATCTTCATTTTCATAATAAATCTTCCTCTTTTCAAATTGTTTCCCCTTGGCATGTTTTTCTCTATAAGGACACTTAGCAGCATAGTGACCAACTTTTCCACACTCAAAACATTTCAAGGGAAGCTTACCTTTGAATCTTCCAGTACCTAGTTGGAGTTTTCTCACGAAATTTGCTTCTTCTTCATCGGATATATAGCTGGATTCTTTGATAACTTCCTTTTCTTTTCCTCTTGCAGATACCTTAAAAGCAGCTTCTCTGATTTGAGAAGGACCTCCTTGTCTCATTTCAAAAGCAGTCAGAATACCATGTAATTGAACAATAGTAAGAGTTTGCAGATCTTGCCTTTCTTCAATAACTGAAACTTTAGAGTCAAATTTTGAAGTCAAGGATCTTAAGAATTTTTCCACCAGAGTAGTATCAGTTATGGTTTCCTCCAAATTTCTCATTCGATTTACAATATCGTCCAGACGTAAGAGGAAATGGGCAATACTCTCATCACTATGCATCTTCAAATTTTCATATTCAATTCTAAGAGTTTGGAGTTTTGCACTTTTTACCTTTGTGTCTCCTTCATAGCTTAGAATGATTTTGTCCCATATTTCTTTTGCTGAATGTAGCTGCATCACTTTAGCAAATTCTGATTCATACATGCTTCCCAATAAGACATTCATTGCTTTGGCATTGATTTCATACTTCTTTCTTTCAGCTGCATCAGTAGGAATACTTGCCGGGTATTGATAACCTTCTTCCACGATTGCCCATACATCTGCACCAAGACTTTGCAGATATGCTTTTGTACGTACCTTCCAGAATATCAGATTGCTTCCATTGAATAGAGGTGGCTTTATAGACATTACTCCTTCTTGACTTCCCATTGCGACGGATCTCCTTCAAGCGATCAAGCTTCTGCAGAAGGACCATGCTCTGATACCAATTGTTGGGAAAAATACTGAGAGGGGGGGGGGTGAATCAGTATTTACTGCATATTCAAAAATTTTTACTTTTCCATTCCTTAAAACCCATACGCTACTTTTATGAAGCCAAGTGGCGTATACACGCGGATATCATTCATAAAACTCGCGTATACACAGAGATCTAATTATGCCATTAGTTCTTCACTTATATCATTCCATCATTCATTCATTAGATGTTCTATAAATAGTAAACATGTGCAGTAAGAACAGAATAAACCATCACACAAAGCATCACACATGAACACCAGGATTTTTAGGTGGAAACCCAAGTCGGGAGAAAACCACCGCTGCAGTTTCTCAGCCTTCAATATTTTATTATAGAGAAAACATCTTACAACATATGTGCTGGCGCAGACTCCTACCAGCACGCAGGCACCCACCTGTGCTCGTTTACCAGCCTCTCTTGGAAGGGAGCTCCAACCCCCTGACTCGTTTACCAGCCTCTCCTGGAAGGGAACTACGACCCCCTGATCTCGTTTACTAGCCTCACCTGGAAGGGAGATACGACCCCCTGACTGAAGGCTACAACCCTCAGCACCTCTATGGACCACGTTTCATCAATTTTCACACTGGATCCAACAACTCAAATAGAGTACAACTTGTAGGCCTCGTTTCATCATGTTTTTAGACTGGACCCACTCCATACTTTTAAGCTCAATCCCATACGTAAAAGGCGATACAAACAACTCGGAGACTATAGAACACGAGATAGCGGTAACACGTGAGAATAGATCGGACATTTTATACCCCATGCTTTAGAAAACCCTAGTTTGCATACGCGCTTCCCTTTGGTGATCCCGTGTATATACGCGCCTTACATGGAGAACGATCCCATATACTTACACACATATTACGAAAGCTAATTTCATATGCGCATACGTGCTTTCTCCTTCGGCGAAGCCGCGTACATACGCGCTGTACACGAGAAAAACTAGCGTATGGTTCTTCGGACATTTAGGTCATTGCAATTCTTCGGAGACACATCACACGGTTACCCTTTACTTGAGCGGATGTTCGCCTCATCTCAAATCTAACCATTCCATAAACAGATGTAGCAAATACAAATACATTTCAGATCTAAATTCTCTTCTTCATCATTTTATTCATTGGTGCATCATGCATTCAGATCTATCATTCAACTGTAACCCTTTCCATTCAGATATACTTCAGAGAGAAGTATTCATTCAAGCTCAGAAATCTTGCACCCACACTCATAATTTTCACAATGAATTTCTTCTCTTTATATAGGTTTACCTTTTTCAATACCATGAGCCAAAACCACATTACTTCCGATGGTATTCCTGGACGAGGTCACATAGACGAATCATTACCCAATACAATGGGTCAATACCATGGTGGTTACCCCTGGTTTTGCACTTTTTGAGCGCTTTTGCCCATACACGACTTGGCACGTACTTTACCGCGTGCATACGCGACTTCTCCTAGGAAAATACGCGTATGCCTTGAGACATACTCTTTTTATCATAGATCTAGCACATATTAAATTCCTTTCTTCATTCCCTTCTGTACTCACTGTAGATACATCGGTTACATCATTTAACAGGTTTATCAAGACCTATTCTATCAAGCACAACTTCATCGAGTGGGTTGCCATTCAAGGACAACACTCTATCAAGTGGGTTGTCATCAAGGACAACACTCAGCATCATATTGCCAACAAACATCATATCACATCAGATTTACATCATTTACCAAGTCCATCAAGTCGAGAATAACTTCATCAGGTGGATTGCGATCAAGGACAACACATGTCAACAATATCATGTCTTCATCTTCATTCAGTGGGTTTCCATCAAGGACAACACTGCATCATATTGCCAACTCAAAATAGGTTTTGAAAGTTATTTTTCTGAATATTTTAATATATTTTGTCAAAAATGGGTTTTACACTTTCTTTTTGTGCAGCAACAGGTTTTTTACGCGACTTAAACGGTGAAACGAGTTGTATTTTATACTTTTTCGGACTCGGTAAATACATGAAAAAGTCACTTTGGAGTCATCTTTCAGCTCTTTTCTGACTCTCTAAACATGAAAAGATTGCCGAGGCCCTTGTTGTTTCGATCTCGTTAAATTGGACACGAATCGACATCTACCCAGTATACGTTTAACCCTTTTTCGGGCTGGGATGGATTGATTACGAAAAAGGAATACCCTAGCCTATCGCGACTAGGAGGTTTTCTCGGATATTGTTTTCTACCTTTTCGGATCTGAGGAAATATTTACGAAAAGGGACCTGTGGAGTTTACTTTTCTGCTGTCTTTTCAAACTCTCTAAACATGAAAAGACGTCGAGTTCTCCCTTTGTCAGACTCGTTAAACCCTGATGACATCGGATCCAGTCGAAATGACGTTCTCCGAGTTCCTCCTTCCTAGGACTCGTTAAATGCACTAGGATGGATTCGCCTGAAGGGCGGACTTATATTACAAGCATATGCTATCCCCTTCAAGCTTGTTATAAAAAATAATTGGGGTACTCGCCAGAAATGGTGGGGGAAAATGGAACCAGCATCATTGTCGTGTCGGCAGTATGTCGCTCTTGAACAGGGCACTTGTCTGCATTCGTGTCGGGTTGGGGACATCTCATCTCATTCTTCACTTGCCTCCATGGGTTTGGATAATCCCTTTTGACCTCTCATCTGCTCGTTGCCTCGTCACCATGACCTCTGATCCGTTGATGTCAAATACTACCAAATCCACTATTGTGCCGTTATATGTTCAAGAGAAGTTGACCTCTGCAAAGTATCAACCTTCCTCTGATTCTCATATGATCCTGATTCACAAAAAAACATCATGTTCCTCTGTCTTGTGTCGATGATGTGGGAAACATTATGGCCCACCTTCGATCAAGGTCACTTCCTGTCGACTTCAGCTCATTATCCGGGAAGCTGATCTAGAGACTCCCTTATGGTACCTTGGAGCCTGCATGCCTCAATGGCAGGTTCGTCGCATTCGACATGAGGTTTTCATTATTGGCCTCCGATCGAGTGATTCTACGGGTGTTCGACACCAGCTCATTGATTCGCACGCCGTAGATTGTACCTATAGTACCTTGAGAGCCATTGTCATTATTGGTGGTTCCTCTCGCGTCTGTTAACAGCTTTCATCATTGGCTGGTAATCAGGCAATGTTCTTGCATGTTCGACTTCAGCTCACATATTCGCATGCTTGAACTTGTACTTTGTTCGGGTCGAGATGGAGCGCAAGACCCTGGATTGTGTCTGTTGTAATCCAGGCTGCGATATTGTGGATTATTATGATTATTTACATGACTCACTGATTGGATGGCTGCGACCATACCTGAGTCTATTTATCTATCTTCATTGGATGGCTGCGTCCATGCCTTGGATCTAGATTATTGTACACTCTGTTATGGATGGTTGCGCCCATACCACGCATATATATCATGTATCTGAGACATCAGTTGTACTTCGCTCCGCAGGTTTTCCGATGGCGGTGTTTTCGGTCGGCATGTTCTCGTAAAGCATTTCACCCCTCTCTCTCTCTTTCGGGCCTCATGCTTTAGGGGGCATCTGTTACACAGCAATTTGTCACCGTCCCTACAATCCCCATCCCGCACATTGGAGGGCTCATTCCATGACCTGTGAGCAGAGACAAGACTTGAAAATAATTTCATTGCATCCCTCTGAAGATGAGCTTTCATTGCCCTGAAGACATCTCCCTGCAAAAAACCCTAAAAATAGCTCTTTTTCCATTGGCGCGGTTCCACAGTTCAGCCCTCAAGCCAAGGGGGCAAATCCTCCAAAGAGGGCGCGCCAATTGGCGCTCTGTCATAGAGCCGCACCCGCGCCAACCAAATTAAGAGGTGTTTTTTAAAAATAAAAGGCGAAAGTTTCGTCCTAACAAATTCCTGGACTGATATCTATCTTAAGTTGGGAGGTTTGGCTACGGATTTCCATAGAGAGGAAGTGGTTTCCCACCTCTCATGGAAGCTTCCTTGATGATAGGACCAATCCCATAATTATAGGGATCCCAACTCCCCTTCCTCCTTCTATAAAAGCTTGCTCATCTCCATGGCAAGCTAATCTCCAAGTTCCCAAGAGCTTTCATATCCTTATGCTGCAAGAGCCTTCTTGATTCCCTTAAGGCCAAATCCAAGCAAGGAGACTATTGTCAAGTATCCAGAGAGAGAGGCTTGTCCCATCCTTGACAGGCTTTATCAAGACATGTTTTGCTGACGACCCGCCAAAGGAGAGTGCTGCGTCGAAGCTATGTTTGTATTCTTCTTTTGACTCATTAATGATAAGCGACTATTGGTTATGGTTCCACTCTTGTTCTTGATTATGTTCATGAGTTATGTCCTCTTCGACTGACATATAGTTGTATATACTGGATTTTATGCTCACGTTTGTGTTGTTTCTTGTATGTACAGGTGTCCGATCATGGAGATCGTGAGGATTGTGATCTGCCAGGGCAAAGGAACGGGAGCACCACCTCTTCTACAAATGACAGCGTTGGATTCCAGGTAATCCTTCATCGCAAGTCGGTTTATTTGCAATTAGGAACCTGCACTGTAGCGTGTTTGATTGTTGCTAGACCCGATCTGGGCTAGTAGGGATCGCCTCTGTCCACCGAGAGGATTAACCTCTTCAACACCAAGCATAGTACCCCCAGAGTTCTATCTTGCACCAAATTTTGTGTCCATGGTGTCCTCCATCTATCTCAATGGAGTGGTCTTGGTGAAGAGGTTGAAAATAATGTGAGGAGTATAGAATGGAGATGGAGTGGCCTAGGTGGATGTAGAAAGGTGTGCCCACCCATGTAGGTCAACACAATCCCTACAGAACAATCAAACACATGCATAAAATGATCACTATTACATTAAAGTAAATTAACATGGAAGTTGAATTTTATTGAAATGTACTCTACCCTAGAACAAAACTGTAATTTCAAAACCAATACTTCTAACTTCTAAGTTGCAGATATTAGACATGCATAAGGATTACAGTCTAGTGCTTAACAATTTCCAAGAAATCATAAAAAAATATTTTTGGGTTGTTATTGTAGATCTTTCAATCACTCTTTCCACAAGAGAGGTGATAGACAAATGTGAAACTACAAATTTTGTAATATAACACCTACTGAAATAAGAAACACATTGAAATAACTTGAGTAGGAACAAGGAATAAATACAAATGAGAGACTAAAGCCTCTAGGTTGGGCCCAAACCTAAGGGTTTAAATTCCTCCAAATGGAACTCAGATGGAGACCAATAGTGAACTTTCGATTAACAGAAAATAAGTGTCACATACTTCATATGAAGAATTAGAATAACAATGTCAAGCACTAGGTTGTGAGTAGCTACTCCTAGCGGAAATAAATATTTGAATCCTAATGAGCCTCTTTGCTGGTTTATTTATATAAAAAGTAGTTGAGGGAAGCTCCCTTGAAAACATGAGTGACTCCCTCCAAAATCTTTATATTTGTGGATTTGGTTCTCTTTTATCTTTACATGTACTTGGAGTCCCTCAATTGCTAGTGAATTCGAGCTATTTGTGAGGATTTTTGTGATCTGAAGTTGAGTTGGAGAATTAATGAGATGGAAAAGCCTCATATATTCGCTATAGGTGTCTGCATTAAGCCTTTGCATGGTAAATACCTCCAAAAAAATGTTTCTTTTTCCTGCATATTAATCACATTAGGCCACACATTATGACAAACATCATTTAGCCTTCTTATTAAATCTATTATGGCTAAGAATGTGAATTAATGTGACAAAATTAGAGTTCCAAGGACTAGAGGATAGCACAATAAACCTAAAAAAATACCTATTCATTAGAGCCATCAATATCATTTCTATGCACCTGTGTACTTTCTAAATGTGTTCATCTCTATAGGGTTTGTCAAAAATAATTTTTTCAACAAGTTTTACTATATCTTGAGTGAAATAATGAATTTTTATAAATATTAACATTTGTAAAAATAATGTTGATTATACAAAATTGTTTATAGAATTTTACTATTATTAAAAATTATTTTAAACGAATAATTTAATAAATTTTATACATACTCGTTATCAATTTTTTTTCCAAATAAAATAGTATAATACTTGTTTATTTCACTATTGTAATAAGAAAAGTATATAGTTAAAATAAAAAGTATTTTATAATATATTTAATACTTATTTTTAAAGGACATATTTGTTAAATTTTTATATTTTAAAATAAATATATACTTGAAAAAAATGATTAATTTAAACATTTCTTTGACTTAAAGTTAAAATATGTTTTAGATACTAATATTAATAAAACAATTATTTTATTTGTAAAGTTGTTAATGATGTGAATTTTTATTATAAATAATAATGATATGAACACAAATTATAATAGAAAATAAAAATTAATAATCATGGTTTTCAGTACTTATTAGTGTATATTTATCTATTTTAATTCAAGCAAATTTTTTAAAATACAAATTTCTTTTGAAGTGCAAAAATTTAAGGAAATATTTATCTAAAAAAATTGATTATTTTTAACTTTTGATACATGAGGAATTAAAATAGAGTTGTGTGACTTATTAAATAATATTTATATTTATATAAATTTTAGATGGTTATATATAGAAATATTTTTATTTTAAATTTTATTAAAATACTCATATATATATATATGCCATTTTTCTGGCATGTTTTATCATTTTTTAAGTTAATTTTTTAATATATGTTGTATATATCTATATAAGTGAGAGATTATTAACTAAATTTAAATACACAATTTTAAAAGATAATGTTTGCAAATATGAATCATTGTTTTAATTATTATGGTTATATATATAGAGAGAAGGATCAATTTCAACAACTACCACTATAGCCTTTATGTGAGAGTTGGTTAGAGGGATCATAACATAACACTTGGATTTACATAGCTTTCTAGTAGAGCTTTTCTAAAAATATTTCATATTCATAATTTTAAATATATTTATATTTTTAATTATATGTTTATTAACCAAATTTATTAAATTTTATATTTTTTAACTATATATTATGAAATATAATTGTTATAAATATAAATCATTATTTAAAATAATTTATAATTTTTTTTAATAAAATGGTTGTAATTTTTTAATAAAAAATAAAATTAAAATTAAATAAATTTCATTTATTATTTTTTAATTAATTTAATATTATATTTTATTATTATTTTTATTTATTTAATATTCCATTTCATTTTACTATTAAATTAATATTTAAATATTTACCCTCGTAAACAAACCTCTTCCTTATATTATATTTAAATTTAACTTTAAATTTAAATGTTTAAACTCATTCCCCAAAAAAATATTTGAACCTCTTTGTTAAGCCCAGGTCTAACTAGCCAGAGGAATAAACTCTGAAAATCGCGAAAAGTCCGATAAGATTTTTGAAAATCAGCGAAAAATTTTTCTAAATCCATGTTATAACTATCAAAATTTAATATTTTGGGTGTCTTACAGGTTTTTGATGGTGCTGAATCCATTTCCAATGTCAAAATCAAGATTCAAACACTGTTTCTGCAAGATTTTTTAAATTTTTTTGGCCCGGATTCCGGCCAATTTTGACCGTCCGGGCAATTCCTCCGGCTCGTTAGACGACTCAAAACTTGTTAACGCTACGTTTCCTATACTACATTTCCTAAAATTTCCAATTGCAAGTTGCAGCTTCGGTGATAAATATGTCGCATTTTGCGTTCTATTTACAAATAGTATTAATGACGCTTCGCCCAATTTTCAAAGTTGGCGTGCGCGACTGGGAAAAGTATTGTAATCTCAAAAGCAAAATCTAAGTATCTGAATTTGTCTGCCTTCCTGTGCGACACGCTGGATGTCATTATAACCTAAAACGCATAGTGCAAGGAAAAAAGGAAATAAAATGTTCCGTTTTAAATATTCACGTTTCAAAAATTTTACACAGGTATACGTTCTTCAGAATCTAAACTACATTATTACAAAACGTTAAAACATTGACATTAAATATCTCCATTGAAGTGAACTTTCCACCAAATTTTCCACCGCACATGAAAATCATTCTACTCTAAAAAACAAGTAGGGAAAGACGTAAAGTAAACCATGAAGACGGAAAGTAAACAATGAGTTTCGTTATTTTCTGAAATTTCAAAACTTTTACTTTAAAAACTATTTTTGGTTAAAATATTTAAATTACATTATTGTATGGGTGTATTTTATAACTTAGTATGACGTGTAAGTGTTTGTTTGAGATTAAAGTTGAAATTTTACTGGTCAAAATAAAAAAATTTAAAAACCTGAAAAATAAAATATAAAAATAATTGTTTTATATAGTTATTCAAATTTATAGTATATAATAAAATAATAACTATTAAATTATAAGATAATTGTATTGTAGGTTTTTTAAAAATTAATTAAAAAAATAATTATAATATAATTATTTCTTTTACTATATAAGTTGAATTTGAATGGATTATAAATTTACTTCCAACACAAATTTTTACGACATTAAAATTCTAAATCAAGTAAAATTTTAAACATCTTTACTAGTTACTAAATTCAATTTCATTTAGTAAAATCAAGTAAAATGGTTAATTCAACACAAAGAATAAAAAATCTTGTTCCTAATTTTTTTAATATTTCTTTTGATTAAGTATTTGTAAAATGAATCACGTAAAAAACATCATTAAATCTAATATTAATATTAATATTATAAATTTACTAACATAGGATTAATACAATATTAAATTTAATATAATATTAAAATTTGTATATTATACTATATATTAATATATCATGATATATATTAAATCTGGATATGTATCAGAAGGAAGAATAAACAGAGACTGATAGAGGTGGAGAAATAGAGGGAGTGGGAGGAAGGGAGGGACGGGAAGGATGATAAAGAGGTGGATGGAGGAAGGGATAGAGAAATTGAGTTGGAAGGAAATACGAGGGAATAAAAATTACATAGATAGAGAAAAGTGGAAAGAGAGAGAGAGAGTGACAAGGGAGAGATGGAGAGAGAGGATATATTTTTGGGGTGAGATAGAGAGATAAAGAGGGAGAGACAGAGATAAGATGGGGAGAGAAGAAGAGATAGTGACAAAGTTCGAGGCCAAAGTGAGAGAGAGACAGAGAGAGATAGAGAGATGAGGAAGAGAGACAGAGGGAAGGAGAGATAAAGGGAGAGAAAGAGGGAAGTAAGAAAAAATATGAGAGAGAGAGAGAGAGATGGTGGATATGAAGAGAGATTGAGAGAAGAGAGAATGAGGGAAGAGAGGGAGAGAAGGGGAAGAGAGAGAGAGAGAGGAAGAGGAAAAGGGAGGGAGAGATAGATAAATATGGAGAAATTATGTGTATATTTTTGGGTGATATATAGAGACAAACAAGAGATGGAGAGAGATAGATATATAGATGGAAGGTGAGGAGAGGGAAGAAGAGAGATAGAGAGTGTGAGAGATAGATATATATGGAGGGAGAAAGCATGTGTGTTGGGGGGAGAGGGGGTGAGATAGTGAGACAAAGAAAGAGTATGGAGGGAGATATCGATATATATGGAGGGGGGAGAAAGGGAGGAATAATTTTTGCACTCAATGCATTTATTTCACTGAATATGGTGATTTCTAATCCTATTTGATTGTTTGCATTGAAGGAGATAAAGTGAGGGAGAGGAGGAATGAAGATAGAGAGGAAAAGAGTGACAGAGGGAGAGAAGGGTAAGAGAGAGAGAGGGAGACAAAAAGATGGAGGGGGGGAGAGAGGGGGAAGAGAGAAGGAGAGAGGGAGGGAGATAGTGGCAGGGTTGGAGAGATAGAGAGAGAGATGGGAGGAGAGAGAATGATTTTGGAGAGAAAATACATGAGAGAGAGGAGGAGAGAGAATGATTTTGGAGAGAAAATACATGAGAGAGAGGAGGAGAGAGAAGGGGATATAGAGAAGGAGAGAGGGAGGACAAATAGATGGATTTGGAAGGGGAGAGAGGGATGGAAGAAGAAAGACATACAAAGAGAAAATTGGATGCAGAGATAGAGAGGGAAAGTGAAAATGAAGAGATGGAGAGAGAGTATGAATGTTTGGGGGTGAGATAGAGAGACAAAGGAGGAGAGATAGAGGAAGATATAGAAATATATATGGAGGGGGAGATAGGGAAGAAGATTTCTTGTATTAAATGCATTGAATTCATGGTAGATGGTGATTCCTAATCCTATTTGTTTTCTTGCACTAGATGCATTGTTTTTAGTGTAGATGTTGTTTTCTAATTATATTTGATTGCTTACACTAGATGCATTGATTTGAGTGCATATTTTTATTTTCAATCACATTTGATTGTTTCCACCAGATGCATTGATTTTAGTGTAGATTAATTCTATTTGATTTTTTGCAATAAATGCATAGATTTTAGCTTAGATGTTAATTTCTAATTTTGTTTGATTGCTTGCACTAGATGCATTGATTTTAGTGTATATAGCAAATTCTAATCCTATTTAATTTCTTGCAAGATGCATTGATTTCGGTGTATATGGTGATTTCTAATCCTATTTGAATACTTTCAAGAGATGCATTGATTTTGGTGTAGATAGTGATTTCTAGTCCTATTTGATTGATTCCACTAGATGCATTGATTTCACTATAGATGGTAATTCTAATCCTATTTGATTGCTTGCTTAGATGCATTGATTTCATTTTGGTGTAGATAGTGATTTGTAGTCCTATTTGATTGATTCCACTAGATGCATTGATTTCACTATAGATGGTGATTTCTAATCCTATTTGATTGCTTGCACTAGATGCATTGATTTCAATGTATATGTAGATTTCTAATCGTATTTAATTGCTTGCACTAGATGCATTGATTTTAGCGTAGATGTTGATTTCTAATCTTATTTGATTGTGCTATATGCATTGATTTCTAATTTAATTTCATTCTATGTATGATGGTATATTAACTTAAAGTGATTGAATTAACAATGTGCATTAATTTCAGTGTAAACCCAAAAAATGATTGACAATGTGCATTGATTTGTGTATTGTAGTAATTCAACCTATTAATATTGAGAGACAATGTATGATATTTACTACAATATTTAGAGTTAAACAATTCAATGGTTCACCATCTCAACTATCATTTATATATAACCTATATGAAAATATCAAAATTTAACAAATAATGTAAAAGGTTTTGTAAATTTGACCACTCATTAAAAGAAATTGAAAATTACATTATTTCTTGACTTTTGCAAACCAAGCTATAGATTAAATAAAAACCATCAAAATATTTTAGGAAATAAATTATTTCAAACATTAGCAATGAAATAATGATTTCAAGAGTAATATTGATGCAATAAATTATTAAAGTTACTCTTCAATATATATTTAGTAATACCTCAATAGACACTATCAAGAATTTTTAATTGTCAAAAGTTGGAATACCTAAAATTAAATGAAATAAATATGTAGTATCAATTGTCTCCCTTCTTCATCACCAACTAATTACTAACATAAAATTAAATACACATCTTGAAATATAACACAACAATTGTAACATTCACAAACATTACTATCCAAATGGAAACACATAAACACACAAAAGACTCAAAAAATTCAAGATCATTCAAGGAGAGCAACACAAAAGAAATTAAAGAAGAAAAAACAAAGAAAACATAATGTAAATTTCGAAGCATGAAGTTTATTTCAAACATATATAATAATAATAATCTAAAAACATGTTATTGTTTCCCTCAACTTCAACCAATCTAGATCCCTATTTTAAACTGAAATCTCTGGAGATGAAAACTTTTCCTCAATTTCTATTTTCTTTAATTTATATATTCCAAAAACAAGATTTTCACCGTGCATAGATCCATTATGTGAATCTGAATCTAATTAAAACGTAGATCCAAAATTATGTGAATCTGAATCTAATTAAAACGTGAACACGGAGACAATTAATCTCTCCATTCAATTTTTCCGTTCAAATTTCTAGATGTGCGTACGCAGTCATACTGCAAGGGAAATGAATGGACCAAAGACGAAGGCAACTTCCAAGAAAAATTAGGAACAGAAACGATAGACTAACCTTTTGAAATGGTGTCCGTTGCATTCTCTTGCGAAACGTAAAAGGTAAAGAAAGAGCGGGAACGGAAAACGTTAGACCATGCAATGCATCGAATGGGAATCAACTATTTATGGAGATGGGTAGGTCGAATCCTGTATTTGAGGAGGGAGAAGCATATAAAAAACGATTGCATGCAGAAGAGGGAACAAAAAAAACAATTTCGCTGAAGAGGTTGATGGTTTGTCAATGTCAATGACGTCCATTCACGTCGATATTTGCAGGTAGAAGAAGCAACCACATTGTATGTTGGGGTTTATTAATTCAGTCAAACCATTTTGCCGGTCACGAGAGCCCATTATTGTCTGAAATGGGTCCCTGAGTTTTGAAATTCCTAACCTATGTTTATGATTGATGATTCGGATATCATGTCATTATACTTTGTAAGGAATAAAATCAACAACAGATGGGAAATTTGCTTTCTCATTACTCGTATTGAATTCATGTGAAATCGCTGAACAAACTTTAGTTGGTGAGACTCAGCGAAATCGGTGTTAGTATCGTCGCCATTCGGCAATCATTAAAACAATGTATCGTAAACAAGGGTATATAATCAAAACAGCTATTTTTCTCTTGTGAAAAAAAACCAAGGGTATCTTCTCTTTTTTATTGAAATCGCGTGATAAATTTTGAATTTTTTTAATTTTCTTCTCATTTAAAATGTATTTTTAAATGAATATACGGATTCCATAATTAGAAAAAAATATGGGATATTTGAATAGTGTATATTTCATAATTGTGGTTTTAATATATTTTTATAATTAATTGAAAAATACATTAAAAATTTAAAAAATAAAATAATTATATTATTATAAAAATAAAATACATGTAGACTAATATTCTATATCATTAAGTATTATTTAAAAAACCAATATATTAAGCTTTTTTTTACAAGCTTAAATATTATAATTTATATAGTACTTTCATAACCATGTAGTCAATTAATTTTATTTACACGACAAGACACGCAAACCATTTTCCTCAAAAAATTTCCTATATTAGAGGGCCATCGATATTTTAAATGGTAACGTGAGTTTTGAAATTCCTATCTTCTATCTTTGTGATTGAATATTCGGAGAAGATTTCATTATACTTGGTAAGGAATAAAACGAAGATCACATGAAGAATTTTTTATTTTAATTAGGCATGTTGAATTTATGTGAAATAGTAGAGAAACCTTTAGTAGGTGGGTTTTTAGTGAAATTGGCTTTAATATACCATATTAATAAATGTGATTAATATATGTTAATTAATTTATATTAATGTTTTTTTTCGGAAGAAAAAAATCCTTGTATTATAACAGTTTATGTATCATTCATTACATTCACAGCTTTAGATTGCTGGGAATAATAGAAATCTTGAACATATAGAGATCAAAGAGCAACTTCTATGTAAGAAATTAGCCCATGCAATCTCCAAGAAGGGTTTCACAGCTTTAGATTGCTGGGAATAACAGAAATCCTGAACATATAGAGATCAAAGGGAAACTTCTAGGTAAGAAATTAGCCCATGCAATCTCCAAGAAGGGTCACCTATTACGGAGGAATAAGAATCACTCCTTGCATGAAAGAAATTAACCCGTACAATCACAAAAAAAGCCACACATTACGAAGGAATAAGAAATCACTCCTTACATGATTAACAATGTATTGTATCAAAACAACCTACCTTGATGCATCAGAAGATAATACATTTATACATATCAAAAAGACAGCGCAAAAAGAGGGATTCTATATCATGAAAGGTTCGAGCTCCCTGCCCATATATACACAACATGATAGCATTAAGAGTGTGGGTATAGAGTAGAAAGGATATAGGCTGCATAGATCATCTGTCAGGTTCCTATGTGCAGGCTTGCTTGAAATGGTGTGATAAGGGGACTGAGCGCCTGTGTGAGAACAAAAGCAGTGTTGTCTAGCCAAAACGGTGAAGGACAAAAAAACAAAATATCAAAAGGCATACATGTAGATGTCGACCCTGCATGTTTGTATATCTGATAACCGATATTCTTGAGGGTTATGGAGTCGGCTCGCTTGCAAGATATCTTCAGCAAGCTCGCTTGATGACAATGTTCAGGCTCACTTGTATAAAAATTCTACAGGCTCGTTTGCTGTAGGAAAGAAAAAAGGATAATAACTTGAAACAAAAAATAAAAAGTAGACATTCATGAAGAACAGATCAACAATTATGGAATGGGATCCGTGGTCTTCCAGATGAGGTCCCGATCTCTGTACTGTTCCATCTGCATCAAACCAAAAGATTCTCGGAGGGCTCTTTTGGAAAGCCCATTCGCTCTAGTGTTATTGTCTCTGTAGATATGGATAATAAGGGGCTTTCCCATCGTGTTCCATAAACGCTGAGTCCGAGTATACCACCCCTGAAATTTCGGAGCATTCAAGTTCTGGCGACCTGTAATACATTCAACAACAATATTGGAATCACCATATATATGAATTCCTGTCAACTGTAAATTGTTTGCTATAGAAAGAGCCCCCCGTAATGCCATAAATTCAGCTTTGTTATTGGTCCCCGGACCCCGTTCCAAAACATATGAATCCTTTCCCTTTCAGAATATTTGATCCATGTGCCACACCCTGTGATTCCATCTTTTCATGCCCCATCAAAAAATACAGCTGGGACAGAGATCTCATGTGGTCGTGTTTTGAGAGACTTGTCAGAGCATGATATTTGAGGCTGGGGTTGTAGAGGAATGCATCTCAAAATGGCTGTGTGTACCGAACAAAGGGAGAAAAACTTGCCCTCAAAAATCAATCTATTCCTGGCTAGCCATACTTCCCATATCAGGTAGAAGGGTAGTGATCTGAATCGGTTCTTAAGCTTGTCCCATTCGTTAGCAGCTGATATGAATTCATGAGGAATCCAGCTTGAATGGAGAAGGAAAGAGCTGAAAAGATTCCACAACTGTAATACAATAGGACCTCGAAAAAAAATGTGATGCACCGTTTCCTCCATCTTACCACATATCGGACATCTACCTGGTCCCTGTTGGCCTCTTTTAACTATGTTATCCCATGTGAGTATCTTGTTTTTCCAGGTGAGCCATCCAAAAATGGTGATCTTCGTGGGAATCTTATGGGACCAAAATTGTCCAAATATTCCAGTATAATGTGAATCCTGTGAATGAGAGAAAATGTAATAATAGATGTCACTGACAATGGGATCCTTCTCTTTGATCAGACCATTCCATGTAATCGAATCCCTGCCTGTCGAGTGTGAGATACCAGCAGCCCGCAACTCTTTGCATAACATCTCCCAATTAGATGGATCCTCATCCACCAGTCCCAATTGGTCAGCATTTTTGAAAACAGGGGCATAATTTGACCAGGAGAGAATGGTTTGTGAAAGGAAGACCATACCTCTATGTGCCAGCTTATGGATAATACAAGAAGAAGGGATCGCGGCTTGATTAAATCCCTCAATGCATGTGACCCATATCGGAATACTAGCTCCGTTTCTAAAAAGCCAAGCTAATTTGTTCGTTGCATGATCCAGGATTTTCTTGAAACTACCCCATATAGCAGAGTATGAAGAGGGCATAGTGAACTCACAACATATGAGTTGTAGTAATGGGTCCCCATCAAGATATTTACATTTAACAATGTTGTTCCATATGCCAGATCCATTGATGGCACGCCAAAAGGATTCTATGAGTAGTGCGTTGTTGAAAATTCTCGTATTCAATATGCCCCATCCATCGCGTGATTTGGGCCAGCTTATATGATCTAGCTTGACCAAATGATATTTGTGCACCGAGCTAGTACCTTTGCATATGAATTGTGAAATAATCTTGTTAATATTGTCCACAATCATTTCTAGAACAAAGAACAAATGCCCCCAATACACCATTAACTATGAAAGCACGGCCTGAACCATAATGAGTCTGCCCCCCATAGACAGCATGTGTTAGTCCATTTATTGATTCTCATCCTGAAACGATCCACCATCCAGAGCCAATCCCTACACTTGTAACCACAAAGCTTGATTTTAAAACCCAGATATTGGAAGCCATCCTTGGCCAGCATAAAATTGATCCCTATATGATCGGCAATGAAGGAAATTTCATTTAAGTCACCAAATTCATATAAGATAAAGGACATAGTCTTATTGATACATAATCTCGTTGCCTCTCCAAATCTGGTTAGAATGATATGGATGTAGAGCCAGTGGTCCCTGTTCAATCTACTAAAGAGCAGCATATCATCAACAAAAAGTGAATGAGAAGTAGACACAAAATCCGAGAAAGAGAAACCCGATATATACCCTTGTTGCTCTGCATAGCGCATCATATTAGAAAATCCATTCATAATTAAGATGAAAATCAATGGAGATAATGCGCAACCTTGACGTAATCCTCTACCAGCTTCAAAAAAATTAGTCAGAAGGCCATTTATCAACACAACGTATTGAACTGAGGCTATGCAAGACATGATCCAGCGTATGATTCTGATCGGTAGTCCAATTTTTAGCAGAATGAGGCGAATGTAAGACCAATCCAGCATATCGTATGCTTTGAACAAACCCACCTTCATCACTAAGGCCTCCCTCTTCTCCATGTGCATAGTGTGCAGAATCTCCTGTGCGATGGCAATAGCGTCATGGATGGATCTGCTGCTGAGAAAGCCATATTGTTCAGGAGAAATATTCTTAGAGAGGGTACGCTTTAACCTATTCGCAATAATATTGGAAGTGATTTTGTAAAGAAGATTGCAAAGGGAAATCAGTCTGAAGTTTCGAAATGAGTCAGGTTCATCCACCTTCGGAATAAGGGCGATAAAGTTGGAATTGAGATTAGAGGGAATGTTTCCAGCTATCCTGAAGCACTCACTGATTTCAGCAATCTCTTCTCCCATGATATCAAAGAATCTAATGAAGAATTCTGATGTTCAGCCATCTGGCCCAGGGCATTTATTGTGTGGAAAAGACTTCAGTACTGCTTCTACCTCCGCAATAGTAATGCGTTCATCAAGACGTATGATGTCTTCTTCATTAAACATCCTATCAACCCGATCCAAGAACCATCTTTGACTATCCACATCAATGTCAGAATTTTGTTGATAGAAGGATGAGAAGTGCCGAAATGCCTCCTCCTATATGTCCTTAATAGTAATAGCATTGCTTATGTCCCTCTTCTTAATTCTCCATATCACATTTCTACATCTACGG
This sequence comes from Pinus albicaulis, assembly GCA_034641835.2. Classification (NCBI taxonomy): domain Eukaryota; kingdom Viridiplantae; phylum Streptophyta; class Pinopsida; order Pinales; family Pinaceae; genus Pinus; species Pinus albicaulis. The sequence goes on along the minus strand of CM076577.1, from coordinate 347,073,807 downwards.
TCATTTGCACATTTGTGGAAATATTTCGTATTTTTATCTCCTTCACTTAACCATATATTCCTGCTTTTGAGTTTCCACGTTATTTCTTCAAGGAGGAGAATCTGTTTCAGTCTGTCTTCCAATGTCTTCAGTCTTGTGTATGATTAAGCATCCAGAAAATTCTTTGTGAAATCCATATATATCTGTCTCATCTCTGCCTTAATGTCGACAATCTCAGCTCTAAGAGTCGTTTTCTTATTGATTTCCCTTTTTTTGATAGCCTTCTTCATCCTTTGCAATTTGTAATGGAACCGGTTCCATCCTGACAGACCCTGGGTGTCAACTGCAGATAGCCAAGACTCCCTGACCAGTTCCACAAATTCCTGTTCTTCTAGCCATGCTCGGTTGAACTTGAATGACACACCCTTGGAAAATTCGTCCAGTTTCCAGGAAAGCGGGATGGGCATGTGATCTGAGATATTGGATGACACCGCAGAAGATTTGGGCACGCCCAATGTGTTGATCAAACCTACCTTCACCAAAGCGCGGTCGAGGCGCTTGCTGACATAATCCTCCTCCACTCTTTTGTTGGATCAAGTGGGGGCAATGGGATTGGGTCGAATATCGACCATATGATTCTAATAGATCATTCAAAAAGTTCGCTAAATAATCAGTTCTAGCCCTCAAACCCCAAGCCTCATCTGCATGTAAAATGGAATTTTAATCCCCCATAATAACCATATTTCTGAGAGAGAGAATACCAGACACTTGAAACCTGTTCCAAAATGCATGCTTGTTCTGGTATGGGGCATAAATATTTATAATCTTGCACATGCCTTCGATACCATGAATGTGCCCGGTCAGCAAAATCCCGCAAAAAAACCTATATGCTTTGAAATTGGTCCAGAAAGGATTCCAAAGCGCGATCATCCCACTAGAGTGACCTGTAGAATCAATCGCCGCAGCTTTCCAGCCTTTACAAATACCCAAAAAAGAATTAATGGCTTTTTCCTGAGTGCACAACGTCTCTTGAGATAAAATTACACAAGGATCTTCTTAGCAAAACAAATTTCGGAGGCAATGAATTTTGGAGGCATCGCCAATCCCCCTAATGTTCAAGGAGAGGAAGTGGATCATCGCAGCACATCAGCAGGCTTTCCAGCTCTAAGCGCCCGGGGATTGGCTGAAGCATCGTCGACAGAGGAAATAGGGACATCATTGAGGTTGATATACTCCTCAGAAAGCAGAGACAAGGACTTGAGATTTTCCTTAGTCATTTTAGACCCACAATTATTTTTTTTGCGGATGGTAACATTGGAAAAAGCAGAAGCAGGTTTGGGCACGTTGGGGGAGAAAACAACTTTATCAAATACAATGAGGGCAGCAAGGTCTAGTTGCAGGTTACCTATCAGCGTATCGAGATCACTCCCTACCGAGTTATGTGGGGATTCGGGAATGTCGATAGGGACCTCAGATGATGGGGGTGATGAAAGCAGTTCAGAAGGATCAGAATTATCCTTAGGCAAAAGAGTACATGATGATTCACTGAAAAAAAAGTTTGATGACACAAAAAGTGGGGGATCCAATTCAGCTTTAGAGTTGGAAACTATGGCCCTAGAGTTCTGGCCACCTACAGAAATAACTTGAGCGAAAGCTGCCTGGGGTGGACTAAGATCTTGCCCCTAATTACATTCAAACATGGGACCAAAATGAGTAAAAGCATCTCTCGTTTCTAAACCAGGTTTGGGTAAGGAGACATCAACGTGTGAAGAGACATTGGACACAGGCAACACGGGAGGGAAGGTTTCCTCAATCACAGGACGACCATTCAAATTACAGTAAAGATCTCTACTTGCCCCCTCTTCATCTGCCAATGTCCTGTCGCTATGTTCGTATGCATTAGAAAATGAATCATTGTTAGAGGAGACCGATATAGGATTACCTATGTCCGTTGTGCCCCGAATTCTAGTAGAAGAGATGTAATGCTGACTCCCTTTGCAGTCGGGTGGACCACTTCTTCCTATCATGTTACAAAGAGGGCAATTATCCCGGAGATGTCTAGTTTTATAGCAGATGAGGCATCTGAAAGGAATACCCCAGTAGTTGATTCTTTGACAGTGTCGATGCTTTCCCCAGAGGAGATCAACATCTCCAGGAAGTCCTCCAGAAAATTTAACTTCCACAAGAATCCAAGCTATCCTTTTATCTTGTGCCCCCACTATGCTCGGGTCAATGTACTTAGTCTCCCCGATGGAATCGCCAATTGCCCAGAGCGCTTTGAGTGTCCAGAACTCCAACGACAGACCGGGAAGTTTGACCCATATAATGCGGCTCCTTGGGGCTTCCATCACAGAGTTGAATCCCAAATACCAGGGGACCAGTTGTAAGTAACTCTGGCCCCAAACCCATGTTGTGTGAATAATCTTATCAATATCCCGCTCGTCCAAAAAATGAATACTATACCACCCATTTAAGAGTAGACTGATCTTTGGGGCATATCTAATTAAAGTGGACCATTTCTGTTGAACCCAGTCGTCCATATCAATCTCTTTTCCCTCCAGAAACATCCACCTTCCTATCAGTGCCCTTTTTTGTAGGCTTGTTACTCTTCTGCACAGGTCCTCATGATCCAGAGAAATTTCTTTGATCTCCATCCTCTGCTTATAACATGATTTACCATTTTTCCTACGGCCAGATTTATGATTATTGTGACGTAGTATATCATAGCCACCTTGTTCCTTCACCTGCTCATATATGTGTCCTGGAATGCCCTGACAAATGATGTAGTTATCAACGTCAGTGAGTTTCATATATACCTTCACGACTTCAATAGTAGCACTGATGAATGCTTCATGGGTAGAAGTGTCAGAGTCTAATCTCATGATAGTCTCGTTGTTACCAATTCCATGCCTTGTGTCCTCCATGTCAAAGTGGCAACGGTTACCAAAGTACCACTACTGAAATAAAACAGCTAATGTGGCAGAGATGAAAAAAAAACTTTATCAAATAATATTATGATACGGCACCATCATAAAATAAAGGTACGTGTTATACCAGTCTCCGCATCCACATTCCAATTAATGTATATTTCTCTCGAAAGAGCTTGAAAGAGCAAGAAAGGTGATGATCCTATATATTATAATATAATGTCTATCAGGGCATTTTATCAGAAAATCCACATAAGAAATTCCACTGCATTTCCTTGACAGATAACATGATCAACCTCAGATCATGTAATAAACTCCACCGCCGGCAATTGTGGCAACCTTCATAAAAAAAGATACCTAGTAACCCCTAGACTTAATGGACCCGTGAGAATGTTAATATTCCTCACACACACCAATGACGATTGATGAGAGTATCGCTGACAAGATAAAAAACAACTATGGGAGAATATCTCTATTCCCAGCTCATACCCTCTACCTCCTTAAATGGCTGCCGCCACCTTCGTTATATCCAATCTCAATTGGGTATGTCGAGGAAGGCCTGATGCCAATGTCAGCTCCTCATAAATAGCTAGATGCCGAGGATTGCCAGAAAACTTAATACGTCCGTGGGATCTGCTCATCTCAACTAAAAAAACCGGAGCTGAACCAAAACCAGAGCTCTAGACATGATAGCAGCAACAACATATTCAACCTGGACAGGTCCACCACCTAGAACCGAGTCTGATGCCAAAATTTTTGCAAGGGCATGAAATAATAAGAGAGTCAACCCATTTTCGCCATAGACAAACCCATTTATAGCATCTGATAGAATGCTATATTCCGGAACAGAGGGGGAGACCAAATATTTTATCGGGGCCCTAGTACCTTCAGTGAACTCGACCATCCGAATTATACAGAGAGAATAATCCCCTTAATATGAAGTATGCCCCAATAGCAAGAATGATAATAATGCCAATCTCCACTTTCTCGTCAAAATACATAGAAAAGACGTAAAGTTCACATACAGTCCAATAACTAAGAGTTCATATCAAAACAACAACGAGGAACATCACCCAAAAACCACTAATACACCGAAAAAGAGACCAAGTACCAATAGAGGTCGAAACAACTGCTAGATATAGAGAAAAGAGAGTAAATCAACAATATAAGGGACCCATGTATCCCCCTATAGACCGGAAAATATCATCCCCCATTAAGCTATAAGGTTACAATGAAAACTAGCAGTACTGAGCTTTACCAACAACCACGACACTCTAAGATACAAAAAAGAGACAGTTCCAGCGAAAGTCCCCAGTATATGTTCCAGAGTGTCCTAAAAAGAACCTGCGGACTGTACAAACAATTTTGATGTCTCCCTGTTCTGATACAATCTTCTGGACGTTCCTGGATGTGCCTCCTCACATCTCCCAGAACGTACCTCCTCCTAACAAGAAACGCTTGTCAATAAAAGAAAAAAATGTTATTTAGAAGATTTGGGTGATTGGTGTTGCTGATGGTGCAGAAGATGAAGAGACGTAAATTTCCAATCCAAATTCTACTACCATGCTCCCCTCCTCTTAGCAATTAGATAGTTTCTCAATCCAAGTTGTGGCCAAGTCAAAACAAATTAACTCACATTTCCTGGATAATGGAGTTTTTTTAACTCAAATCCTCGGCTATCTGCACCACTTTATCCCAATTACCTTACATTTATAAATTTATATCAATGTTATGTACAATTATATTATTAAATATTGATATATATTGATAAAACACTAATGATATGTATTTAATATTAATATTGGTTGATATTAATAAATATATAATAATAATTAGATTATAAGATATTATTATCATAATACTCTAAATACCATAATAACTATAACAATTTATGAAAATGATTATTATATTATAAAAATATGATAATATTATTGATTATATAGAATTTTTTCGGTAATAATCACATTCAAATGAACTTTGTTGAAAAAAGTAATAAAAAAATAAAACTAGTCGTTATCCTAACGATTAGTTTAGCCTTTTCTGCATTTATTTAAACTCAACATTCAGATATGATCTCTCACCTAGTCCTGATGATGAGCCACACTATTTGGTTTGAAACGCATCGACAAAGCTCATTTGAATGTGATTATTACAGAAAGAATTCTATACAATTTTATGATGGATCACAGAAGCCAAAATTCGAAAAATATTATTGATATTATAAAAAATATAATAAATGCAAGAGTTTATTCATATTATTAACAAAATGGATTATTCATATTATAAGTTGAAGGCATTATTAACCTCGAGAAATAATTTTAAACCCAACGAATTAATATTATAATCTGAAAGGATTAATAAACATAAAGAATTTATATTAAACGATATTATTAGTATTGTAAATCCTACGAATAATATTACACACTAGGAATATGAAACCCTAGATTAGTAAGCCCAATAAATTGGTATTATACCAATACTAAAAACCCAAGGGATTATAGAACCAAGGGAATAATATTAAACCATTTGGGATTAATATTATAAACCCTAGGGATATAAATTCCTAATATATTATATTATGATTGACCATGGTTGACCATGGATGATATTCATGTTGATACAATCTTTGTCAGAATGTCATTATTGACCATGTTTGACCATCACTCACCATGGTTGACCTTGATTGACCATGGTTGATGATGGTTGATTTTCATATTGATACAATATTTATCACAAACCCAAGAGATTAAGACTATAAACCCAACGGAGATAAACCTTGAGAGAAATATTATAAACCCTAAAATGAACATTAAACCCTAATCATTGACTAAGAATTAGCATGGTTGACCATGTTCTACCATGGTTGATTTTCATATTGAGACAATTTCTGTCACAAAGCCAAGGGATATAAACCATCGGATAAATATTATAAACCCTAAAACAAACATTAAACTGTAACATTAATATTATAAACTGAAGGGATCAATAAACCCAGGGGAATAACATTAAACCCTAGGATTAATATTAAACCATAGGAATATACCCTAAGACTAATATGGTAAACCCTATAATTAATTATGCCAATAGGCGTATCTATTTAAGCTCACGGTGGATGTCAGATTCACTATTTTTAACTTGTTTTCAAATGAGAGGAGAGAGTTTGATCACTATGGAATATTATTCATCCCCTAAATAGTTCTATGAAAGTGATTTTTTTTACCTATGTCATTTGAAAGTTACATTTAATTTAACAATATTTTTTATTTAATTAATCCATCGTGTGTGCAACAGATCATGAAAATATCATGACATGGCAGTTGAGGTAATGAAAGGTTTTTATTTTCCTTCTTTTTATTCTCCTTTTGTCATTCATTTTTCATTTGTTTCTAGAATGTAACCTCATTTTTACCCCTATTTTTTTATTATATACATGTTTCTTCCAAAATTACCTATATCACATAATTTATCTGGTGCATAATCCCTAACAGCACATCCATGAGCGCTGCTTAATACCAACTACCTAAATTATTTCAACTAATGAAGAATGTAAAGTATAACTTCACTATTATGCTTCAAGGATATAAATGAAAAGGGAGAAACCCTATGTATAGTTATTCCTCCCTTAGTATACTTCTTTACTATGAAAAAAATTGTATTATATTTTACATTTTTATACTAACTTTTCCAAAAGTACTTATGCATAATGGGTAGTATAATATACTCCCCAATGCTATCATACATGAATGCTATACAACGGGAACTTAAATTTGATAACCAGGTTAATTCTACTTTCTTGAAATAGGACCTAGTCTTATACGTCAAGTGCTTAATACACTATAACCATGCATTAGATATGAATAAGACTAGAAGTTTCGCTTCCTTGTAAGATTTACACCCAATGATTCTATAGTGCCTACATCTATGCCATTCACATTATCTCCATGTGAACTCCTGCACTGAATAGTCATCAACGATGGAAATTATCCTAGATTACATCAAGGGTGGAAATTCCATCCGGAGGTAATCACAAACTTAACTTTTACATTTTGTGATTTTGTAACACCCTCCTCCCAATCTAACCAAGTAATCAGCCAACTAGGGTAAAATTGCAACAATATGCTACTATGATGAGATTCAACCTCCTAGGTTACCTTTAGGAAGTGGAATCAACATAAACATATTACATAGATATTGTACATCAACAATAACACCCCCAGGAGCCAGTCGAATCATTCAAGCATCCTGCCCCTGTGTCCCACTGAGCTTTTGAGCTCTTAAAGCTTTGGATGCATGCACAAGCCTACATGTCAACATATAGGAGGTCATGGACGCATGCACAAGCTTGTATGCATGTGTCCAAGGACTATTTCCAGTAGTGATGTGCCAGAGTTTGCAGAATTTAAGGAACTTTTCAAGCCCAGAATTCCGGTCACTGCCCAGAACTTGTTATAGCTTTGAAAATCCATGAAAAACATTATGATAAGGATAATATGCCAAAACCCAAATCTAGGAATAAGCTTGACCATCCCCAATCGGGATTGAGATTTTTTTAACCATGTCACAAATATTAAAGCTACAAGTGTAAACAATATATGTGAGCATAGGGGTCTCAAACTTATCTCATAATCACTAATAAGCATTGTTCCATTAAATCATTAGCTGCGTTATCATCTCTTTGACTATATATGCATTATTCATTCATTTACAAAAAAAATCATGTGGAGAACCATAAACCATCTCTGATATAACACATGCTCATAACCATCATAATAACCACCAAAATATGAAGGATATATCATCCATAGAATCCAAAAGATAACAAGAACATTTACCCATCAATACAAGAAGAAAAGAGCTCTTATTTCCATAAAAAAATGCAACCAGGTTTGGGACTTCCACATTCCACCTGACCATAGACCTGGCTTAGAAAAATATTTGTTCCACCAGTCACCCACGTGCCATATTCCAAGCATTAATGTTGGATCTCATCAAACGCATCAATCAAAATGAATCTAGGGCTTCTAGAGGCCAAATCACCTCAACCCTCAACTAGTGATTCTACCTCATGGCTGAATATCAAAACCATCATGGTTTGGTCTCTACCCAAGCTATTCCAAGGCTCCAAAATGTTTTTTAGAACAAGGAATTCTAGGTCTAGTAACTCAACCCCAACTGTTACAGGGCTTCTAGAGTGTTTGGCCAATTAGGGCTTCGAGTACTAGTAACTCAACTCACTTAGGGCTTCCAAAGCATTTTTCCAACCAAGGATTCTAGGACCAGTAACTCAACCCACAACTATTTGCTAGGCTTCTAGAGCGTTTTTCCAACCAAGGCTTCCAGGATTAGTAACTCAACTCACAAATGTCTACACGGCTCTCAAAGCATTTTTCCAACCAAGGTTTTTGGGAACTACTAATTCAACCCACAACTAAAAGAACATGAGCCTGACCAACCAGAAAAAATACACTAAAACTAAACCCACAACACCATGGCTATCCAGAAAATGTGAAGTCTAGGAAAATTTACTATCAATCTAGGAAATCCTCCATGCAAATAAAAAATCATGAGCAATGAACCACTTGCATACACTATGCATGAAAAAAATAGTGAGGAAAACATACATGTGACTTGGTACCTGCAATTAGAACCCATTGTAGTTGTTGATCTAAATGTACTATTGTGCTTTCCTGCTCTTCCTTTCCTTTCTTTCTCCAAATCACCAAGTATACCACACCCTCCAGGAGTGCTCCAAGAGAACTGTAAGTATCCAAGATTATGAGAGAGAGAGAGAGAGAAAAAATAGAACGAGAGCCATAAGTGTGAGCAGAATATTGCCAACTAATCCTTAGAATACTTTTTATCAATGAGGCCTATATTTTCTTCATTTCCATTATTTTTTAGCACTTTATGATCAGAATTTGATTGTTGGTTTTTTTTGCTAATTTAAATTTTAGATACAAAACTTATTTTATGATTTTATGCTTGATGTGCAGGTTCTCTTGTTGCTTATGTGTGTCAAAAGATGAATTAAAACTAAATTTTATGAGTGTTTTTGAAACCATAAAGCATGAATTTAAAGTGTTGAACAAAAAAAACATAAATGAAAGCAAACCACACAAACTAATACAATAAAATAAAGTTTTGATGAAGGATTTCACCCTTCCTGGGCTACATCTCCTTGGTCCAACTCCATAGCTTGGGCCTATATATTAGCTCAAATTTTCTCAAAATGTTTTTTACATGCATCAAATGCTTTTGGAACTTGTTCCAATGAGTTTAAAACATCGAAATATATCATAAACGACTATTTTTTTAATCAATTTGGTTACCAGATGCTTTGGGCTTCCCTCCTGGTGGCCCTGGGCTTCAAAAATATTCACTGCAACAAAAACTTGTGTAGATGACCTATTCTACCTCTGCAACCTATTCCATTGGCTCCAGAACATAAAAAATTTTCAATAATGACTCTTCCTACACCCAGTTTGGTCAAATATTTCCTCATTTATGGCAAAAACCAATTTCCCTACAATTTCTTCACTAATTCTGGAAAATGTCTAGCTAACTCCACGAAATGTGGATCTACTCCGCATTTGGCGGGTCTGACATCTCTTATGCCAAGATATGTAATGTGATTAATTATAGATAAGCATGTAGTTAAGTGGGGTTAAGGCACGTTTAGAGCTAACTCACACTTATCATTGATTTCAAATTAACATCACATAACTGAAAAGTATTGTATTAATACATGACTTAACGCAGTTAAATCTCCGCAGATCGCATCATAGTCGCTTTTGGAGATCATAGATGCTCTTCGCAATACTCCTTTGCAAATATGACATTGCAAATATCAGCTCATCGCAATCTCGACTCATCGCAATCTCGGCTCATAACAAATCTCACTCATCGCAAATCGCAGAACAAGTCAACACATGACTCCTCATCACATTCCCAAGGATCCTTTCACTGAATGTGATATGTGATGAAATATTTATAGCTGAGTGCAATAGGCGATGAAACTTTTCATAACTTAATACGATATGATTCACAATCATTCATCTTCCACAATAATCCTGCTATTCGATCTTGATCATTCATCTTCCACTTCATTTCTGAGATACAATCTCAACCATCCATTTCTCTTGTTCAAAAATATCTGGAATTTTTGGAAGAAATCATGGTTTCTTCCTTCAAAAAAATATACTTGTTTTCCTCCTGTCCAAAAGAGTTCCAGACCATTTTCTGCTTGCTGTAGCACTCTCCATGTCTAATGGTAAAAATTCTACTTCTGAACTCCTGATGCAAGATGGTTGAACTCGTTGATGCTTTGAACCAAGTTTTAATATTTTGGGTTAATGAAAAAATTCATGGATATATGTTGTCTTGTCATTCGGCTATGGTTTCGGCCATTAGTCCCAACCTTTTTTGAAATAAATATGCATCCAACCTTGACCTTGCAATATGTAATGCATAAGGTTCCAACTAAAGATTATTCGATAGATTGATTTGGCTCTCGGTTGCACCATGTGCCCTTCCCCATTGGCCTATAAATTCCACCAATAAAATAATACACCATAGTAATAATTCCAAACTTAGGAAATAGAAGAAAAATTCAACTTCCCCAATCAACATTGGTGAACTTGGAGATGACACTTGTCACAGTCCCATTGGACTAAAATTGAAGAAGATTCTTGAATGCTGACTGGGCTGCCATGTCATCAACCTATACCTATTCTGCAATTTTTTAATAAAAAATTTCATGTTCTGAATGATTATCAATAGACATTAACTCCTCCATCCGAACTCAGTTTTCAACGAAATGAGTTACATTGGATTCCTTGTGACATGTCGGTCGCTTCCATTCTAGTTTCATTCAATTATGAGCACTTTAATTTTTGAGCTAAAATATTGAGTCTCCAATCATTCCTCCCCACTAGAAGCCTTTTGGGCCCCAAAATCTCTCTTATTACTAATTATATGGATGAGGGTATTATTCCTTCACTCTTCCAGTCTCTGTCCATTGAAATTTTCCAAATTACATCATTTGGATCTTCTCATAAAAGTCTATTTTTTTCTCAATTCTTGCGACCTTCTCTTGCTTTCATTGACATCGTCATGCTGCAATATTTCTGAATTTGCAGAACAACAATCTATTTTTGCATAAATCATCTTGTTCCTACCTTGGTCAACTATCAAATAAAACTTAGAAACTTTCTCACCTTGCACACTGTCACCATGGAAATTTTTAGCTTCTTTTACTTTGTGCTTGCGTCGACTCTTGACCAAGTATCTTTGCCATTGCCATGTACCTTTTGGAAACCAACAATAATCATTTGTGGAATCCATTTATTCTTTTCCAAGCTTCTTCATCACTTTCTCTTTGACCATTTCACACTCTTGCACCGACATCTTGTTTGCAACACTGCTCAACACTAAGGTTGACTGCTGCAAATGTTTTTCACATTATTTCAAAGGAAACCTTAACATCCTGAAGCAACTCATTAGAAGCATAAGCATCCTTTTCAAAAGTGTAATTCAATACATCTCTTGGTTTGATCATCAACAATGTCAAGTTCTAACTTGCATTCACTATCCTCTTCATTTCACTTGCATGCATAAGAGATAAATGTGTCTTCCTCTTATGTGCTCTAATTATGTACTAAATACCATCCTTAAATAACTGGTACTTTCTCTCATGCCGATGAAATACATCTTTCCAATCATACAGATTTGGACTTCCCAATACGATACCAGATATTTCAAGCAGCACCACATCAAGCTCAACTTCATCAAGAAAGTTTGAGTTAATAGCGAATCTTAGTAAGCACTTCCTTGTAACCTGCAAGTTTGCATTCTTGCAAATCCAACCCAAAGGATATGGTCTTGGACATCTAATTATTTCAAGGCCTAGTTTCTTAACCAAATCTTCAGAAATCAAGTTAGCTTGTGAGCCACTATCAAAAAGTGTATCAATCTTGGTATGTTTAGGGACAGCTCTAATATGGAAAATTTATATTCTAGTATCTTCATCATGATTATCATTCAAACAATAGGAAGAACTAGTGCTTGAAACATGTTTACCTCTCAAACCCATGTCTTCCATTTTTTTCTCATATCTTGAATCTGAGCCTATGTCATGTTCAGCTATAGCAAAAAATTTTCCCTTCTCCTTGGCTTCCAGTTTGTTTGGTTTCAATTCTGGACGAAGTTTCCAACATTGGTGTTGAGCCTCAAAATTGTGCTTTCCTTCACCTCATTTTACCTCATTTTCCCTTGTCCATTTCCATCTTAAACCCAATTGATCAATAAATATAGTTAAAATTACTTCTAGAATGGTTTACATGACTGACTTGTTGAATTTTGTGATTTTTGCCATTGTTAAGCATTTTGACTGGAACTAGCAGCAGAATGCAGACATTCCGTAGCTAACCGGCGATTCTGCAGCTACCTTCATGTTTGAGTATGTTCCAGGTGGCATCTTGAGGAAAACCGCATATGGGCATGATCCACGTCGTGTCTACATGGTTCGTTGCTCATCATGGAGGAGGAAATGGATTCTGGGTACGGTTATGCACGTGGGAACACATTTATGAAGGAAGACTCCTGATGAGACTGCTTTCACTCGTATGTGAGATAATCACTTCGCAGCCACTTCAAAGACTCCTAACGTGATTTGGATTAGGAAAGACATTGTTCCTAAATTGTTGTAATTATTGTTACGTGCATTTTCTTTATAAACTCTTGGGAGACCGAGAGCTAAGGGGGAGATTTCATATTAGATTTGCTGCTAGATTTTGTTGAAACTCTGTGTTACGTCCTTAAAGACGCAGAGTATTATGTTCAAACTATTGCATCGTTAATGGAGCAGACAAGGTTATTTTGAAGGCGTGATTTAATTTGGAGTTGAATTCCGTCAAGTGGTAGAGGGCCCCTGCCTCTTGCACGGATTTCTTTTGCATAAATTAGATAAGTTTTCCTAGCTGCCTTTACGTTTTGCATTTGAATTTGTAGTTGTTTTTTTTTATCTACTGTAGTCGTATTCATTCTAGCTCTTCCACAAGAAGACACTCTTCCAACAGATTAAAATGATGAATGATGAATGACTATGGTATTGTAGAATTAGGAGTTGAATTCATAAGTTGTTTTAACTAGCTACTGTAGTCGTATTCATTCTAGCTCTTCCACAAGAAGACACTCTTCCAACAGATCAAAATGATGAATGTTGAATGACTATGGTATTGTAGAATTAGGAGTTGAATTTATAGTTGTCTTTAACCAGCTACTGTAGTTATATTCATTCCAGTTCTTCCACAAGAAGGCACTCTTCCAACAGATTATAATGATGGATGAAGAATAGCTATGGTAATGTAGGATTTAGTTGTAGTTTTTGCTATTCACTATCACATTTACACTTGTTCTCATCACTCTTCCACAAGAAGAAATTCTTCCAATACATCCTTAAGAAGTTCAAGACATGACCGTGATAATGAATGATTTAGTTGTGTGTACTAAGTATCATCTTTGATCTTGCTCTTAAACGCTTGCCCAAGACATTATAATGACGAGTAGGGTATGGATGTGATAACTTAGTTTTTCATTTGCTTTCAGTTCATTTGCTTTCAAATTGCATACAAGTACACAGTCAGAATTGTTCTACCTCTTCCAAAAGAAGGAACTCTTCCAAAATATCACTAATGATGAACAAACAGATTGTGTAACTTCATAGATTAATGCATGTTAGTATAGTTAGAACAACTCCGGAGTTTCATTGCATTTAATTCATGTTCAGTTACTCTGTTTCAAGTTTGATGATGACTTATAGTTCAGCATTGTTCTAGTTTAGTGGCATCTTAGGTTCATTCTTAGATTAACTCATTACACTTGTATCTCATATTCAAATTGTCATCCATTGCACAATAAATCACTTTAGTTGTTAGGATTAACAAGACAGCCTTCATTATTCACAAACATCTTCTTGTTCTAAAAACTACAAATGATCTATAGCCATAGGAACATAAGAAAACATCACTATAAGGTCTGAAATCTCTCTGTAATTTCCTCATCATTTCATAAAACAGAGCTCTTCCTCAAAAGAACTACTTTGAACAAGAAACCAATAACTCTTTGAGTATAGGTTCTGTGACATTCAATTAAATTGCAGAATAGAACTAGGAATTAATCATAGAATAGAAGAGCTAGGACAGAGTATTGCATCATTAGTATTTGACTGTTTAGTTAGAGGATTTGCATATTTAGTGATCATTTTTCAAGTTTAGTTTGTGTCATTTGCCTAACAAGTCATTATCAAGCTTTTGCTTCTATTTAGTCATAGTTCAGATTTTGCTTCAGTGTTTCCAATTGCATTTACCATTCCACACATTAGATTTAACTCTGTTTTGACCACCAACTTCTTTCCATTAGTTTTCTAGGCAGTTTCATTGTGAACATAAAACACCAAAAGACCAAAAACATCACAAATCATCACAAAAGACCAAAAACATCACAAAACCACATACAACGCATTAGGAAACAAGCACCTAGGTACATATGGTACACTTCACTTCAGCAGTTTACAAATCCTGGTTGACAATTAAATGAGCTCAGTTTAGGAGACTAGACTGAGACCCAACATTTTGGCGCCGTTGTCGGGGAAGTGAAAACTAGGTAACCTTTGTTTCTTAGCATCCAAAAACAATTTTATGCGTAGGGAGAGAGATTCAAGGGGAAGATTTATAAGCAGCAGAGGCAGAAGTTTGATATCTAGAACACCACTTGTTTCATCTAGATCCAGAACTAGTACACCTTCAACTCAAACCCATCTTCCATCCTTTACTGATCCTGGACTTCTAGAAGATCTAAGGTCACCTATTCCATTAGAGAAATCTTCTACTTCATCCACTAAACCTGCCATAGAAGAGGATCCAAAAAACTCTTGTTGAGGATACAAACCTTTCTACTTCCACAGGAGAGTCAACCATGGCAGAAGAAGGAGGAGGAGGAGTTGTTAATGGAGAACACACATTATTTGGAGGAGGTAGAGGTAGAGGTAGAGGAGAAGGAGGAAGAGGAGGTAGAGGTGCAGATGGATGAAGAGGTAGAATAGGAAGCTCTTTTGGGTTCCCTATACTTGATGAAGAAACCAATACAACCATGAAAAACATTTCACCTTCTGTCCTTCCGAACTTCTTTGGACTTAAAACTGAGGATCCTGAAACTTTCTTATTCGAATTTGAAGTGCTGTGTAGGACTTATGACTACCTTCAAGATGCTCAAAAATTGAAATTATTTCCTTCAACTCTGAAAGGAGCAGCATTGAAGTGGTTTATGAGTTTAAACAGTAGTTCCATTAGAACATGGGAAGACATGAAACAAGCATTTATAGAGAGATACTTGGATTATTGTATGCCGGTTAATCATAAGGAAGAAGTGTTCAAGATGTTACAAAAAGAATATGAAAACTTAGAAGATTTGTTGGAAAGATTTAAATACAACATAAAAAGGGCACAAATGGAAAACCTAGATCAAGACACTTTAAAAGCTCTTTTGTTGAAAACCATTAGGGATGAATGGTTGGATATCCTTAACATTATGGGAAAAGGGGATATATCACAACTCACATTACCTGAAATATCTGAGTTATGTATCAACCTTTCCAGAGGGAAATCCAAAAGTGTCAAAGGTCCAAGAGATCCTGCTCTTGCAAGGGCAAGTAAATCCGCTTCTGGGACAGTAAGTAGATCAGAAATATGACACATGCTTGATGATTTTAAATCTGACATCTTAGGGAGTCTTAGTGAACAAATAGACACCCTCAAGATACAAAACAAGCAAAAGGCTGAATCTGATGCCTTGGCAATCTTTTGTCCCAAATGTAGGAAGAAACATGCCTTGAGAGAATGTCCTCTAGATGTAAAAGTTGTAGAAACCTGTGTTATTTGTTCTGAGAAACATTAGACCAAGAATTGTCCTTCTCTTCCTGGTCTCAAGGCTATTTTTCAGGAAGAAACTCCTACAGACTCCACAGAATCTCTTAACTTTGTATCTAGAAGACCTTGGCAGGGATCTCAGACACAAGGATTCCATGATCAAATGTATAATCAACCTCCACCTTGGAATTCTTGGCAGAAACCTTGGCCCCAATTTCAAAATCAATCTCAAGCTTGGGCACAAGGATCACAAGGTCCCTATGGAAGATACTCTCCATATTATCAGTATCCACCATCCTATCCACCATATCCACATTTTTATCCTCAAAATCCTCAACAAAATTTTCCTCAAAATCTTCAACAAAATTTTCAACAAAACTCTCAACAACATCATCTGAACCAACCTCATCAAAATCAACCACCTCCATTACCATTCCCTCAAAAATCCAATCAATTTCCAGCTCAGCCCATACCAAATCCCAATAATAAGAACCCTCAGAATACATACATGATAGAAGGACAACAATTTCCAACTTATTTAATTACTCCTCTAGACCTTAGTGATGTTCAACTTAGGTCTGGAAGGATACTTGAGAAGAGGAAACCTTCTGTGATCATACAAGAACAAGATAATTCTGAGGAAGACTCCCTGCGGGTTATTAAAAGTCTTGAGGAAGGAACATCCTTTCAAGGCCAAAACATTGAAAAACTGAAACAAAAAAATCCAATAAGTTCAACTCCAGTATTAGAGCAACCATCCACATCTACTTCTATACCTCCCTTTCCGGAAAGATTGCAAATTGATAAAGGTGTAGAAAAACAAATAATGGTGCCTAATTATGATTTCTTGGATGAATTGAGAAATGTTTGCATTAAAATTCCATTATTGCAAGCCATCAAGGAAATCCCAATTTTAGCCAAAACAATAAAGGAGTTGAGTATGAAGACAACAAAGAAAAGAATAAGAGAAACCAAGAAAATTCAACCGGTAGGACAAATAGCAGACATTATGATGGGTAAGATTACTATTCCAAAGTACCTTGACCCAGGAAATCCAGTTGTCAAAATTCACATCAATGGAATTGAAATTCAAAACACACTCATTGACTTAGGGGCAGCAATAAATATCATGAGTAGACAGATCATGGACAAACTGAAACTTCCTAATCTTCTCTTTACACCCACACTATTACAATTAGCAGATAGATCTGTGATCAGACTAGATGGGGTAATAGAAGACATTCCAGTGTCCCTAGATTCTTGGGAGTACCCCGTGGATTTCATGATCCTAACTCCTAAGAATAATCTAGGAGGCCATCCTGTTATACTAGGAAGACCTTGGTTGGCTACAGCTGATGCTTTTATTAGTTGTAGGTCCGGTGATATGTATATTTCTGATGGTAGTTCAACAAATAAATTCACTTTATATCCTCCAGCTAGGACAATTACAGATCTAGATGACACTCAATGGATAGAGGATGAGGAATATTTACAACCACTCTTCACAATTTCAGAAATTAGTGAAGATAATCAAATTCTGAATACTCTAGAAAACTTTGAATCTTCTCCAGAACACAAACAAGAATCATTTCAAGAGGGATCCAATATTGATTTCTTGTCATCTAGGCAGATGTCTCTTCATTCTATGGACAAATTTGGCAGCTCTACAAGTGAAATTGTTCCAGGCAAAACCTTGAACATAAACAAAAAACCTAGAAAAATCTCAACAAGAAGAGTTAGTCAAAGTATTACAGAGACATTCTTCTGCATATGCATGGGAATACACTGACATGAAAGGGATAAGTCCCAAGACTTGTACTCATCACATCTATATAGAGGCAAATTGCAAACCAATCAGATAACCTCAAAGACGGATGAATCCAAATCTTAGGGAAATTGTCAAGGAAGAATTACAAAAATTGTTAAATGTTAACTTCATCTATCCTATTTCAGATAGTCAGTGGGTTTCCCCTTTAGTAATTGTACCTAAGAAAAATGGAAAATGGAGGGTGTGTGTTGACTACCGAGAACTGAATAAAGCTACTCTTAAAGACCATTTTTCCTTACCTTTCATAGATCAAGTATTAGATACATTAGCTGGCAAAAAGTACTTTTCATTCCTAGATGGGTTTAGTGGTTACAATCAAATCCAAGTAGCACTTGAAGACCAAGATAAAACCACATTCACCTGTCCTTGGGGTACCTATGCTTACCGAGTATTGCCATTTGGATTATGCAATGCACCTGCAACATTCCAAAGGGCAATATTAGGAATTTTTTCGGATCTAATACATGACTGTGTAGAGGTGTACATGGATGATTTCACAGTTTATGGGGACACATTTGAAGAGGCTTTAGAAAACTTGGAAAAGTCTTAAAAAGATGTCAAGAAGCAAACCTTTCACTTAGTCATGAAAAATGTTTTATGATGTTTACTGAAGGTATTGTTTTAGGGCACCACATTTCAGGGGATGGGATTAGAGTTGATGAGGCAAAAGTTGAAGTCATTTCTAACCTATCCATTCCAAGTTGTCAAAGAGATGTTAGAAGTTTCCTAGGATTTACAGGGTATTATCGGAGATTTATAGAAAACTTCACCAAAATAGCATCTCCTCTCTTCAAATTACTCACCAAAGATTGTGAATTTAAGTGGACTTCTGATTGCCAGTTAGCTTTTGAAACCCTGAAAACCAAAATTTCCGAAGCACCTATATTAAGGGGACCTAACTGGAAGTTACCTTTTCATATCTCGACAGATGCTTCCGATACAGCTCTAGGAGTAGTATTGGGACAAAAAGATTTAATTCCCTATGCCATCTATTATATCAGTAAAAATTTGACTCTTGCAGAGTTAAACTATACTGTAACTGAAAAAGAGTTTTTAGCTGTTGTTCATGCCATTAACAAGTTTAGACACTATATAACAGGCTATGAAACTTTTGTTCACACTGATCATTCTGCAATTAGATATTTAATGAATAAATCAATTACTAATGGCAGAGTTATAAGATGGTTGTTATTATTGCAAGAATTCAACATTACTATCCTAGATAGGCCTGGAAAACAAAACACTGTGGCTGATTTCCTGTCTAGAATTCAAAATATCAAAGATGACACTCCGGTTGAAGATCAATTTCCTGATGAATATCTTTTTGCAATCTCTACTCAAACTCCATGGTTTGCTGATATTGTTAATTATTTAGTTTCAGGAAAATTTCCTTCAATTATGAATGCAAGGGATAAAAGAAAAATCATTAATGATAGTGCAAGATATTCATGGGTCGCTAATGAGTTGTACAAGACAGGTTCAGATTTGATCATTAGAAGGTGTGTTCGTGAAGATGAGATGCCTCAAATTCTCAAGGCATGTCATGATGAACCTTGTGGCGGACACTTTGCAGATAAGAGGACAGCCTATAAGATCCTTAATTTAGGATATTATTGGCCATCTTTGTTTAAAGATGCAAGGGAGTATGTCAAAAGGTGTGACAGTTGCAAAAGGGTAGGGAAACCTTCTCCTTCAGGTGAGATGCCATTACAACCTCAGGTACACATTGAACCTTTTGAAAAATGGGCTTTGGATTTTGTAGGACCTATTAGCCCTCCATCAAGACAAAAGAAATACATATTAGTTTGCACTGATTATGTTACTAAGTGGGTAGAAGCTAAACCATTACTTGTTGCTAATGAATCATCTGTAGTTACTTTTCTTTTTGAGGATATTTTTACTCGTTTTGGTGTCCCAAGGGAAATTGTTACAGATCAAGGAGCTCAATTTACATCAAGGCTAGTGGAGAAAATGATGGAGAATTACAAAATCAGACATAGAACATCTACTCCTTATCATCCACAAGAAAATGGTCAAGTGGAATCCACTAATAAAGTCATTGAAGGGATCCTAAAACAAAGGCTGTTCATCTACATAGAAGAGATTGGGTAGGTGAGCTGCGACCTTGTGAAGCTATGAAACTACATGGAGTTACAGCAGGTCCTTTCATACATAGAGCTTGTTTATGGAAAAACAGTTTTTGTTTCCCATAGGTTCAATTCAAACATTCAAGGTATGATGACTAGGACTTGATCTAACGGAGGGACAAAAGCATAGACTGGAGCAAATTAATGAATTGGATGAGATTAGACAAGATGCAGTTTGGAAAACAAGTCTAGTCCAACAGCAAAGGGCTAGATGGCATGACAAGTACATCAAGGAGAAGAAATTCAAAGAGGGTGACTGGGCTCTCTTGTTTGATTCAAAATTCAAGGATTTTCAAGGGAAATTTCAGACACATTGGCTTGGGCCATATGAAATTGTTAGAATTTTTGATAATGGGGCAGTAAAAATCAGAACTATAGATGAAGAAGAGGTCACTTTTCTTGTGAATGGTCATAGATTGAAGCTATATCACAAACCACTCTCAAGAGAAGAATTTGTCAAGAAGTACCAAGAAAGTAGTGATGTGAAGTTAATGAAGAAGAATCTCTCTTCTTCATCAACTTGATTAAATTTTCTGAAGCATTTCTCTTTGAAAAAAATAAAAATAAATAAAGGTATAAACATGAAAACCAATCATTGATTGGCATGTTTATACAGAAAAGATAGGGTGAAAATCAGAGTCTCTCTGACACTCTAACTTTTCCCATTTTTGTTTTAAGCAGCTGTTATAAAAATCATAAGCTCAGTTCCATAGTGCTTATGATTTATTTCATCTCACTCCATTCACTTATCCATTCATACTCCATTCCATCCATCATTCATTTCATCTGACTCCATTCCACATTTCATTCATTTCATTCCATCTTCCATCCATTTCATTTTCATGTCAAAACACAAAATTTGATATCATGCTGTAAGTAAATAAAATATGTCATGAATTGCAGTACAGCCCTTATGTTCCTTCATTCCATTTAATGGACTGAATCCATTCCATTCCACTTATCCACTTCATACATATCATAATCCATCATCCATTTTCATGCATACCACATAACATTTCACCCATACTCCAAAAACATTCCATTTTCATGATTAAGGTATTCTACAAGAACATTCTGCAGCTCAGTGGACATTCTGCAACTGATCAGCCTTTCTGCAGCCCGACAGTCTTTCCGCAGCTATAAACCCTGAAAGCATCAATCAACAGACATCAGAATTACAACAAAGTAACCCAGTGTATTCATGAATCAAAAGCATCAAGAAAATTATGAAGACTCCTCGAGAGATGCGCAGAGAAGATAAAGGCTACAAAAATCAAATAAAGGGCATAGGTAACAAATTTAAATTACGATGGCATTTCATAAAAGTTTAGCATAGTTTAGTTGTGGATTATTCAAAAGGTTGTTTTAATTGTTTTTATTGATCAAACACCAACAAACCCTCTACAGACTTTGTATTAAAATCTTCCTTTTCAAATTTCATATCCGATAGCATTTAAGTGGTGAAATGGCCAAAGCATTTGAATTTTCCACGTCTCTTAACCAAAGCATTTAATGATGATGATTCTCTCTGCCGTCGTAAAATCCTCCGCCGTCTCCTCAATCATTAATACAATCCCTCCACCTCACTCCACTATTCTATTCTGTGACCATTTGCCATAACTTCATTCCGTAGCCGGTATTCCATTCCGAAGACAGAGATATTATTATCAACAGGAGCAGAGCTAAAGGATATCAGTTTGAATAGTATTGAGCATTGTAAACGCAGAGCAGAGCAGAAGAGGTAAATTTGGAAGTATAACAGTGTGAGGACTCAAAGCCACTTGATCCCGTGGGCAGATAGCATATCACTGTGGACGGAATTTGAAGCATTTTCACTATCAACTCGAGTGGTAGTTTGAAGTATTGTTACCAAAAAATGAGGTCATTTAAAATTGAAGTCTTTTGCTACTAAGGCAAGTGTTTCGATGATTTGGTAGGAAGTGTTGTTACACAAAAACGAGATGTTATAGTGTTGAGTTTGAAGCATACCATTTGCTACTAAATAAGGAAATGTTTTAATTGATTTGAGAGTCTTTTTCGACTAAACGGAGAGGTGTTGCGTTTCTAAGCCGAAACATTTATACAAAGCGGAGGTATTACTGAAAATTTGAAGCCATCACACGCTCTGAGATGGCCTCGAAAATTGATTATGCTTTCATATCACTCAAGTTCAACGAAGCATCAGTGGAAATTTGAAGGGAATAACATTATCAAACGAGGCATACTTGGGAAGGTTTTTGAAGCTGTTGCCATTATAAATCAGAGGTATGTCATTCCAAAATTGAAGCCATTTTCATTTAAAGCTCGAAGCCATTTCAATTCGAAAGAGGAAGTCATTGTTTTGTGGGTAGAAGAGTGTTAATTTGATATTAAAAATCATGGGTTTCATCGTAAGGACTGAACCTGTGGGTTCAAAATATTTAGAAGGTTACCCACAATGCAAGGAAATGTTATAACAAATAGGATGGCTTCAATTTTTGGAAAAATTTAATGGCTTTCATAAGGAAGTCACTAAAACATTCGCAAGAGCATTCCAAGGGACCGAAGTTGAAATAGGGGATGTCAAGTTTACTGTCACTGAAGTTTTTATTGCAGAGGCTACAGGATTGTCCAGAACTGGGGAAAGATGGTTTAAAAATAGGGAATTCCACAATGACTCCTGGAAACAAATTTTAAAATCACCAAATATGGATGTTAGTGTATTCAAGAAAGGAATTCCCAGTACTGCATTGAAAATCAAATGGAGAAACATACTACTTCTTTTACAAAAATTTGTTACATGTGAAGGTAGATATGGGACATTTTATGTCTACCACATCAGACTAATGATGCATTTCCTGGGAGAAGACTTAAACCTACCATATTTCTTACTTCAAAGTCTGGAGAAGATGGCTTCTTGTGTTCAGAGAAGAGTTCAATTTTTGGAGACAACCCTGTATCATCATGGTTTGGTCAAAATTTTGATTGAGCATCATCTAGCTAAAACAAATGATACATGGAATGATTTCTTGATAAGAAATCATTTTGAAGAAGCAAAAGAACCATCACCTGAACCACAGCCTACAAAGAGAAGTAGGAAATGGAGGACTTCAAAAGTTAAAATTGACAAACCAGTTCAAGAGAGCAGTGAGGAAATCATTTTGGAGAAGTTGACTCGAATCAAGAGGCAACTTAAGGAAGAGAAGATAATCAAGGAATCTACTACAGAGAAAGGAGAGGGGTCCTCTCAGCCTAGGAGAAGCCACAGATTAAAGGGAAAACTGAAGAAAACACCAATCAAACAAACAGGGGTAATCAATATTGAGGATGAAGAAACATCCATTGAAGAGAATGATGAAGAAGATTTTTATGAAGGAACCCCTGAAATTGATCCTGCTCAACAGGAAATTTATGACTATGTGGAAACCTTGGAGAGGACAGCTTCAGAAAGCAGAGAAAGAACCCCTAGTCCTCCACTGTCTGAAGTAGATATATTAAGGAGGGATAGATATGAGTTGGAATTGCTGAATAGACACATAAAAAATGAGAATGAAATTCTCAAAGATCAAATCAAGCTCAAGACTGATATGAACTCAACCTTATCCCTGCATATAGACAAAGTGGAGAGGACCAATGAGAAGTTGAAGACAAGGAACAAAAAGCTAATCAGGGCACTCACCAACCTCAGGTTCAAACTTGTTATCAGGAAACCCAGAAGACCTCTAGCTTCCATACAAAGGAGAAGAAGGGGATTAGATGTCCTTGCAGAAGCCTCTGAATTCATAGGATAATTTGCATGAGGACATGCAAAGAGACAGCAGTGGGGGTATGTTGAGCCTCAAAATTGTGCTTTCCTTCACCTCATTTTACCTCATTTTCCCTTGTACATTTCTATCTTAAACCCAATTGATCAATAAATATAGTTAAAATTACTTCTAGAATGGTTTACATGACCGACTTGTTGAATTTTGTGATTTTTGCCATTGTTAAGCATTTTGACCGGAACTAGCTGCAGAATGCAGACATTCCGTAGCTAACCGGCGATTCTGCAGCTACCTTCATGTTTGAGTATGTTCCAGGTGGCCTCTTGAGAAAAACCGCATATGGGCATGATCCACGTCGTGTCTACATGGTTAGTTGCTCGTCATGGAGGAAGAAATGGATTCTAGGTACGGTTATGCACGTGGGAAACACATTTATGAAGGAAGAATCCTACTAGGACTGTTTCAGTCCAGATGTCTTTTCTTCTTCACGCAGCCACTTCAAAGAGTTCTAGCGTGATTTGGATTAGGAAAGACATTGTTCCTAAATTGTTGTAATTATTGTTACGTGTATTTGCTTTATAAACTCTTGGGAGACCGAGAGCTATGTTGGAGATTTCATTTTAGATTTGCTGCTAGATTTTGTTAAAACTCTGTGTTACGTCCTTAAAGACGCAGAGTATTATGTTCAAACTATTGCATCGTTAATGGAGCAGACAAAGTTATTTTGAAGGCGTAATTTAATTTGGAGTTGAATGCCGTCAAGTGGTAGAGGGCCCCTGCCTCTTGCATGGATTTCTTTTGCGTAAATTAGATAAGTTTTCCTAGCTGCCTTTATGTTTTGCATTTGAATTTGTAGTTGTTTTGTTTTATCTACTGTAGTCGTATTCATTCTAGCTCTTCCACAAGAAGACACTCTTCCAACAGATTAAAATGATGAATGATGAATGACTATGGTATTGTAGAATTAGGAGTTGAATTCATAAGTTGTTTTAACTAGCTACTGTAGTCGTATTCATTCTAGCTCTTCCACAAGAAGACACTCTTCCAACAGATCAAAATGATGAATGTTGAATGACTATGGTATTGTAGAATTAGGAGTTGAATTTATAGTTGTCTTTAACCAGCTACTGTAGTTATATTCATTCCAGTTCTTCCACAAGAAGGCACTCTTCCAACAGATTATAATGATGGATGAAGAATAGCTATGGTAATGTAGGATTTAGTTGTAGTTTTTGCTATTCACTATCACATTTACACTTGTTCTCATCACTCTTCCACAAGAAGAAATTCTTCCAATACATCCTTAAGAAGTTCAAGACATGACCGTGATAATGAATGATTTAGTTGTGTGTACTAAGTATCATCTCTGATCTTGCTCTTAAACGCTTGCCCAAGACATCTTAATGACGAGTAGGGTATGGATGTGATAACTTAGTTTTTCATTTGCTTTCAGTTCATTTGCTTTCAAATTGCATACAAGTACACAGTCAGAATTGTTCTACCTCTTCCAAAAGAAGGAACTCTTCCAAGATATCACTAATGATGAACAAACAGATTGTGTAACTTCATAGATTAATGCATGTTAGTATAGTTAGAACAACTCCGGAGTTTCATTTGCATTTAATTCATGTTCAGTTACTTTGTTTCAAGTTTGATGATGACTTATAGTTCAGCATTGTTCTAGTTTAGTGGCATCTTAGGTTCATTATTAGATTAACTCATTGCACTTGCATCTCATATTCACATTGTCATCCTTTGCGCAATAGATTACTTTAGTTGTTAGGATTCACAAGACAACCTTCATTACTCACAGACATCTTTTTGTTCTGAAAACTACAAGTGATCCATAACCATAGGAACAGAAGATAACATCACTATAAGGTCTGAAATCTCTCTGCAATCTCCTCATCATTTTATAAACAGAGCTCTTCCTCAAAAGAACTACTTTGAACAAGAAACCAACAACTCTTTGAGTATAGGTTCTGTGACATTCAATTAAATTGCAGAATAGAACTAGGAATTAATCATAGAATAGAAGAGCTTAGGACAGAGTATTACATCATTAGTGTTTGACTATTTAGTTAGAGGATTTGCATATTTAGTGATCATTTCTCAAGTTTAGTTTGTGTCATTTGCCTAAAAAGTCATTATCAAGCTTTTGCTTCTATTTAGTCATAGTTCAGATTTTGCTTCAGTGTTTCCAATTGCATTTACCATTCCACACATTAGATTTAACTCTGTTTTGACCACCAACTTCTTTCCATTAGTTTTCTAGGCAGTTTCATTGTGAACATAAAACACCAAAAGACCAAAAACATCACAAATCATCATAAAACCACATACAACGCATTAGGAAACAAGCACCTAGGTACATATGGTATACTTCACTTCAGCAGTTTACAAATCCTGGTTGACAATTAAATGAAGCTCAGTTTAGGAGACTAGATTGAGACCCAACAATTGGTATTCATCATGGCCAGTCTTTGAACAATTATTGCATGTGAGTTTTTCCTTCTCTTTTTTTATAGAACTATTTCATTTTCCTCTTCCATAACATTTTCCTTTCTCTTTACCCTCACTTTCAACTTTCTCTTGGTGAAAATGTGAAGTTGGGTTACACTTTTTGCCCTTTTTTGAGAAAACACTTTCATTTTTTTGGTTCTTCAACTTTCTACAAACTATAACAATTTTTATATTTAGAATTTCATTTTGCGATAAAAATAAAAGTTGTCAGAAATTTTGTTAGCTTTCTATTACTTATTTTTTGAAATTTTTTTATGCAGATTTGATATGTCAACTTAATGTTTCTTTGAGTGTGTGTTTCTTAACAATCAAAGGATTCATGAGAAGTCATGTTAATACGCAATGTTGTATTCATTAAAAATTTGTGTTTTTAAGAAGAAAAAAAATGTGCTACAACAATCTACACAAAGTCTACTTCGGTTTCGTCATATTTACAAAGCCAATGGATGCATATCATAATCACTAGAATTTTCTGAACTGGTCCAATATGAAAAAGCTGCATATTTTGGACATGTTTCATGATGCAAAAAATTTCTTAACATATAAGTTATAAACTAAAAATCTAAAAGCTACCCATTAGAGATGACGGACCAATGTAATGCCCCATAATTTTTTCAATTTTTTTACAATGCATTTTGGGAGATACAAAATTTTGATTTCACTGAATCAAAATGACCCTCAGAAATGTTTTGCACCCATTTTATTAGAAAATTAATTAAAATTGGTAAATGTTTATGAAATTCCATAAAAGTTATATTTCTTGAAAGGAGATTCAATCTGAAAATTCTTGTCTTGGTTCCGTCAGTTAATTTAGAATGTTTCATGGAGTTTAATCAGTCCAAAGTTGCAGAAATGTCACGTTGCGTAACCGGTGATGCGTTAGTTCGACTAAACTATTTTTTGCGCCGACGGCCCGTTATGTCTAACGACTTAATAGTTCGACCGAACTCTTAATCAAATTTCGGCTGAAATTTTAATCAAAGTTCGGCCAAAATTTAATCTAATTTTCCTTCGGCCGGAAAATTTCGTGGCACCTCTCCTAAAACACATTTTGCAGCAATATAAATTGCTGCAAAATCATTCATAATTTTTGCACATTTCGCACATTTGGTCTGATTCTATAAAGGTCTTGGTTTGGGTTTAAGGGTATTTCTTGGACGCGGAATAATTTTGCAAGGAATTGTTTTGGGTTTAAAGACTCTTCTTGGAGGACATTTCTTGAACACTGTTTGATTTTTCAAAAAATTGTTTTGGGTTTAAGGAATTTTCTTGGATGTACATTCAAAGGACATTTCTTGGAGGTATGTGATACATTTTTTTGGATGTCTTTTGTTCATTTTTTTTTTTAAGTATGGATTTGTGCTTAGTTTTGAATTCTTGGAGATGGTCTAATTTTGCAAAGAATTGTTTTGGGTTTAAGGAATTTTCTTGGACGTACATTCAAATGAAATTTCTTGGAGTTATGTAATACATTTTTTTGGATGTTTTTTTTGCTTCATTTTTTTTTGAAAGTATGGAGTTGGGCTTAATTTCGAAAAGGCATTTTCTAGAAGTATTTTTTGAAGTATTTTTTAAAGTGACATTTTTTTTTTAAGTTGGAGCCATTTTTTGAAGTGACATTTTTTAGAGTACGTGTTTTGAATTGAAGTAAATATTTTGAGCTTCGTTTCATTTTTATAAAACATTTTTTTCTCGAATTTTTTAAGGTAAGTGTTTTGGATTGGAGTATGTATTTTTTTGCAAAAAATTAAAAATGACTTTTTTTTTCTTAAATTAAATCTTTTGTGATGCTTTTTCTAATTGAGTTACTGTCTAATTTTTTGAAGGAATTTTTTTGAACTTCATACTCTATTATCATGGGAAATAGAAGGACTTGAGCAAGAAAATATGATCGAAAAATAGACCCTGAGGAACGTAAAGAAGAGACGAGACAATCTCACAAAAAAAAGATAGAAGCCCTCTCAAATATTGAAGCGTAAAATCAACCTCAAGAAGAAATTGAAGTAGGTATGTAAATGTAAATATTATGATCTACTGATATATTTAAAATTTTCCTAGTGTAAAATGTGAAGCTTAATTTTTATTTGATGAAATAATTTGAATTTAAATATTTTGTTTAATGTAAACAGACAGAGATATTCCTCAAAACATTGATGATGAGATACAAAATTTTGAAAGAGAAAGTGAAAGAGGTATTGAACCAATGATTGAAGATGGTGAAAATATTGAAAGAAATTCAAATGAAGAAATTGAATCACAAGGTATATATATATATATATATATATATATATATATATATATATATATATATATATTGAACACATGCACATATTATTGACATTATACATATATTTATTAATTTAGTTAAATTTATTGTTGATATGTAAACTTATTATGTACTATTTTTTCGAATATGTATAGATGAAATCAGTGTCGATGACGAGATGTTAGAAAATGTTGACACTCACACATATGGAGATAAAAAACCTGACCATGTTATACGATATCATGTTAACTGCATTTTTGAAATTTTTTTCTTAAATGACCGGGTGACAGTTCAAGCTCAAATGTTGAAAGGTCTCCTATCATTAAGGAAATTAAAAGAAGCTACGACACTACTGGGTATTTGAAAATCAACCAAAGATAAAAAATGAAGGAAGATGTGATACAAAATATAAGTAGTGCTATAAATTCAATTAAGAGATCTAGAGTGAAAAATGTTTCAATTGTACGTAGAGAAATACATATGGAAATGGTTTCATCAAGTACTAAAGAGAATCGTTTGGTAACATCTATGGCACAAGCATTAGGAACCTCGCGAAAAAATTTGCACAAACATCGGAAATTTTGGCTGTAAGTAGATTTAAATGATGAACTCGCTTGTTGGAGAGCTATTTGTAGGCAACCATAAAAATATAGACTTGGATAAAATGTTAAGAAAATAATATATGAATATTTGAAGAACAATTTGCGTGCTTTTCCAACTACAAGGCATGTGATGCAAAGAAGAATAGCACGAAATCAGTACAAAGAACATGAAAAATATTTCTTGGAAACCACTCACATAGAGTTATTCAACAAGTTCAAAGAAGAGAGTCATCAAATTCATGTTTCAATCAGTGCTTTTGTTCAACAAAAACCATGGTGTGTAAAACCTATCACCGTACGCCACACTTGTTGTTGCCGTTATCATGTGGAATTTGAGTTATATTATGACACATTCCTTGATTTTGGTAGAACATTATGGAAGGATTCACCTCCTCCTTCCACTATTCGTGATTTCATATCTTAAATTCTATGTGAAATAGAAAGCAATGAACTATTTTACAAAAGGAAATTTGTTGGTGGTAAAAAATGCGATGATTGTGGAAATTTGACTAAATTTCAAAACAAATATCCTACTGATATAAATGAGCAATCATTTTCCAACATGAAAGTGAAATGGAAGAGATATGAATATATCAATACATCGATTCAAGGTGAAAATAACATTTAAAGAATTGAATTACTAGAAGACGAAATTTTTGTGATAGACTTTTTGAGAAATTTTAAGGTAGAAATTTAAATATACACCAAGCATTCCCATGGAGCTCAATGGCAAGACTTGCAATTCAAAAAATCTCATGAAGTTTTTCCAGCAGGGACCATTTTGTCAGTGATTGATTTTTCAGAAAACTACACATTTGTTCCACAAAAAGAATTCAGAGTGAATACTATCATTTTGACCAAGCCTCCATGCTCGTCCATATTCTATATAGACATGCTGAACAAAACATCGATAATATAGAAATCACGAGTGAAAATCGACATATCATTAAACAATATCACTTTTATATCAGTGACTTTCGTACACATGATACATATTTTGTACAACATTGTTTTGGAAAAATTTATGATTCCTTGAAAAATCATGGAATAACATTCAATGAACATTGGATATGGTCAGACGAATGCGTAGGTCAATTCAAATCTGCATGATCATTCTTTTGATTGTGTTGTTTTCATAAAAAAATCTGCATTAAACATTGTTGGAATTTCTTTGAGATTAGCCATGGAAAAGGAGAACATGACGGTGCAGGAGCATGCATAAAACGAGCACTTCGAAGATATCAAATGAACCCCTCTGCAAGTCGAGTTGTGAATGCTAAATAATTTGTTCAACGGTGCATCGCTGCTCTAAGCCATGAGACTAACCCATCAAGGGAAGTGTGAAGGTACATTCAATTTAATTTTTATTATCTAATTTTAAACATTGTACATTTATCATGCAATGATTATCTTTGATTGTATTTTGATACCATATTTACAAAATATTCTTTTAATTTTCCATATAAAGGTTTTTCTGGCATATTGGGATCGAAGACGTGGATAGATCAATTGGAAATGACATTGAAACAATAAAAGGGACTCAAAAATTGCATTCAATTAAAACAAAGTTTTCCAGAAATGTGTTTGCATTGGATAAAAGAAAATATTCTTGCTTTTGTGATGTTTTCATAGACAACACAAAATCCAATGACGTTTGTGAAAAAAAATGTATGTAAAAGATTGGAAACATAGAGAGCTAAATACAAAGGGAAAAATGTCTGTTTTAATGTTTGAAGAAATGCAATCAGAGGAACCTACAATATCATCTGATGGTGATCGATTTTCTGATCTTGTTAGAGAAGGTAACGTTTGAATTTATTTCTAATGATTTAAAGATCTAGAAATAAATTTAAATATGTATAATCTTGTTAAGTTTGTTTTATTTTGCAGGAGATGTTTTTGTTGTAATTGCACATATTGAAAATGATGAAAATGTTAAGTATTATTTGATTCATTTCACTGAACGAAAAATGAAATTATTAGAAAACTATACTGATCACGAATTTCAATATGACAGAGGATCTATTATATTGAAAGGTTATTTTTTCAGAAAAACTAATCAAAGTGGGGAATTTTTTTACTTTGAAGACTTGAAACTGATTCCATAAGTTTTCAATATAGTCACTTGGTGTGTGCATCATGCATAAAGTTGATAGAGGTTCAATCAAAGAAAAAAACGAAAATTAAGAAATGGAAAATGTCAAAATCCGATCATGAATGGATTATTGAAGACGAAATTCTATTGGAGTTTTTTTGATTGAATTTCCCAACAATTTATTCTCTTTGGATTAAATATGTTTTAAAAATTCTAGTACTCAACTAAAAATTGAGCTGCTTATGTTATTTTTGCAAGTGTTTGCACATGTACAAGTTGTTTTGGTACATGCATGTGCTCTAGTATAAACTAAAAGTAGATTTTCTATACATGTGCATTGATGAAAAATGTTACACACACACACACACACACACACACACACACACACACACATATATATATATATGTGTTCTAGAATGTAATTAACTAGAACTAGTTTTTCTATGTGCATTGATGAAAAAATAGTTGGATTTTCTGGTAAAAAGTATCGACAATGTAAATAAATCATCCGCAGTATACTTTTGTACGAAAATTCATTTCAAAAAAGAGACTCAGAGCACTTCTCCAACTTTTGGTGGGATTTGACCAACATCTCTATTCCTGATTGAAAATCTAATACAAAATTTGTTTGTCCAATGCTCGAATATGTTCAATGTGCATTGATGAAAAATGTTACTTACATATTGGATATATACATTCTAGAATGAAATTAATTGTTCAAGTAGTTTTACTATGTGCATTTATGAAAAATGATTTAAATGTACTCAATATATATGTTCTAGAATGCAATTTTAATTGAAAGAAGTTTTTCTATGGGCATTGATGAAAAATCCTATTGGATATATACATGAACTGAATGTGCCCAATTTTTCTTGTGAGCTTTTCTAGTAAAAAGGTATTCATGCAATGTAAATAAATCATCCATAGTATAGTTTTGTATGAATATTCCTTTCGGACAAGAGACTCGGAGCACTTCTCCAACTTTTGGTGGGATTTGATCCACATCTCTATTCTTGATTGAAAATCTAGTACAAAATTTGTCTCTCCAATGGTCGGATATGTTCTATGTTCTAGAATGCAATTAACTGAATGTCATCAATTTACCAAATTATAAATCAGCAAGGATACCTATTTGAGTGCATTAATGACATTGACCCAAATTCAACAAACATATATGTACTTCTTATATTTCCAATCAAAATTAAAGGGATAATTTACATATATCTACTTCTTTAAACTCTTTTTTCAATTAGAGCTCAATTGATACATGGTTAGTTGCATTGAAAAGCTATGTTCTTCCTATTGGAATTTTTTTCACTCAAACAAGACTATGTAGAGATCAAAAGCAATCTTAAGATGCCAAATGTACTTCAACCATCCAAAACTTGAGTTTTAAAAACTTTTTGATTAAATCAAAACAATACAAGTCACATAGGAGTCTTCTATCTAAGTCAAATGTAGATTGAAACCATCCAAAACTTAGATCAAAACATTTAACATTATATCAAAACGTTTAACATTTAACATTAAATCAAAATTAAAGGGATTTACATATAACTACTTCTTTACTCTTTTTTATTAAATCAAAACAATACTTCACATGGGAGTCTTCCATCTAGGCCAAATGTAGATTGAAACCATCCAAAACTTAAATCAAAACATTTAACATGTTATATCTTGAAAAATTTAACATTAAATAAAAATTAAAGGGATTTACATATAACTACTTTAATCTTTTTGAATATATCAAAACAATACTTCAAATAGGAGTATCTTCCATCTAGGCCAAATGTAGATTGAAACCATCCAAAACTTAGATCAAAACATTTAACATTTAACATTAAATAAAAATTAAAGGGATTTACATATACAACTACTTATTTACTATTTTTGATTCAATCAAAACAATACTTCACATGGGAGTCTTCCATCTAGGCCAAATGTAGATTGAAACCATCCAAAACTTAGATCAAAACATTTAACATTATATCAAAACATTTAAAATTTAACATTAAATGAAAATTAAAGGATTTGCATATATATAACTGTAATGAACATAATGTACATAGCGAGACCCATCTCTTGGGTTGCCTAACTAGCCAACACCAGAGGGGGTCTACGTAAAAAAAACAAAAAATGAGCTGCCCATAACTGGGAAAAAGCTAAAGAGGACCTGACATCAGGCTAGCTATCGATGTGTGTAGGAGGATTATCCTCCACAATTGGACAACCGTAGTCCTTTGGATCATCATCTACTCCCTTGGAGTGCTGGGAGCTGTTGTCGCTGCTTGTGCCATCACTGCTTGAGCTCATCGAGTCGAATTTGATTGGAAGAGCTGCCGACTTCCTGGTTTCCTAGGGCTGATGGGTTGGGATGGTGGAGTTTCTCGACTACTTCCTGGAACTATACACACCTTCATCTTGCGGCTCCTCCTGAAAAGAGATGGAAATGGTCGTCGTAATTCGCGGTCTGACTATAGCGCTGGTGAAGTGAAATTGTGCTTCATTGCTTGCTGGAGGAGGGTGGCTAACTATGTCATGCATGGAAAGAGGAGGGTGAGAGCCAACACTCCTGCCCCCTCCATCCCTACCCCCACCTCCCCTTCTACAACGCAACCGTTTTCTACGCATGGGGTCTTCCGTAGGCCAAATATAGATTGAAACCATGAAATACATAGATCAAAACATTTAACATTATATCAAAACATTTAAAACATTTAACATTAAATCAAAATTAAAGGGATTTACATTAAATGTAGATTAAAATGGTATCCAAAACTTAGTTTTAAAAACTTTTTGATTATATCACAACATTACTTGACATGCCATCCAATTTTAGTTCAACTATCCAATAAAAACATTTAATATTATATCACATGTGCCAAATGTAGATTGAAACCATCCAAAACTTATGTTTTAAAAACTTTTTGATTATATAGCGTGCAACATTACTTCACATGCCATGTCAATTATAGTTCAACTATCCAATAGAAAAATTTAACATTATACCACATATGCCAAATGTAGATTGAAACCATCCAAAACTTAAGTTTAAAAACTTTTTTATTATATATCGTGCAACTTTGAAACATTAAACATTTAAAACATTAAATATCACATGCGAAATGTAGATTGAAACCATCCAAAACTTGAGTTTTAAAAACTTTTTGATTATATCACACATAACATTACTTCACATGCCATGCCAATTATAGTTCAAATATCCAATAAAAACATTTAACATTATATCACATGTCAAATGTAGATTGAAACCATCCAAAACTTAACTTTTAATTTAACAAAAATTTATAGATCACAACATTACTTCACATGCCAAATGTACTTCAAGCATCCAAAACTTAAATTTTAAAAACAAAAAAAATTATAACACGTCATTACATAACATGCCAAATGTAGTACAAAAGCAAAACAAAACTTAAATTTTAAAAACAAAACAAATTATTGTTGGGAATCACGATTTTCGTTAGACCAAAACCCACAGCTGTTAGTCAACAATCACATCGCCAGAGATAAGGATCCACGAGAGGCGGTTAGTCCATGTCACGAAACACACAGGGAGTGTTGGTTTATCCAATGTCTAACAATCTCCACCCCCAACGCGATCCGGGTGTGTATCAAAATCATGACCTACGCTCTGATACCAAATGTCGAAACTTTAGTTAAACTGAGAGGGGGGGGGCGGGTGAATCAGTTTAACACCTTCATGAATTTTTAAAAACTTTCAATTAAACCTATTTACAATTTATCTTCATGACCAATTTTATATGGAAACAAACTTATATGTGCAAAAATGTTTATGATAATGTAAAAGAAGAATTATTACAACAACAGTAAGTATTAAGCAGATTGAATAATCATATCAACACACAGATATCACACACAGAGACAACTGATATACGTGGAAACCCATAAAGGGAGAAAACCACATCTTATTATTGTTGTGATGTAAAGGCAAGCTCCAACTCCCTCTCACCACTGATTTTTGTAAGCACCAACCTACAAGAGGCTTCAACCTCAAATTCTACAAGCTACAACATGCAAGGAAGCTTCAACTCCCTCACTTTTCATAAAAGAAACACTTGTTGATTTACCTTAGATATCAGCTTTGTTCTGTACCTTTTTTTTTTTACTTTACTCCAATCTTCACATCTGTTTGATTATATCTTTTCCTTAAATTCTTCATTCTCTTTTCTTTTATAAATTTACTCATAAAAATGTATCCATTTCAACTTTGCAGTGGGATTTGGTCTTTCTCTAGAGAATTTCCAATTACATCACAAACAATGTAAACAGTTAAAAACTTTCATTCAATTATAGTATAAATTTTGAACAACACTGCTCTCTCTCTGTTTTCTTCTCTCATTCATCAACAACCACACCTCTCTTTTTCATTTCACTATATCCATTTTCCCTATTAATTGAAGTTGCATAACTGCTGCCTGTACAACTGTATTTTAATCGAACATAAATAACTCTCGGTGTTATTATAAAACCTTTTTAATAAACCTTGGATTTTATATTACTGAACAACCAACGCTAACCTTTAAAAGATCTGGGTCCCACAGCTTTATAAACCCTTCTGCTCTATTTTCTGATGCGATGTATTACTCCAATGCAATGGTTTTCTTTGATGCAAAACTCAAACAAACATATGAATCGTGACTTATTTATCCATCGGGTCCACATCTCAATCGGAACTCTTATCAATATGTTCCACTACTAAACCTTTCTCCGATGCGATTGGGTGAGGGTCCCACATGCGAATTAACTTTGGATTTAGTTCATTGGTTGACTTTGTTAACCCAACACACTAATGCGTATATCCACAAGGATTTTTGGGCCCTAAAACTATACACACTTCACCTTTTGTATTAAACTCTAAAATAATATAACCTTTAGTAAATTAAATGAATCACCCAAACTATATCTCCCTTTTATATAAGCCTTGGCATTTATAACACAGAGATTTAATAATGTTAACCTTGAAACAATATTCAACCTTTCGACTCGAACCGTAAATCAACACCTTTTATTTGATTTATTTAAAAACTCAACCTTAGCACTTTATACAATGATTCGACCCTCAGCTTATAATAAAATCTTAAATATAGTGCACAACCTTTGAACTTGTGTTATGAACCCGATTACAGTATCAACACAACATTTTAACATATATTTCACCCATGGGGCCCACAATGCATTATAACATACCTTAGAATTACCAACGACAATTCCATAAACATCATGCCCAATATATGAAGCTCTCCAATCAAATGTTACAGCATCAATAAACCATGAAATTAATGAGAAATATTTATAAGCCTCAACCTTGCATTAAACATCAGTCCTCAACACAAATTAAGAGTGGGGCCGAGCTCTTAAAATACTCTTCTCATCTAATGGCTGCGGGCTTATCGCATCTGCTTCGGCGATTCAATGGATGTAAACAAATATCACGTTAATTTATTGCACGAGGGTTAATTCCCCAACATCGCACGATATAAATGGTTTTCGCAAACAACTTATCGACACGCGACAGTTAAGAAGCTATATCGCGTTATTTTCTTCAAAACTGCTTACCATATTTGAGACCATGTGAAAACCACAGTTTCTTTGTTCCCCAGTTTCACTGTTCACTCAAGGTTCCGTTATCGGCTCAAGGTTCCATTCAGCTTTATTTCTTCAGCACTTTTATATAAGTGAACTTTGTCTTTCATGTGCAATTCCTCAACACTGTTTATTGGTCCATACTGCAATTACCAACGACACATCACAGAGAATGATAACTCCTCAATGCACCATGCCTTTCCACTGATTCTGTTCTTGCTTTCATATTCAAACTACGCTCATACTCTGTTATTCCATAACACTTCATCGACTTCCATTTTTCAATACTCCCACAGGCTTATATCAATATCACTTTCCATGCAGCGACTAGGATTTCGACTTCCTCCACAATATAGTAGCTCAGGAACTTAAGGGAATCGAGCCTCCTTTAACCGTGATGACACAAAAATTGACCTCCACCTTTTGCACAAAGTATTATAGCTATTTTCTTTGATTAAAAGTTCCAACAGAACTATCTCCTCTTTGAGGAATTCCACTATACAGTTTTGGGTAAATGGTATTGCCCAACCTTTAACCCCAGACCAGACTACACCATGTATTTGGTCAACACAGAATTACTATAAAGGGGAAATGAGTCATTACAAAGTATTATTCATACATGCCCACACAAACTCATACAATTTCTTATTGAACCTCTCAATTCACTACCTTTTCTTCCTCTGCTCCTTGACTAATTCTTGTCCTTTTGCTGCCTCTTCTCCTTGAATAATTCTTTTCCTTTTTCTTCCTCTGCTCCTTGTCTTCTACTTTTCCTTATTTCTGATTTAGGTGCTACTCCTTTGTGCTCCTTTGCCATTAATGACAACACTTCTAACAGTCTCCCCCTTTGGCATTGATGGCAATAACATTGCTGCCTATTTATAGCTATTCTCTGCCATAGCCTTTTCTCTGCTTATAGCTTTCCTCCCCCTTTGACATCAATGGAAAAGGGCTGATATTCTGATATTTAGGACCTGTTTCATGCTCCTTATGGATCTCCCCCTAGAATGATATTTTCTCTTCTATTCTCCCCCTGAAACGATGCTTTCTCTTTATATCAGAGAGTAGCATCTACAGACACTACCCCTAGTCTATCTCTCATATATTCAAATGGTTCCCTAGTAAAAGGTTTTGTAAATATATCTGTTGTCTATTCTTTTATTCGCACATATTCCAACTTCACTACTTTTTGAGCTACTTGTTCTCTGAGAAAATGATACTTGATTGGAATATGTTTAGTTTTTGAATGAAGCACATGATTTTTTGATATGCTTATGGCACTTGTATTATCACATTTGATAGAGATAGGTTCATCAATGCTTACCTTCATGTCTTAGAGGGTTTATTTCATCCACATGACTTGTGTGCAACATGTTGTTGCTGCTATGTATTCCGCTTCTGCTGTAGATAGATAAATAGATGTTTGTTTCTTGCTTAGCCATGCCACCAGACTCTCTCCTAAATAGAATGCACCTCAACTTTTGCTTTTCTTTTCATCAACACAACTGGCCCAATCTGCATTTGTATATGCTATCAAAATGAATTTTTTTTCTTTTGGATACCATAGCCCATAATGTGCAGTCCCTTGTAGATATCTAAATATTATTTTAATTGCTAGTAAGTGATTTGTTTTTGGTGCTGCTTAATATCTTGCCACAATTCCTACAACCAGCACAATGTCTGGTCGAGAAGCTGTTAGGTATAACAGACTTCCAACCATGGATCTGTAAATTTTTTGATCTACATCAGTTGTTCCATCATCTGCATAAGGCTTGCATCCAGTAGTCATGGGAGTTGAAACAGGTTTGCAGTCTTCCATTTTGAATCTTTTCAGCATCTCTTTTAGGTATTTTTCTTGTGAGATAAATGTGCCTATGCTCTTTTGTTGAATTTGTAGTCCTAGATAGAAGGTAAGCTGTCCAATCATAGACATTTCAAACTCTGATTTCATCTCTTCAGAAAATCATTTTGTTAACTCATCTTTGCTGCTTCCAAACATGATATCATCTACATACACTACTACACTCAGAATTTCATCTTCATTTTCATTTATGTACAAGTTTCTGTCTACTCCTCCTTTCTTGAATCCTTCTTTTTGCAAGTATTTGTCTAGAATTGAATACCATGCTCGAGGAGCTTGTTTCAGCCCATATAATTCTTTCTTTAATCTGCAAACATAGTCTACATTATCTGTTAAGGAGAACCCTTCTGGTTGCTCCATGTAAACTTCTTCCTCTAAATCTCCATTCAGGAAGGCAGACTTCACATCCATTTGGTATACCTTGAAGTCATGATAGCAAGAAAAAGCTAAAAATAATCTGATAGCTTCCATTCTAGCTAAAGGAGCAAATCTTTAATCATAATCAAGTCCTTCAACCTATGAATATCCCTTGCACACAAGTCTAGATTTATTTCTGATTACCTGTCCTTGTTCATTCATCTTATTTTTGAATACCCATTTTGAGCCAATGACATTTTTCTCACTGGGTCTTGGAACTAGTTCCCAAGTGTTGTTCTTCTCAATTTGGTCCAATTCTTCATTCATGGCATTCACCCAATGTTTATCTTTGCTGGCTTCTTCAAATTTCTTTGGCTCTATTTGTGACAACATTGCTAAGTATACCTCTTCAGTCTGTTCAATTAGCTGTCTTCTTGTTTGTACAACTACACTCTTGTCCCCAATGATTTGATCTTCTGGATGGTTCTTCTAAATGTATCTTGAGGATTATTTTGATCTTAGGTCTTTATCTTCTGTTGGCTTTATTATTTCATCATTATCTTGATTCTCTTCTTCATGAACTTCTAGAAGATTGCTACAATCTGTACTTCTTTTCTTGTCTGATAGTTCTTCATCAAATCTTACATCAATACTTTCTACAATTTTGTGAAGTATTTTGTTGTAGCACCTGTAACCTTTACTCTTGGATGCATATCCTAAGAATATTCCTTCATCTACTCTTGCATCAAAATTTCCCAAATTTTCATCATTATTTTTTATAAAACACTTACTTCCAAAAACTCTAAAATGCTTGATTGATGCTGGTTTACCATGCCATAATTCATAAGGAGTCTTGTCATTGTTTGGTCTTAAATGAGATTTGTTTAGGATATGCACAGTTGTGTGTACTGCTTCTACCCAAAAGGTTTGAGGAATGTTACTTTCTTGCATCATGGCTCTAGAAATCTGTTGTACAGATCTGTTTTGTCTCTCTGCCACTCCATTTTGCTGAGGTGTTCCTGCAATTGTGAACTTTTTCTTTATCCCATGCTCATTGCACAGATATGTAAAATCATAATCTGTAAATTCACCCCCTCTATATGATCTGATGCACTTTAGCTTACATCCTGTTTGATTTTCTACCAAAGCCTTGAATATTTTGAATTTCTCAAGTGCTTCTGATTTGTGCTTGAGAAATGCAACCCATGTCATTATGGAAAAATCATCTATTATTAGCATGAAATAGGATTCTCCACTTGGTGTTTTAGTTCTCGAAGGCCCACACAGATCCATGTGAACACGTTGAAGAGGTCTGCTTGTATATATCTTCTCTTTAGTTTTGAAGGATGTATGAGTCTTCTTACCTAGTTAACAGGATTTACATATTGTAATTGAAGGCTTCTTTATGGCTGGCATATCTCTGATTGCATTCTTTTTGCTTAGACTTATGATATGATCAAAGTTTAGGTGTCCCGATCTCCTATGCCATAACCAAGACTCCTCAAATATGCTAAGATGACTTGCCTCATTTTCTTCTTTTAATACATAGACATTTATTTCTGTTCAAACACCTTTGATCAGGGTTTTTCCAGTGATGCTTGATCTTAATTCATACTCTTGAGCTCTAAAAGGAACTTCACAACCTTTATCACACATTTGACTAACACTCAACAGAATTTCTTTCAGCCCATCCACAAATAGTACATCCTGGGCTTTTCCTCTGCCATTGTCCAGAATGACTGAGCCTCTTCCTTTGATATTTCTTGCTTTATCATTGCCAAAAGTAACATTTCCAGATTTATTTTCATCAAAGGCTATAAAATTTCTTCTATCTCCTGACATATGATTTGAGCAACCGTTGTCCAAATACCATTGGCTTTTTAGATCTTGAGCTATTCGGGCCAAGTCACATTTATTCACTTTCTTTTTCCACTGCAAGCATCCTCTTATTTGGTACCTTTTCTGAGATGACGAACCATATTATCTTATAGGACATTTGGAAGACATATGTCCACTTTTATTGCATACACAAAATTTGGATATATCTTTAGTAGAATTATAAGTAGGAATAAACTCTCCATGATTCATAAACCTCCTTAAGTTTTTGAACATCAGTCTTTGTTCATATTTCTTGCATTCTATGATTTTATGGCCAAATTCATTACAATAAAAACAGTATCCATAAAAGCAATTTACATCCCTGATAAAAGGTTGTCTTTCCCATTTTCCTACTTAAGTAAAACCTTTTACTGTTTGCATCCTTTGCTGGTTTGTATTTATTCTTCTTGTATGACAATATGCAACAATGTGCCCCAATTTGTGGCAGGCATAACAAGTGGCATTTTTCATAGGAGGAAAAAATCTCCTTTGATGACTTCCAAATTTGACATATTCAGGAGTATACGAGGTTTTTTCAGTTGACAATTTATTTACTTCATCCTTTGTCATTTGAGCTTCCTCCTGGTTTTTATCTACTTTATTGCAGAATTCTTCTTCCTTTGAAATATTCTGAGTTTCTTGGATATTCTCATCTGCTTTTATAAAAACAATATTTGTGTTTTCATTTTCTTTGCCTTTGCTTGATTCTCCTTCATATCCTATCCCAGTTTTTATCAGAGGAGATCTTTGAGCATCTAGAATCTCATTTAACCTACTAGATCTTGTTATTTGGGAAGTATCTATGTTCCTCTAAGCATTTTCTAATTTCTTCCTTAAGAAAACTAATTATTCTTCCAACTTATCTTGTTCCTGAGTTTTATCCTTGATCTTCTTAAGTAGAATATCCTCTACCTTCTTGGCTTATTCAAGCTCTAGTTTCAACTGAATGAGGGCTTCTGAATTTTTTTCCTCTCTTACATATTTGAGAAGAATGTATTTCTTTTTTCTGCACTTCAGTTTTAGTCTGTCAATTTCCTCTAGGGCACTTCTTAGCTCCCCCTCAAGGTCCACTTCACCTTCTTCCTCATCTTCTAAAACACATTCTTCTAGCTCTTCTATAGCCATCAAAAAAAATTCTGATGTTCCTTCTTTACTTGAGAATTCAATTGAGTCTTCTGATGCACTGCTGTCTTATTGAGCATAGAAATATTTTCTATTGAATCTCTTCCCTTTTTGCTAGTTCTTAGATATAATCTTCTATGATTCCTGAGTCTGATTCTTTGTTTTCTTATAAGGACACTTAGAAGCATAGTGTCCAACTCTTCCACAATTGAAAATTTTAAATGGAAGTTTACCTTTATACTTACCTAAGCCTTTATCCAACTTCTTGATAAATTTGGCCTCTTCTTCATCAGAACAGGAGCATATATCTTCTTTTTCTTATTTCTTCTTCTCTGCCTTAAAGGCTGCCTCCCTTACATTTGACTTCCTCTGTGGAAATCTCATCTCATAAGCTGTTAGCTTTCCAAGAAGCTGGTTCATGGTCAAGGTTTCCCAATATGTTGTTTCTTCTATGGTAGAAACCTTGGGATTAAAACTAGATGGCAAAGATCTTAGGATCTTTTGAACAATTACACATTCTTGCATGGTTTCGCCTAGTGCTTTCATATTATTGACAATTTCTGCAACCCTTAAAAAGAAATTAGCAATGTCTTCATCATCATTCATCTTTAAATTTTCAAACTAGGCTCTATAAACTTGAAGTTTAGCTGTCTTCACCTTTTTGTCTCCCTCATGAATATTTTCTAGAGTTTCCCACATTTCTTTGGCAGTCTCGCTATGCATTACTTTGATGAAGTCTGCCTCACACAGTCCATTCAAGATTGCACTCATTTCCTCTGCATTAGCCACAAAATCTTGTTTAGCTTCTTTCTCTGAGACATTTTCCTTAGATTCATATCCAAATTCCACAAAAGCCTAAACTTCTATTCCTAAGGACATTATGTATGTTCTCATTTTGATTTTCTAGAAGGCATAATTTGCACCAGTGAAAAAAGGGGCTTTGTTCATTGAGGACCCTTCTTGACTAACCATCCAAAGAACCTAGGATCTCCTTTCAGTTGTTAAACTACTACAAAAAAGGAACCTACTCTGATACCACTTATTGGGAATCACGATTGCCGTTAGACCAAAACCCGCAGCTGTTATTCAATGATCACATCGCCAGAGATAAGTATCCACGACAGGCAGTTACTCCATGTCACAAAACACACGGGGAGTGTTGGTTTATCCAATGTCCAACAATTATAACACATCATTACATAACATGCCAAATGTAGTTCAGATGAGAACATTACTAGTATTTCAAATGACAACATTAATTTATAGATGACAACATTACTAGTAGTTCAATTATCCAAAACTTAAATTTTTTAAAAACCAAACAAATTATATAACAACATTAATTCACATTAACATGCCAAAAGTACTAAAACCATCCAAAAGTTAACTTTTTGGAACAAAACAAAATATACTAACACTATAATAAAATATGTCTAAAAATTGTAGATCTCACAAGTATCAAATTGTATCAAGTTATATATATATATATATATATATATATATATATATATATATATATATATATATATATATATATATGACAATGCATCTAGATAATATATAAAAAATAAAATATAGGACTATCTTCTTGAAATCAAATCTACAAATCATTTCCATCAAATAGAGATGGATCTAGTGTCTTTCCTATCAGGGTCTCAATCCACTCACTATCATGTAAAGCATGGGAAACCTACATAAACAATGCACATGTACTTGAACATTAAAATTTTATGTTTTAAAAATGAGTGAGAATATATATAGAACTTCATGTAAAAAACAAAATATAACAAAAAAATCATGCAATACCTCATGAGGTTCCCTCTCTATTTGATCAACAAGTTCCGTCCCCATAGGAAAATTTGCAACGGTAAAATGTACAATATACATGTACAATTATATATATATATATATATATATATATTAAAAAATTTCAAATGAAAATGCACGTGTACATATATAAACTTATTTTCAATAATATTAAAAAAAAAGTTAGAGAACTTGTTCAAATGGTGTGGATGTTACTATCTCCGTCGCTAGAGTCTGTGGATTAAAGAAATCTTCTATAGGAACCTAAATGTAAAAAATTTAAAATAACTATATATATATATAACTTAAACATTAATTTTAAAAGTGGAAAATTGTCCATACTTTTGGCTCATCTCCTAAGGAAGTAGAAGGTACATCTCCCAAGGAAGAAGAAGGTACTGCCATCCCAAAAACCTCGGAT
Organism: Pinus albicaulis; assembly: GCA_034641835.2. NCBI lineage: Eukaryota > Viridiplantae > Streptophyta > Pinopsida > Pinales > Pinaceae > Pinus > Pinus albicaulis. The sequence goes on along the minus strand of CM076577.1, from coordinate 347,029,701 downwards.
GGAATCGGAATCTGTTAAAACATTTTATCATTATATATGCATACATATACATGTGTGCACAATTATTTATTCTAAAATATCACTTAAAAAACACTCACATTTGCCAACATATCTTGATGGTGAGACCCATCTGCATTGTTTGAACCAGAGGTCCCGAACATGATATTAACATTTTCGTCATGCATCATGCGTAACAACTACAAATGGTGTTTTAACATATAATGATACATTTTTGTTAGATTAATGTACATACAAATAAATGTATACATGTACATACACATGTATTATTAGAAATTGTACACATGTATATGTATGTTAAAATAATTTCAAACCCTAAGGTCATTGACACATACTGTTCCCATGCCCTCTTCCTCATGAAGAATTAGGTCTTGAAAACCATTACAATTTTTTTTGCATATATTCGGAGATCTTCAACATTCATGTTGTCAATCTCTTCATCTGCACAATACACAAAATTGGCACGTGCATTTTCATGTGCTCTTTGTTGATTTAGACAAACATGGGCTCCACCCAATCCACAGTAAACATTGTCAATCATGACATCCCTTGCTTCTCGAATTATTTGAGAAGTCGCATCCATCTATGACCGCAGATTTTCGACCCAAAAAGGTCGACTCACCAATGGCGGCTCAGGGAAAGGTAACTCCACATCTCACTTAGCACGTTTATGGTCATACAATCGACCTTTCCCTGGACCAAAAAATTCTGACGGAAGGTCATTGTAGTTGGGTTTCATACCCAAAACAAATTCTATATAAAAAAATTGTGAAAAGTAAATAGGAACCTCGTCGTTTCATGCGAGCCTTCCATAGGCTACAAGGTGCCTATCATATAAATAGCAAGCTATATTTGGGTGCTTGAAATATTGCACCTTCAACATTTTTCTTTTTGGCCCTTCCTTGAAATTAAACATTGACTTCGCCATATATTTTGTAACTCTTTGTTTTACATCCTCCCATTTATCTAGAACCATTACTGTTTCCTTTCTCTTTCTCATCACTTCTACAAATGTATCAGTCTTTGGCCCAAGAGTTTTGTACACATTTATGATTTCACCCAATGAATGTGTAACTCTTTCGAGGCTTTGTCGACTCTTAGCAGGTAGAGTCAAAGCTACGAGATCTCTCCGCAATTTTGCATGAAGTTTTTCACACCTTTGTAAGGTGCATTGCTCCATGTTTGTTTCCCATGGTATATTAGAAATGACAGCCGGATAAGTTGTGCTAGGTACACAACCTTCTTCTTAAATGTAGTGTTATGCCCTACATCTATTTTGACCAATATTTGGAACATTTTCAACCTCTACATCAATATATATATAATTTTGTATATTAGAAAAAACACATGTAAAAAAATTTGTACAAATTCAATGAAAAAAAATATTGAAATTGATGGAAACCTTGACGTGGTTGGTTAGCATCTTCTCCACCATGAAACTGTTGAGACCCAGAACGAACCTGCTGAGAACTAGACCCGGAATGACCTTGCTGAGAACCAGCACCAGCAACTATTGATTGGCCTTCAAGGGAATAAATATCACCCCCTTCATGCAACCTAATAGCACTCATTGATGGCCCTATAACGGAATTTGAACCACCACCAACCTCTCGAGACAAGAGAGAAACTTCATAAACAAATACGAATTTATAATCAATTGAAAAATACATTCATGTCTACATATAAATACATATACATATTCATTGATTAAATTGCATGAACCATACCAAGACTGGGTGAACCATGGGCATGCTCCATGGATGGAGTAGAGACCCTTCTCTTCTTAGCTCCTAAAAATTAAAAAATAAAACATATTAACAACTAATTTAACTCACAAAGTTAATAAAAAATAAATTCCATATGTACACACATGTATAGATATTTAAGATTATATTTAAATTCCATGAACATCCCCAGATCCCTGAACCCCCATATGGGATTCGATTTATCTTCTTCGTTCATCCTCCATGATATATATATCTATTGGTGGACATTTACACGAATAGATTTTAGAAAATCAATTTCTAATTTAGTGTACACAAATTATGTAGAACACAACTCTCAAAGAAATAATTGATGTGTGAAACTCAACTTAAGAAAAAAAGAAATTATAAAAATGATATGTTCACCAGATTGGGCTTGACATGGCGGGAGCACACTTGGTATAAGATTGAAAAAAACACATGGTCATTAAAAAAGAAGTGAAACTGCATTTAAACAAACTCTATTTAAACAAAAATTTGTTGAATTCCCTGCATTTTAATTTTATAAAAATGTGAAGTTCACCAAGTTGCGCTTTACATGGTGTGGTGGGAGCACACTTGGTGTATAATTGAAAAAAACACATTTTCATTAAAAAATACGCATTTATAAGTACCCAACACACACATATCTAAGATATGTTACAATGTCCATCAATAAATTTTTAAGGAGAGCGTCTCAACACTAATTCATCTTTGAGAGATGAATCTTGAATTTTTGAAGAAGAGCTTCTCAAATCCAATTCATCTTTGAGACATGAATCTTGCAATGGAATTGCTCTGTATAATTATAATTCATCCTTGATAGATGAATCATGAATTGGCATTGCCTGACGCAATAGATCAACAAACATTTTATTCACATTTGTACAATGCCTTATACAAAAAAATTGAAAATGGATAACAATATTGTTTTCTATTCCATGCAGTTCTTATAGCCTCTCCTTCTTAACAGCACACACCATTCATTTGGTTGCACACAATTTCAGAATTGGTGAAAACTACAATTCCATTTGATCCATACTCCATCGTTGTTCCCAAGAATTCTATCAATCCAATATAATATGCCTCGTTTTCTGTTGTTCTTCCTCGTATATTCATTTTCCTTTGGACAAATTTGCTAGTCGCAATATTGGAAAGCACATGTGTAATCACTGCTTTCCCTGGATTGGGATAGCAAGAAACTTCTAAGCATAATTTCCATTTTTCAACCATATTTAATGGTTTTCTTATCCCTGAAAAAAAAAACAAATTCAATAAAAATATATATATTAAATCGACATTTATTGCAAATGCAATAGAGAAATGACACAAGATCATGAGGTAAATGACATGTGCATTGTTTATCTTAAATTTTGACTAAAATTTTTTATGGTAGAGTTCACATCTAAAATTAATGGGAGGAAGCCTTTAGTTTGTGGGAGAAATGACACATGTACACAAGTTTAGCTTAAAGTGGTTGTGTTTTATGGATATTAGAGGAAGCCTTTAGTTTGTGGGAGAAATGACACATGTACACAGTTTACCTTAATGTGGTTGTGTTTTATGGATATTAAAATGAAGAACTTCTATTTAGATCCATTCCAGAGATTGACTGTAGGGGCATTTACTAGATATGTCACCTTTCATAAAAGGTTATATCCAAAGGCTATCTGGCCCTTTACAGACTCTGCCTATAGAACTTGTAGAAGTAAGCACTAAACCTATCCCAATTTTATTGTGTGAAGGGTGTAGAGGACCCATGGAATCACTCAAGGTTGTATTATTAAACCTTTGTTTTAATGATCTTCAACCTTTGGTTGTAGATCCTTCAACCTTTGGTTGTATTTTGAAGGTCCTTGACCTTCATCCTTCAACCGGAGGTTGATCTTTCGTTAAACCTTTGGTTTAATGATCTTCAACTGTTGGTCGTAGATCCTTTGACCTTTGGTTTTCCTTCATCCTTAAACCTTTGGTTTAATGATCTGCAACCGAAGGTTGTAGATCCTTCAACCGTTGGTTGTAGATCCTTCAAAATTTGGTTCTTGTTATGGGTTCAACCTTTGGTTGGTTGTACTTTCAACCTTTGGTTGTTTCTCCTTAAACCTTTCAACATTTGGTTGTAATTTGAAGGTCAAGGGACCTTCATCCTTCAACCTTTGGTTGTTGATCCTAAAACCTTTGGTTTAATGCAAAGGTCCTTGACCTTACTCATTAGGCAATCCCAACCTTCCTTAAACCTTTGGTTTAACGATATTCAACCGTTGGTTGTAGATCCTTTAGGATGGGTTCCACCCATTCCTTCCTATGGTTGATCCTTCCACCTTTGGTTATCCTTCATCCTTAAACCTTTGGTTTAATGATATTCAATCGAAGGTTGTAGATCCTTTAGGATGGGTTCCTCCCATTCCTTCCTATGGTTGATCCTTCAACCTTTGGTTGTCCTTCATCCTTAAACCTTTGGTTTAATGATCTTCAACCATTGGTTGTAGATCCTTTAGGACGGGTTCCACCCATTCCGTCCTATGGTTGACCCTTAATGGCCCTGTAAGGGCATAGGGTCCCATACATATGGTTATATGGCCCTATAAGGGCGAGGGGTCCCATCAGTAGTGGCCCTATAAGGGTATGGGGTCCCATCATATGGGTGATATGGCCTGATATGATTGATAATAATCAGATAATATCATTGCATTAATCAACTGAAAGTACCTTGAATGGCCCTATGAGGGCATATGCTCCCATCAGTAATGGGAGGGTCTTCCATGACATACTGAAGGACCTTATAGACCCCCTTAAGGGGGAATAGAGGCTTATTATCCTAATGGTTGGGTAGACCATAGGATCTCTAAGTGTAGCTATAAGGAGGCAATAAGGCCTTCAATGATATGCTAATGGCCCGTCTTCTCCGTGGGGGTGTGCTACACGGAGTCCACTTACCTCTTGAGGGTTGGGCCATTGAGATCAGTGACCTAACTTGAGGGCATTGCTGACTGTTAAAACGATGGTGACTCCTAAGGGGCATATCCTACTGGATATGTTGACCTAACTTGAGGGGTGGAATCAATAGGCTTTTTCCTGAGAGGGCCATAGAGGACCGTTTAAGGCACGTTGGAGGCATTCATGGCAATTTTACCTCCCGAGGGCATCAATGGAATGGGATCTACAATATATTAAGGTAAATCTATATATATATTATGTGTTTCAATAGCAGTGTAATAATAATTTCAAAAATAAAATATTCTACGTCCTTAAATAACTATTTACATATCATGAGTGATTTACATATCATCATAAAGTACCACTTCCTCACACAACAAGTCTTTGAGAAAATAATGAAGACGGAATACATACCCACAAAGCCTCTTGTTAGAGAAGCATTTGAATATGTGAGAAACAAATTAGGAATAGTTCCTGTAAATTATCTTGTTAGAGAACCATTTGAACATGTGAGAAACAAATTGGGGATAGTTCTTGTAAATTATTGTCACTTATTTGACTTCAAAAAAAGAGCCTATGACATTGAGTGCAATATCTATGTGGTAGAGTACACAATATATAAGGGGGAGAATACAATATATTTGACTTCAAAAGAAGAGCCTATGAAATTGAGTGCAATATCTATGTGGGAGAGTACACAATATCTAAGGGGGAAAATAGATATAAAGAAAGAATAGAAAGAGTAACAAAAATCATATTATTGTGTCAATAATTTGAAGTAGTCAAGAAAGATAACAAAGGACCATCAAAATTGAGTGCAATATCTATATGATATCTATTGATCAAGTGTCAATAATTTGAAGTAAAGAAAGATAATAGAGGACCATCAAAATTGTGTGCAATATCTATATGATTGTGTCAATAATTTGATAATTTGAAGTAGTCAAGAAAGATAACAAAGGACCATCAAAATTGAGTGAAATATCTATGTGGGAGAGTAGACAATATATAAAGGGGAGAATACAATATATTTGAGTTCAAAAGAAGAGCCTATCAAATTGAGTGAAATATATGTGGGAGAGTACACAATATCTAAGGGGGAGAATAGATATAAGGAAGTAATAGAAAGAGTAACAAAAAGCATATGATTGTGTCAATAATTTTAACTAGTCAAGAAAGATAACAAAGGACCATCAAAATTTAGTGCAATATCTATATGATCAAGTGTCAATAATTTGAAGTAGTCAAGAAAGATAACAAAGGACCATCAAAATTGAGTGAAATATCTATGTGGGAGAGTAGACAATATATAAAGGGGAGAATACAATATATTTGACTTCAAAAGAAGAGCGTATCAAATTGAGTGCAATATATGTGGGAGAGTACACAATATCTAAGGGGGAGAATAGATATAAGGAAGTAATAGAAAGAGTAACAAAAAGCATATGATTGTGTCAGTAATTTTAACTAGTCAAGAAATATAACAAAGGACCATCAAAATTGAGTGCAATATCTATATGATCAAGTGTCAATAATTTGAAGTAGTCAAGAAAGATAACAAAGGACCATCAAAATTAAGTGCAATATATATATATGATATCTATATCAAATCAAGTGTCAATAATTTGAAGTAAATAAAGATAACAAAGGACCATCAAAATTGAGTCCAATATCTATATGATTGTGTCAATAATCTGATAATTTGAAGTAGTCAAGAAAGATAACAAAGGACCATCATCAAATTCAAATTGAAAGATCAAGTAGTCTTCTTCATCAAGAATAAGCATTAACTAGGTTCATCATTTAAAGGGTTCATTTTTTAATGAAAAAATTTATGAATAATATGGAATGAAACATTGTACATTATGATAAATCTTGTATTTAAATGACATTTGATCTATGAATAAAAAAGAAAATGGGATCATCTCTTCATATATATATGTGTGTGTAAGAGAGAAATAAAAAGCAAAGGTAATTCCACCAAGCCTAAAGGAGCATGTCCTAATACATTAAATTATGTTTGGTTTCTAGAAGCATTAATCATGAAAGAAAAGGTAATTCCACCAAGCCTGAAGGAGCATGTCCTAATACATTATTATGTTTGGTTTCTAGAAGCATTAATCATGACTTTTCTTTGAGATCCACATTTCCATCATACTATTTGCAAGTTCACATTTCCATCATGCTATTTGCAAGTTCTATATGAATATATGTATTCTAATAACTAATTAGTTCACATTTCCATCATGCAATTTGCAAGTTATATATGAAGATATGTAGTCTAATAACTGATTAGCAAGTTGTGATGTCCTAATAAATTATTATGTTTGGTTTCCATCATACTATTTGCAAGTTCTATATGAAGATATGTAGTCTAATAACTATACAATATAGCCCATATAACATATAACGACCTTTGACAGTATGAGCAAAGAGTCAAAAAACAGAGAGGCCTCCCAGCAGAGTTCCACCTGTTCATCAAGGTAAGCAACATAATATTGGAAGTGAAACAATGACACCACTAAACATATGTGAATTTAGATATTAAATTGACATTTATTGCAAATGACATGTGCATGGTTTATCTTAAAGTTTGACTTAAAAATTTTATGGTAGAATTTACATCTAAAATTAATGGGAGGAAGCCTTTAGTTTGTGGGAGAAATGACATGCATGTAAACAGTTTACCTTAAAGTGGTTGTGTTTTATGGATATTAAAATGAAGAACTTCTATTTAGATCTATTTCAAAGATTGATTGTAGGGGAATTTACTAGATATGTCACCTTCCATAAAAGATGAGATCTAGAGGCTACCTGGCCCTGTACAGACTCTGCTTATAAAACTTGTAGAAGTTGAGAAATTTACATTGACAAATTTACTTGTGAGAAATTTACATTGACAACATATAGAGATTCAACTAGGCTTTTGAAAAGTGCAAGTGGACAATGTATAATTCTACTTAGAAGAGTCTTTGGTTTAATGGTTAAGCAAAAAAGAGTCGTTACTTTCTCTATCTAGAGTAGAAGTGGAATACATAGTAGTTACTTCTTTTTGAGTGTTTTGGATGAAATGGGCTCTACAAGATATTAAGGTAAATTTCTTTTTGAGTGAGTAGAAGTGGAATGTACATAGTAGTTACTTATTTTTGAGTGTTTTGGATGAAATGGGCTCTACAAGATATTAAGGTAAATTTCTTTTTGAGTGAATATAAGTGGAATGTACATAGTAGTTACTTCTTTTTGAGTGTTTTGGATGAAATGGGCTCTACAAGATATTAAGGTAAATTTATTTTTGAGTGTTTTGGATGAAATTCGCTCTACAAGATATTAAGGTAAGGTAAATTTCTTTTTGAGTGTTTTGGATGAAATGGGCTCTATAAGATATTAAGGTATGGTCAATTTCTTTGAGTGTTTTGGATGAAATGGGCTCTACCAGATATTAAGGTAAATCTATATATCTATTAAGTGTTTCAATAGAAGCGTATTAATAATTTCAAAAATAAAATATTCTACTTCCTTCAATCACTATTTACATATCATCATAAAGTACCACTTCCTCACACAACAATTCTTTGAGAAAATAGTGAAGATGGAATACATACCCACAAAGCATCTTGTTAGAGAAGCATTTGAATATATATGTGAGAAAAAAATTAGGAATATTTCTTGTAAATTATCTTGTTAGAGAATCATTTGAACATGTGAGAAACAAATTAGGGATAGTTATTGTAAATTATTGTCACTTATTTGACTTCAAAAGAAGAGCCTATGAAATTGAGTGCAATATCTATGTGGGAGAGTACACAATATCCAAGGGGGGGAATACAATATATTTGACTTCAAAATAAGAGCCTACGAAATTGAGTGCAATATCTATGTAGGAGAGTACATAATATATAAGGGGGAGAATAGATACAAGGAAGGAATAAAACGAGTAACAAAAAGCATATGATTGTGTCAATAATTTGAAGTAATCAAGAAATATAACAAAGGACCATAAAAATTGAGTGCAATATCTATATGATTGTGTCAATAATTTGATAATTTGAAGTAGTCAAGAAAGATAAAAAAATACCATCAAAATTGAGTGCAATATCTATGTGGGAGAGTACACAATATCTAAGGGGGAGAATACAATATAAGGAAGGAATAAAAAGAGTAACAAGAAGCAAATGATTGTAACAATAATTTGAAGTAGTCAAGAAAGATAACAAAGGACCATCATCAAATTAAAATTGAAATAAAAAGTAGTCCTCTTCATGAAGAGTAAGCATTAACTAGGTTCATCATTTAAAGGGTTCATTCTTTAATGAAATTTTTTATGAATAATATGGAATTAATCATTGTACATTATGATAAATCTTGTATTTAAATGACATTTTATCTATGAATAAAAAAATAATGGGATCATCTCTTCATATATATATGTGTGTGTGTGTAAGAGAGAAATAAAAAGCAAAAGTAATTCCACCAAGCCTAAAGGAGCATGTCTGAATACATTAAATTATGTCCTAATACATTAAATTATGTTTGGTTTCTAGAAGCATTAATCATGAAGAGTCATGAGATTCACATTTTGACAATACTATTTCCAAGTTAAAGGATCATGTCCTAATACATTACTATGTTTGGTTTCTAGAAGCATTAGTCATGAAGAGTCATGAGATCCACATTTCCATCATATTATTTACAAGTTCACATTTCCTTCATACTATTTGCAAGTTCTATATGAAGATATGTAGTCTAATAACTATACAGTATAGCCCATATAACATATAACAGCCTTTGACAGTATGAGCAAAGAGTCAAAAATTAGAGAGGCTTCCCAGCAGAGTTCCACCTGTTCATCAAGGTAAGCAACATAATATCGAAAGTGAAATAGTGACACCACTGAACATATGTGAATTTAGAATTATTTCAACTCTTTTTTCAAAGGAGAAAAAACCATGTTTCATATATTGATAACAATTCATATACAAAATTCTCTTGATATACCCATAACAGGTTATCAAGTATAAAAGATCAGATTCTGTCTCATACAGAAATACATTATAGAAGTATAAAATACAATATGTATTCACATATAAAAGACAATATGTAGTCACATTACAAAAATACATTATAGCAGTATAAAAGACAATATGTAGGACCACATTACAAAAGATCAGATTCTATCTCATACAGAAATACATTACAACATTATAAAATACAATATGTAGTCTCATTACAATAGTAGTTCTAGTTCAATCATTCCAGCGTTGAGGAATTGAGAGAAGGCTTAGTAATGGCATAAGCTTAAAAATGGTGGTAAACTTCCATGCACAAGGCGAGAATCAGCTAGAGCGGATGAAATTGATGGATCCAAAGGAACAGTAACAACTGCAACAACCGAATGAATATCATACTACCAGAAATTCAACATACAACTTACAACAAAAGGTAATGAAATTTAAAGCATAAAAAGAGTGCACAAAAGTCCAGTGAGGCTTCTGCTAGCAAGGTGACAGCCACCAAGTGGTAGATAACTAGAAGAGGAGACCGAGAAGCAGTTGTTCCCTGGAACTTGTGATTCAAGAGAGGTCACAAAGTGGAAATTTTATGTTTCAACGAGGTTTTTTCATTTCAATAAGGTTATTTTTTCAATAGTGCCCTCAAATATGTGGGACTGAATTAGGCATCCAACGCAAATTAGCAAGAGAAAGGGTGGCGTGTAGTGCTCACGAGGACTATCAAGTTATCACTTATTGTTGGGGTTATAATGGGTCCTACCACCTTAGTTTGGTTATTCATGCTCTATGTCTCCCATATCCATAATTGTATAAAAGCTAGTCCTATTCCCCTAGCCTTCCTCGTGTAGGAAAGAACTCTAGAAAGAAATTCATAAGGCAATATCAAAGCATTAGTCACAAGCTTCAGACAACACATCCACCAGCTAGATTTACCATCTCTAAATATGAAAACAATGAGTGTTTTACAAGCAGGACCCAACCTTTAAGGACAACGAAATGCTGTCTTCAAGCTATTTCATTTCATTGATTACCTAAGTAATAAAGAAGATCCCTGAATCCACTAAATGGGGTATGGCACTTTCAAATTCCTTCCTTGTGTAGGAAAGCACTTGAGAAAGCAAGTCATAACGTAATATCAAAGCATTAGTCACGGGCTTTAGACAACACATTCACTAGCTGGATTTACCAGCTCTAAAGATGAAAAGAATGAGTGTTTTACAAGCAGGACCCAACCTTTATGGACAATGAAATGCTCTCTTGAAGCTATTTCATTTCATTGATTACCTAAACAGTAAAGAAGATCCCTGAATCCACTAAATTGGGTCTAGCACTTTCAACTTTCCTTTCTCTTGCCGTAGTGCAGAACATAGAAATCCATTTATGTAGGATCTATACATAAGATACTTCATTTCTACGTAGTAGAGCACCAACTATAGTAATGGGGTTAATGGGTGACGTCTAAAACTCTTAAATGAATTTTCTATCACTAAGGAAGTTAAGAAAGAGTATCCTTGAGGATAATTTACCATTGACAAGTCCACCTACCATAAAGAAACTAATCAAAGCTACAGGAAGATCCTCCGAGGTAAAATCAAGAATAGGAGAGTAGGAATGGGAGTTACCTGGTAGTTCGCTTGCTTGACGTCACCAAAGATGATCACCGGAAGTAGGCCCAGACCAGCAGCAATGCCACAATAGATCACCAAACATAACAACAACAGAAAATCATGCGAAGAAACAAAAAAAATTACATGAAGAAACAATGAAACACAGACGCAGGAAACAAATGAACTTCACGAGCGATATATTTATAATAAGTATTTTGGCCGAACTATTTTAAGAGTAAAAGTTGGGCCGAAATTTTGTTGTCGGTTTTCCCATCTCCGGCAAAAATTATGTTTTCCCACATCGTTAGTGTGCCATCAATCTAAACGGAAGAACGAGTTCTGCCGAACTATTGCCGAAAATTTTTTTATGCCCCCGATTCTCACAAAAGTGTAATCCATCTTCACATATCCGCCCCTCTATGTCATGTTTTCCCCTTGCCTCCAAGTGTGTGGCATGTACACAAACTTCATCTAAATTACTTGAGTTAAACACAATAATAGTATGCTTAAAATAGGAATGTAAACCCCCAAAGTATTTCAAGAGTTTACCTTGGGAATTCAAGTTTATTCCTAGCAAAAAAGACCCTTCCTAAACTCCTAGGTATATTCTTGAACTCTTTGACCCTTGAGCTGCTTAAAAATTTTCCAACTCATAATAAATTTTTGCATGTAGGCTAATGGATAAAATTGTATTTTAATGGAAGAAATAAACTCAACCAAAGAAATAGATATCTTACCATGGATTCACATTTCCTCTTGAGTCTTTTCTTCCCACCAAACTAGTGCAGCTCCTTCTAGCCTTAATGAAGCCAACTGGATCTTTATGTTATCTTCATGAAGGTTTTTAATTCTGAAATACACCTCCAATTGACATATCCCATTGTCAACCTCTTTGCATTTACTTTACCATTGTAGATGGGTAATTCAAACATAATTTCCAATTGGTGTAATGGAGTCTTTCCCTTTGTGGCTTTCAAGTGAGTGTGAGTAGTCTTTGTGGTCGAAGTGGAAGATGATGAAGATGGGGATGATGAGGATGATGAATATGGTGGAGATGGAGGTTGCTTTCCTATGCTACCCTTTGAACTCTTCTCTTAATCCTTCTTACCATATGAAGATCCTTCTCAATATGGAGGCCTAGAACCTCCTCCTTCTCTTTCTGTAGTGAATGTATCAAACATGATTTTAACCATTCTCTAAATGTCCTTAAAGTCTCTCTTGAAATAATCCTATTATGAATTTCCTTCAATATCTTAAACACCTGACATAATGGCTAACTATTAAAACTTAACTCTTGATTCTTGTACCTCTTCAATCAACTCAGTTTCTTGTACAAATTGTACCTCTTCAATATTAGCTTCTTGAGACAAAACTTGAGGTTCTTCAATTGCAAATATGAGTGGAATTTTAGGTGAGGATGATGCTATTTCATCTCTCCTTATTCTAGTCCTAATATTAGGACTTGCAACCAACAAATTCCCTTCACCTTTCTGCCACTTTAACCTTGTCAGCATCACAAAATTGAAACCATTAAACTTGCACAAATCTTCAAGCAAATATCAAGCAAATGACCTTAGCAAACTTGTGCTCTTCAACCTAAGATCTGATACCAAATTGATCTAAATTTGAATGTTAGCTTTGCTGTGATAATTTCAATTTTAGATATAAAAATTATTTACTGATCTTATGTTTGATGTGTAGGTTCCATAGTTGCTTATGTGTGTCAAAAGAGGAATTAAAACTGAATTTATGACTGTTTTAGAAAGAATAAAGCATGAATTTAAAGTGGTGAAAAAGAGCAACATAAATGACATAAAACCACACAAACTGATATAATAAAATAGAGTTATGATGAAGGAGTTCACCCCTCTTCGGCTACATCTCCTTGGTCTAGCTACATAGCTTGGGCCTCTGTCTTAGCTCAAATTTTCTCAAAATTATGTTTACATGCATAAAATTCTTTTGTAACCTATTCCAGTGAGTTTAAAACATTGAATTCTATTAGAAACGACTATTTTTTTACTCAATTTGGTTACCAGATGCTCTATGCATCGTCTTCCCTCCTGGTGCCCCTCGGCTTCAAAAATATTCACAGCAAAAGACAACTATGTAGATGACCTATTTTTCCTCTAAAACATTTTCCATTGGGTCCAACAGGTCAAAATATGTCAAGAATGACTCTTCTTGCACCCAATTTAGTCGAATATTGCCTTAGTTATGGCAAAAGTCAATTTCCCTACAATTTCTCCACTAATTCTGGAAAATGTCCAACTAACTCCAACAAATGTGGAGTTGCTCCACATTTGGTGCGTCTGTCATCTATTCCACCAAGATAAGTATGCATTTAATTATCTATAAGTATGTAGTTAAGTGGGTTTGAATCGCATTTAGTGCTAGCCTGCACTTACCGTTGATTTTGAATTAACATCACATAACCACATAATATTGTATTAATACACGGCTTAACGCATTTAAATATTTGTAGATCACATCGCAATTACTTTTGCAGATTGAAAAATCTCTTCGCAATACTCCTTCGCAAATATGACATTGTAAATCTTGCATCTTCGCAATCTCGGCTCATTGCAAATCTCACTCATCGTAAATCTCACTCATTGCAAATCATATAACAAGTCAGCACATGACTACTTGTCGCATTCCCAAGGCTCCTTTCACCGAATGCGATATGCGATGAAATTTTTATGGACGAGTGAGATATTTGATGAAACTTTTCATGACTGAATGTGATATTCTCCAAAACCGTCCATCTTCCACAGTAATCCTACGATTCGATCTTGACCGTTCATAGTCCACTTCATTTCTGCAATACAATCTCAACCATCCATTTCTCTTGTTAAGAAATCTCTATAATTTTTGGAATAAATCATGGTTGCTCCATTTGGAGAAATATACTTGTTTTCATCTTGTCCACAAGAGTTCCAACTCATTTGCCTCCTGTTGTAGGATTGTCCATGTTTGATGGTAAAAATTCCGCTTCTAAATTCTCGATGTGAGATTGTTAAACTCATTGATCCTTTGGACCAAGCTTTAATGCTTTAGGTTAATGAAATATGCAACAGATATATGTTGTATTTTCATTCGACTATGGTTGTGGCCATTGTTCCCAACCTCTATTTAAATAAATATGCGACCAACCTTGACCTGCAAAATGTAATGCATGCACCTTCCAACTGAAGAATATTTGCCAAATTTCTTTGGCTCTCGGTTGTGCCACATTCCCTTCCACATTGGCCTATAAATTCCACCAATAAAATAATCCACCATAGCAATAATTCCAAACTTAGGAAATAGGAGATAAATTCAACTTCCCCAAGCAACATTGGCAAATTTTGATAAGACACTTGTCACAACCCCATTGGACTAAAACTAATGAATATTCATGAATGTTGATTGGGCTACCATGTCATTAGCCTATACCTATTCTGCAAATTTTTAATATAATTTTTCCTATTCTGAATGGTGATTAGAGGACCATAACTCCTTCATCTGAACTCGGTTTTCAACTAAATGAGTTGTGTTCGATTCCTTGCGATAACTTGGTCGTTTTCATTCTAGTTTCATTCAATTATGAGCACTTTCATTTTTTATCTAAAATACTGAGCCTATGATCGCTTTCCTCATCACATGCAACCTGTGACCTTTCACCTTCTTTTTCTACTGTTTTACACTATTTTCATAAATAAAATTCCAATTAATCCTCATGCCTTTTCAAAGCCTTTGCCATTTTCTTTGCCAATTTCCTTATCCATAATAGACTGAAGTGAACACACACTAGGATTTTTTTCCCTACATTCAGCTTCAAATGCATATCCCATGACCTTGGTCTTATACATTTCTACATGGATTTTTAACTAGGGTTGTTATAGAACCATCCACATTGGGGGAACGCCGTCCTTGGTGTTCAATGAAACCTACAAACCAACAAACAACTAAAAACAAAACATACTACCTATGGAGCTTTATAACATAACTCATTACATTATTTACAATGACCACTACCGAAACAATGAAAATTATACCACTACCTCATACACATCTTGACAGTTGTTTTTCCAACACAAATCTAAATCTTTCGATAGTATTCCAACCAAGCGTGAATCCAATTTATTAAAGTATTTAATCAAACTTCTATAATACCCAACTAATCCAAGGAAACTCTTGACATCTCTTTTTTTTTTTAGGGATAGGGACCCTTTTTATGATGGAAATTTTGTTTGGGTGAACCCGTATACATTCCTTGGATATAGAGTTTCCAAGGACAATCCCTGCATTCATAAAAAATTCATAACTCATAACTCAATGAGATATTCATTTCAATGCATTTCCCTAAGTCTTTAAATATATTATAAAGAGCTTCCTGGAAGTCACATCCATAAGGAGTGAAATCATCCATGTATATCTCAACAGTGTCATGAGAAAGTTGATAAATATACTTAGAGCTGGACTCTAGAAAGTAGTAGGGCCATTGCACATACCAAATGGAAGGAATCTATAAGCAAAGGTACCTCAAGGACATGTGAATGTGGTATTATATCTGTCTTCAAGGATGATCTCTATTTAGTTGTATCCACTAAATCCATCCAGAAGGAGAATAACTTCTTTCCTGCAAGGCCATGTAGGACTTCTTCAAGTAAGCTAAAAGTAAAATGGTCCTTCTTTGTATCCTTGTTAAGTTCTCAATAATCAACACAGATCCTCCAATTCCTATTTCTCCTAGGGACTAAAATAAGAGGGTACACCCATTCACTATCTGAAGTGGGATATAAGAACCATGCATCTAGTAGCTTTTGTAATTCCTCTTTCACAATGATCTTAAGAGGTGGGTTCATCCTTCTCTGGGGCTGGCTCATAGGCTTGCATCACTATTTCATGTAAATATGATGAGTACATAGTAAGGGATGCACACCTTTCATTTCCTTATAGTCCAAAGCAAAATAATCTAGGTGTTTCCTCAAAACACTACACAAATGCTTTTCTTGCTCAGCAGAGAAACAAGGATTGATCTTTAGAGTTTTGGATGGGAAAATCTCCACAAATTTGGCATGTTCTAGGCTAGTGTCAACAGAGCACAATTATGTCCAAGGATTACTCTCATATTCTCTCATCAATTCACCAACTGGTATGGCTGTGGGGGATTGATTCTATAATATATGGTCAAGAATGTCTTCTTCATTAATTTTGACTCCCCCTATAACAACATCCAATGTACAATTTGGGTAGGGGGTTGTGTGATAAGAATCATTCTCTTCTTGATACTTTAACCATAAGGGTAAATCATCCACAATAGAGGTTGGATCTGGAGGATAAAACACAAGTTGTTTTGATAAATGACTATTCTTAATATTCATGTTGCTAGCCCAACAGCTAATGTAGTCATCATAAGAGGCCAACCAAGGTATTTCTAGGATGAGAGGATAGCCATTAAATCAGTAGGGTACTCCCAGGGTTCAATGGAGAGCATGAATTCTTTAATAAATTCCTCCGAATCTATCTTGGAACAATCTCCAAGCTACAACACTATAGTGGTCTTCCTTAAATCCCCTTGGAGATTGTGCTTCAACATGGTTTCCATGGTCATCACATTGATTTCAACCCCAAGACCAATCAAGGAATTAGGGACCATAATGCCATCGATGTGCACACTACTGGGCTACTAGGATCCAAGTACTTTGTAGAAATTTTAAATAATTTTCTGAATTATTCACCGATATTCTCCCAATTACACACTATTTAAGCTTCATGCATAATACATAACCTCTTCTACAATTGATCATCAATATGCGGAAATTAGAAACAGTCGCATGCGCCCATTAAAACATAATCAAGCACACATATCAACATAGTATGTAATGGGGAAAGAAATAGCTGAAACCCCCCAACTATCTGTATATTATAATGATAGAGAACATGTAACAATACATAGCACAAATCTCTCACAGCTCTCAACACTATCTCAATGCTACACACAAAACTAGCTCGGAAGATGAACAAGTCACGGGTTCAAATCTCCTCTATAAGTCTGCCTGCCTTTACGGCACAATCCAAGATGTGAATAAATGAGATCCAAGTTCGAATCCCCTAGCTTGTACTGCGCAATCCTCATTGGAAATCTCCATCAATGTGTGTGCAAATCTCATGCACAGTTGTAGTCACAACTGATAGTCACACTCACCCTTTCACCCACCTCTAACACTGGTCTCCACTGAACTGTCCATGCATTGCAGTTAACTGATGTGTTCTTTAGTTGATTTATGAGTTAATAATTAGTGAATTAATTAATAATTAATTCACACCACTCATCACCAGTGTATTTATCAGTTAGACTAAATACAACTAGTTCAACTAAGTTAAACCGAACACAACTCCACCAACTGTCTCATCAACTCCACCAAACTCTGCCACATGAGTTCTAACTAAATTCAACCATGCAATAGCTCAACTAACCCTTAGGAAAAGTGTATTTCCTTCTGTCAGCTGCATGTGCCACATCCAAGCATCAAACTGAAGTTCTCCAAGAAGAAAAGATAATGTTTATAGTCTAAATATTATTAAGGGTTAATAATATTTGACTGTTCTATTTTTAGCCCGGCAGTCTAAAAATAGAAACCGCCCAATGTCTAAAAGTAGAGGTCCATCTGTTTTTACCAACTCGACCAATAATCCATAAATAGCATCCTGCAACTCATAGACCATGATCCATATGTCTGAAAATAGACATAGTCTAAAAATAGACTTTGCACCAAAAATAGCCTGCGAGCCCACTTAGTAAAGGCGACTTCTTTTCACTAAGCTCCATCATCTTGTTGAATTTTCAACATACTTTGAGGAGATCACTCTCCCAAGCATCAGATAATATAGTTGTCCAACAACATTGATGGTGGGGGTATACCTTCTTCTCCTCCCAGGCCTTTTGAAACATTTCTCCTTAATAATATTGTTGTAAATGGGAACATCTTCAATGGCCTGGAGAAAGGGTATCCCAGAAGTTCAACCTCTTATGGGGTGTGTTGGTTAGGCTAGACAAAAATTTTAGGATAAGGAATTTCATTTTCATTAGGGAGAGCCTCTTCCTTCTCCTCTTCCATCTCTCTAGCTGGAGAAGGTGGGTGATTATCTAGGATAAAATTTCCATGTTAGTGGTTGATATCTTGGATTTCCACAATATAACCATGATAGGATGTATCCCCACTATAAAAATATTGTGTCTACTTATTTTTTTGGTTTGGATTTGGCTCAATAGGAATTTGAGGTTTCTTAGGTGGATTTTGATGAGGAGATTGTGTTTGAGGTTGAGGTGGAGGAAATAAAGCATTAGGTTAGGTTGTTATAGGCTTCCACCCTAGTGGCGTGTTTCCACATTGGGAATATTTGGGCGGATATGGATGAAAAGGAGGGTTGATAGGTTCAGGAGGATATCGAGGATCATAAGACCATGGAGGATGTGCGGAGCATGATGGATTCGTGGAGGGTTACAAAGGTTGGAAAGGAGCATTCTGATTTGGATTTTAGTGAGGATAATGTGCACCTCGCATGCCTTGTTGATATGCCTGAGGACCTATAGGCCTCATTTTGTTAATGAAGCACAACTATTGTGACCCACCCTCTACCCCTCTTTGGTATACAACCTTTAGGCCTAGTCGAGAGGGAAATTGATCCATATTTTTTAACTTCAAAGATGCATAAGTAATTTCATATAAAAGAGCATATTAACCAAGCAACTTAATGCATGAAAAATAAACATAAATAATAAATCAATGATGAGATGAAAAGAACACAAAAAATTTGATTACGAAGTTCACTCAATGTGGGCTACATCTCTAGGCCATGCTCGAATTGGGAGGCCTTCTTTAATTAGTTGGCATCAAAGAAATTAGTTGGAAGCAACTTTACAAAAATGACCCTTATACCTCCAATTTCGATGACAGTCTGAAAATAGAGACCTCAATTGGAGAAATGAATTACACAGTTGGATTCATGGCATGAAAATGTGTCAAATTGACTATAAACTTGTCAATTTCTGGCACTGGCACCTCTGGCCCTCTAAAGGAATATTTTCCACATCTCCATAATTCCCTCGCTAATTGTTTCACACCCATGGGTGCTCTTATTTCTGTTTTCTACCCTTCGCTGTTCCTGTTCGAATGAATTGAGTGAAGGTTTAAATATTAGTGGGTGAAAAAGCCACCAACATGGCCCATTGGGTAGATTCATTGCCGTGTTTGAATAGCACTGAGGTGTTCGGGGGTTAAAACCCCATTGACCCCATATATATAATGAATTAGTTTTAATTATCGTTTTATGCTATGGGGCCACTGAATGGGTGGGCCGTCCAATGGCCGACACGAGTTCAAGTCCCACACCATAAGTGGCTTGTATAATGGCCATGGGTGGGATCTTAGTTTCGTCATGGACCTTGAACCAAATTTTTATTAACATATATATTATATCTGTTGGTTCCAGTGGGTTTCTATATATATATATATATATACACACACACACACACATGTGTGTGTGTGTGTGTGAGAGAGAGAGAGAGATATTTGTTGGTTCTGGGGGTGGCGGGGGTGGTAACCCACCACCCAAAATGATGTAAGGGTTACTAAAAAAATAAAGTAGGTGAAAAATTCACCTTTTCTGACTGCCATTTTCCATCCGCCATGACCCTACCAATTTGTTTCCTCATTAGTGAGTGCCACATGGCCAAGTTCGACCACAAATTTTACCATCTATAACTTGATCATACAAACTCGGATTTGAGTTTTGTTCACACCATTGGAATCAGGGTGACGAGCACTATGATCTAGTATAGGTTTCACTTCCATATGATGCCTTTGATATTTGAGCTATTTTAAAGGTCACTTCTCTTTCTAGATCCTCATGGATCATTCCTCCCCACTAATGAGCTTTGTGACTACCAAAATCTTTATCATTCAATAGGAAAGTGAGGGAATTTATCCCTCAGTTTCTCCTTTACCATCCATCGAGCCTTAGTTGGATGCATTCCTTTAAAACTAATATGAAGGTACTCCACGTCTTCTCGTCATGAAGTCCTTGGCATTTTGTCAAGAATGATGTCCAGTGGTAGCTTGTTTAAGTACTCAGGTGAAAAATCATCCAGTGTAGGAACCTATCCAACCTCTTTGGCGTCCATGATCAAAGGAGGCTCACCAAATTTCAAATTTTCAACATTCACCACTGAGTACATATGCCTATATGCTGGAAAGTCGAGAGGAAAAGCATTGTCTCCAATAACCTTTAATATTTTGAATGGTCCATATCGGATTGGTCGCAACTTCTTTCCTTCCCATTTCATTTTTTATTTGCTAATTTGGAGCCACACATTGTCCCTAACCTGGAATTGGTGATTGAAATAGTGCTATTCATGTCTAGTATCAAGCTTGAAATTTCTCCAAATCCTCCTGCACCGCCAGTGAATCATCTGCATCCGTTGAATGAAATTTTGTTCTTTTTCCCTGTCATATTTCCCACTAGAATATTCATCTTTCCCAAAGACCATGTTTAAGGGATCCTTTGGAAAATAGCCAAAACATATCTTGAACAATGAACTCTGAGTGGATGAATGCACTTCCTGGTTGCATGGATGTTGTACACAAGGAAATTGGTCATCACACAACTTGGTATGCTTGCATAATAGCATCAAAGTAAGTGTATCACTCTGCGGTTAACAACCTCTGTTTTTCCGTCATTCCATGGATGAAATTTTGTGATCCTCTTCAGCTTGGTGTCCATCATTCTCCACAAAATCATCCAAAACACTCCAAGAAAATAAGGGTGTCAACCAGACACATTGGATGTGGGAAACCCAAAGTGTAGCCATACGAATTGGAAGAAGAGATGAGAAGTCTACTATGGAGTGACCAGATTTTTACAATGCATTAAGACACAAATTTTTCTAAATCGATCGAAAATGACATACAAATAGTCATGAACTCTCCTAGACAAAGGAAAACTTTCCTATAAAATCCATTGACACACTTTTCCATGGACGACTCAAAACATGGATTGGTATCTAGATCTCTAATTTCGTACTAGAGGGCTTGCCAACTTAACACAACACACATCCCTTTACATATTGAGTCACAATATTTTTCATGTGACGCCAATAAAAAAATCTCTGTAAATGACACAAATTTTGTTTTACACCAAACTGTCCTGTCACGATAAAGGTATGTGCCTCACGGATTACATGTATCCTTTCATTCATGGGATTACAAATTTTTCCAATATGGTAAAAAAAATTTCCCTGCAAATGATAATTATCTACTTGCGATCCACACATAAATTTTTCATAAAACTCCTTAAATTCATCATCATAAACTTATTGATCAACATAATTTTAAAAAGATAAAGAACGATTTTTCAAAACTATAGATGCAGAAATAGGATGGTGAGAAAGCATATCTGCCACTTTATTGTTGGTGCCCTTCTTGTATTTTATTACCAAGTGAAACAGCTAGAGGAATCCAATCCATATAAAATTACATACTTTTTGAAGTTTGGTCCATAACTGAAGGTACTGAAAGGGCTGGTGATCTGTGTGAATGATGGTCTCCTCGTCGATCAGTTAGTGCTTCCACTTCTTGACACTCTGAATGAAGGCATACGACTCCTTGTCGTATATGGGATATTTCACAACATCTTGGGATAATGTGTCTAAGTGGTAACATAGAAGTTTCCTATGTTGCATTGTTACTGCTCCCATGGCTTATCCACTGGCATTTTTCTTGATCCAAAAAGGCTGCAGGAGATCTGGTAGGGACAAAACTGGTGCGGTACTCATATTTTCTTTCAATGTATCAAAGGATTTTTGTTGCTTTCCTCCCCGCTCAAAGGTTTTCTTCACACTCTTCAATGCATGTAAAGGGGATGTAATGACATATATGTTGGCATTGAATCTTCCCATTATGGTATCACACCCAAAAAGCTATGAACCTCTATAACATTGGTGGGTTTAGGCCACTTTAAAATCACATCAATTTTATAGGGATCTATTTTCAATTGTCCACCACAGACAATGTGACATAAGTAAAGAAAATAGGTCTTACAAAATTCACACTTCCACATTTTGACATAATTTTTTTTTTGCAAAATATCAAGCACATTTTTAACATGACACACATGATCATCCCATGTACTACTGTAAAAAGGGATTTCATCAAGATACACAAGTACAAAATCATCAAGAAAAGGCCTAAAAGTATCATTCATCACCCTCATGAATGTGGCTGGATAATTTCATAGTCTGAATGGCATCACCAACCATTCAGAAAACCCTTGTTCCATCCTTAATGCAGCCATCCATACATCCTGACCTAATGATAGCCATTTTGTAAGTCCAGTTTTGTGAAATAAAAAAAATTATCAATTGATCTAATAAATCATAAATACGAGGGAGATCTTACCAATTCTTCATATTTATTTTGTTGAGTTCTCAGTATTTCACACATATCCTCCATGTGCCATACTTTTTCAGCAACAACATAATAGGTGAACCGCATGGATAAGAACTTGGTCTTATGACCCCTTGGTTCAATAATTCCTACACCTATTTCATTATCTCCTCCATCTCAATGGCTGACAACCTATACATGCTAATGTTGGGTAAAGGAGAATCATGCTGTAAGTGAATCTCATGTTGGATATCACGCTTTTGAGGCAACCCACTTGGTTCTTGAAAAATCCCATCGTAATTAGATACAATTTCACACATTTCATTTTTATGAGTGGGATCACAACCTTGGAAATCATTAGATGTCTCTACATATTTTTCTCTCACAACCATGAACATGAACCCCTTGGTTGAATTCACCAACCTATTCATCTTACTTACACTTACAAGGCTAGCACTAATTTTGGAAAGATAATATTTGACAATATAGTCCACCTTATATTTCATGATATGATACTTGTTTTCATGGTGAAATAAAAATTATTTCCTGTCATACAAATGTGGACTCCCTAATACCATCCCAAAAATATCAAAAGGTACAACATCTAGATCAACCTCATCTACTAGTTTGGATTCAATCACAAATCTATCCTTACACTGTTTTCTTACATGTAATTTGGCTTTATAAAAAACCCAACCAAGAGGGTAAGGTTTTAGATGAGGCTTGGTTTTTAATCCGAATTTCTTAACCAAGGATTTTGAAATCAAATTTATTTGTGAACCCAGATCAAAAAATGTTTCGACTTTAGTATGCTTCATTGGGACTCTAATCATGTGGAACAATTCAATCCTCTTTAGTTCATTAAAAAGAGACTCATTTGAAGAAATTTTACTTGCATGTAGTTCCAAATTTTCATTAGCATGAAGAGAAATTTTACCTTGTATATGCATTGTTGTGATATGTGTCTCGTTACTAGAATCAAATCCAAGGTCCTGTTGTACAATTACCACCGTATTTTTCATGTTCTTCCCACAGAATCTCCTTGGCTTTAACTCCGAATGCAACTTCCAACAATGTTCATCGTAATGGAATTCTTTCTTTGGAATTAGTGAAATATGCCAAAATTGATCGAGATCTTTTAACTTCAAGGATGCATAAATAATGTCATATAAAATAACATATTAACCAAGTAACTTAAAAAATGAAAAAGAAGTGGAAATCATAAAGAAATCATGATATAAAAAGCATACAAATGATTTTATTATGGATTTCACCCAATTTCGGCTACGTATCTGGGCCCTGCTCAAATTGGAGAGGTCTTCTATCATTAAGTGGCATCAAAGAAATCAGTTACAAGAAACCTTAAAAAAATTACCCTTATACTTCCAATTTGGATGATGGCCTTAATATGCAGACCTCGGCTAGAGAAACATACTACACGGTTGGATTCCTAGCACAAAAATGTGTAAAATTGATAATAAACATGTCGATTTCTTACATTGGAACGTGTGGCTCTCTAAAGGAATATTTTCGGCATTTCAATGATTTCGTCGCTCATGGTTCCACACCCCTGGTAGCACCTAGTTTTTTTTTCCACCCTGCACCAGTCTGGTTCAGTTGGATTGAATGAAGGTTTAAATATTACTGGGTGACGAAGGAACCAACATGGACCATTGGGAAAATTGGTTGGCATCTTTGAATAATGTCGTGGTGGTCTGGTGTTTCAACCCCGTCAACCCCATATATACCACATGTTTGTTTTAATTTTCATTTTTTGTTATGGGGAAACCTCATGGGTGGGCTTCCCATTGGTAGGTGTGGGTTCAATCCCCACCAGCCTCGCACCATACGTGGCTTGTATAATGATCGTGGGTAGGGTCTCGATTCTGCAGTGGACCCCGACCTGAATTTTTATTAAAAAAATATGATATTCATTGGTTCCCATGGGTTTCTATATTAATATGTCTATTTGATATCTGTTGGTTCTGGGGGTGGTAACCCACCACCAAAATTTATATTTTTCTATACTTTTTTTTAGAACATATAGTTAAAATTTTACCGGAGGAAAATCAGGGTTACTGGGAAAATTAAGTAGGTGAAAAATTCTCCTATTTTGTCGTCAATTTTTGTGCATCAGGACTCTACTAATTTTTTTCCTCATTAGTGACTGCCACTTAGCCAAGTTTTACTAGAAGTTTGACCATCTATAACTTTACCATACAAAATTAGATTTGAGTGTCATTTAGAGTGTTGGAATCACGGCGACGAGCACTACGATCTATTCTTGGTTTCACTTCCATATGATGACTTTTATTTTAGAGCTATTTTCAAGGCTACTTCTCTTTATGGATCCTTGCGGATCAAAAATTTATCTATTGCATGATTCTCTTCATATACTAAGCATACTTCTATGACATTCAATGGGCATTCATTCCTAGGATGTATCATATTTCATCTAGAGAAAAATATAACTAGTACCATCTATGTTTCCTCTTTCCTCCTTTTTATTTTCATAGTATCCATTTTCATGGAAAATATATGTCGCATTTCACTCTTAAAATATTCCAACATACTTCCTATCTCATGCTTGAGGGCTATTGTGGAGGGAGAGGAAATGACCAAGATTTGGATAGACCTACATTTTTTCCTAGCAGCCCTAGAGTGGTTCTTGAAAACAACTTTAATGTCATAATAAGGAAATTGGTAGATATCACGTCCATATAGCATATTGAGGGTTTCCATTACATCCTCCATGATCCCTCAGAGAAGAACTAGCTTGAGTGACTGAGGATCAAGGGTACAATTGACTCTACTATAAATGAGTTGAAATATTTCCTCATAGTCCTCTAAAGATTCATTAGGTCCATGGGTCATCCTAAATATTTCCTCCTTTGTTTCTTTGAACCTTTAGTTATCCTGGTATTTTTCATTGAAGAATTTTTGCATTTGGGCCCAAGTAGTGATGTTGCCTCTAGGAAGACTCATAAACCAGTGTAGGGTTGCATCTTTGAGGGTAGAAGGAAACAAATTCAACTTATTCCCATCAAATTCATAGCAATAGGTCCTACAGACATCAACAAACACAAAAATCAAGGTATCATGACCCTCAAATCATAGGCAACAGAAATGTGGAAGGTGATCAGGGATTATATTCTTCATTATGTCCTCTTGATTGGTTTCTATGATAGGGAAAATCTCATTGTTCCTATTTTTATCCATGGGTTGGATAGGTGTATAGGTTCTTCTTCCCCTATGGGAACCCCAAATTTTACAGGTTTCTCACCTAAAGCATCTTCTAGATCCAATGTATTAGAGAGGGAAGTTCATAGCCACCAAAGAAGAATGAAGTTTGAATTATTGAGGGGGAGGGTTTTTTTCGTAATAATTTCCCTTGGTTATCCCTACTCCTACAAGGCATGAAAGAACATTTTTTTTGAATTTTTACTTTTTTCCAAAATAATAAGACTGATGCAAAAAAAACCAACTATTAAGTAGAAAAAACACCTACTTGGACACCTCCCCGAAAACCACACCAAAAAGTGATGAGCCCTGGTATTGCACTAAGAATGTTTCCACTCCCAAGGGATTCACAACTTAAATTATTAACTAGGGGTTTGTACAAACTTAGAGGTGACAATTCTATATGGACAATTGGTTAGGTTCTACTCACGTCACCCTAAATCACGAGATCAGATTGAGGTGTTCAGTGACCAATCCTTTAGTTAGGTGCAAAGATAAAATCATGTCATAATTGCAAGGAGATGCACATGATTCTAATTACAAAAGTGAAAAATCCATTAATTTAATGTAAATGCTGAATTGAAATTACATGAAGAAAAAAACTAGTTTACTTTGTAGAAATAAACCATGCTATTTTATTTTCATACTTAATCAAATTAACAACCTACTTGCATCAGTTTTTTATCTATTTGAAACTTGCTTGAAAATGAGAAATTCAATCTTCATCACAATTGGAAACAATTGTTAATTCTAACTCTATTCGTTACTTTATGGCTGCAGTAAGGAAATGATGGGGTTGGAGTTCCCTTGGAGTCTTCACTAATCATGAGATCAAATATTGGAACATTATTTAACTTCAATATGAAAATTTAAAATTCTTTAGAAAATATGGTTAAAGAAAACAATGCTATAGGTATGCTGCAGGAAGTGCTACATGAGGCTCTCTACTGCTACAAGAGACCTTGTTTTGCTACAAGAGGGGGGTCCGAGAACTTTTTGAGAACATTGATGGTTTCTTGAAGGTAGAAGATGACATATGAAGGTATAAGAATGGGAATGAATGGTTTTGGATCCCTTTGGCCAAGCTTAGTAGCCCCCAGAGGTCTATCTTGCACCAAAGTATGTGTCCACGGTGTCATCCATCTACCTCAACAGAGTGATATTAGTGGAAGAGTTTGAAAACAATGTGAGGTGTTTATAATTGAGATGGAGTGGCCTAGGTGGATGTAGAAAGGTGTGCCCACCTCTATAGGTCGACACAATCCCTGCAAACCAATCAAATACATGCATAAAATGATCACAATTACATTAAGGTAAATTAGCATGGAAAATATGAGTTGAGTTTTATTGAAATGTACTCTACCCTAGAACACAAATCTGATTTCCAAACCAATACTTCTAACTTCTCAGTTTCAGAAATTGGACATGCATAAGGATTACAGTCTGGTGCTTAACAATTTCTAAGAAATCAGAAATAAATATTTCTGGGTTGTTATTGTAGATCTTTCAATCACTCTTGCCACAAGAGAGGTGATATACAAACCTGCAACTACAAATTTTGTAGTATTTACGCCGTAAGGCGTTATTATTTGAAAACAAATTTGCTGATGTGCATCGTGTCATAATGTGAAACCATTAGATTATATGTTAGACGATTGAAACATATTCAGCCGTTCGATGAAAGTAGTTGCAAATATTTAGTTATATGTTGGTTGCAGACAGGGTAGCTCCAAAGTAGATGAAGCCTTAGGATTGAGTTTTGGTACTCCAAAGAAGAGTATGTTAGTCGTGTCTGAGTTCATAGGGTGCTCTCCTTCTCTCAATGGAGCCATGAGAGTCAATCCCTGGAACATAGAAGCTGTCGCTGATGCCATGAATGTATCCCTGACAATTCCTGAGGCTGAGCAGCAACTATGTTCAGTTATATGTGAGCATCAGAAATTGTTCAGTTGGTTTTTTGTGAAGTAGGTTTTAGTATTTACACACATTTGATTTGGAATTTACAGGGTGTTAGTAAGGGTTTGGTAGCACAACAACTTCTGTCAACAATGGTTGAAAGAGGAAAGCCGCTAGATTTTGTTTTGTACATAGGAGATGACAGATCTGATGAAGAAAGACTATAGTACTTGGCTGATTTATGCTTGGCTTTTCATTTTGTTCTATTGATATTTTACGATGGTGTTCACAGAAGCAATATGGCAACCGGCGAGGTCGGCGACAACGCCATTGAGCTGCTGAGTGGCTGCAACGTTGCTCGTCTGGTATATCACATTCTATTTTTTTTCTACCCATACTCAGTATATGAATTCAATGCTTTTCTGTTTCTAAAACTGAGACCATTGAGGTTGCAGAGAAAATATTGCAGGGTGTGATTCAACTGAGATTTATTAAGATTCAGAGAATCGTAGACCCTTTTGAAATGGCATCAAATCCAACAGTTGTATTTTGTATATGGTTAATGGATTTGGATGGTTGATTTAGAAGCAGTGGGTTGATTTAGGTCTGTCCTACGTGGGGCTGTGAAGCAGTGGGTTTGTATTTCTGTGCAATGAAAGCAAATAGACCAGAGCTCAGTCCACCATTTTCTTTCTCTTATTGGCTATCTCTTGAGCAGTTCTCTAAACCTTTCACCATCATCATTGCAGCTATGATACAACAGTTCAAACTCATCCACTTTAGATATGAACTCCATGTGATATATTCTCAGATCTTTGAAATACTTGCTCTGGCAATCTTTCAATTCCAACTCCTTTTGCACCAGAGCCTCTGGATGTTGCTTCCCTCTGCATATGCTCTCTCTCCACTCTTTAGCAGGATTCCCAAAGTTGACATTCTCCCCATTGAGCAGAGCCTCTAAAACTGTGTCATGACACTCTCCTTGCCCTATCTGTGGCAGAAATGAACACAGATAACCTCTTTCCTCTTTACTAAGGCAATCCTTCCATGTACTCATTGTTAAAATTCCTGTGAGATCCTCCAAATAAAAAAGTTCACCGGGCACAACAATTTTCTGAGGTATTACTATAGGGGTCTTAATTTTGTAACTTTTGCTGAGAGACCTAGTTTTTATTCCAGCTTCCTCTGGACCTATAGACTGTAATGGGATTGCAACATTTGTTATACCAACTTTTTCTTTGAACTGCAATGGTAATGTTCTATTTGTGTGCGGAAAGTACTTATATATGTGAGCATCAGAAATTGTTCAGTTGGTTTTTTGTGAAGTAGGTTTTAGTATTTACACACATTTGATTTGGAATTTACAGGGTGTTAGTAAGGGTTTGGTAGCACAACAACTTCTGTCAACAATGGTTGAAAGAGGAAAGCCGCCAGATTTTGTTTTGTGCATAGGAGATGACAGATCTGATGAAGAAAGACTATAGTACTTGGCTGATTTATGCTTGCTCTTTTCATTTTGTTCTATTGATATTTTACGATGGTGTTCACAGAAGCAATATGGCAACAGGCAAGGTCGGCGACAACGCCATTGAGCTGCTGAGTGGCTGCAACGTTGCTCGTCTGGTATATCACATTCTATTTTTTTTCTACCCATACTCAGTATATGAATTCAATGCTTTTCTGTTTCTAAAACTGAGACCATTGAGGTTGCAGATAAAATATTGCAGGGTGTGATTCAACTAAGATTTATTAAGATTCAGAGAATCGTAGACCCTTTTGAAATGGCATCAAATCCAAGAGTTGTATTTTGTATATGGTTAATGGATCTGGATGGTTGATTTAGAAGCATAGGACTACAAACAATCCTTGAAGAGCAGAGCCTCTAAAACTGTGTCATGACACTCTCCTTGCCCTATCTGTGGCAGAAATGAACACAGATAACCTCTTTCCTCTTTACTAAGGCAATCCTTCCATGTACTCATTGTTAAAATTCCTGTGAGATCCTCCAAATAAAAAGGTTCACCGAGCACAGCAATTTTCTGAGGTATTACTATAGGGGTCTTAATTTTGTAACTTTTGCTGAGAGACCTAGTTGTTATTCCAGCTTCCTCTAGACCTATAGACTGTAATGGGATTGCAACATTTGTTATACCAACTTTTTCTTTGAACTGCAATGGTAATGTTCTATTTGTTACACCAGCTTTTTCTCCAGACTCTAATGGCACTGCAACATTTACCATACCAATTTTTTCTTCAGACTGTTGTGAGATTGCATTATTTGTTGCACTGTTTATTTCTAATGGGATTGTTACATGTGTTATACCAATTTTTTCTGCAGACTTCAATGGTATTGCAATTTTTGTTATATCAGCTTCTTCTTTAGATTGTGATGGTGTTCCCATATTTGGTATACCAGCTTCTTCAGACTGTAATGTGATCAATCCAATATGATTTGCAGGAGGACCTGGAACTGCAAGCTGGTCAGATTGCTTATCAGACTGACTGATATTTGCCCTGCCCAGCAAAATAAATGAGTAAATGAAAGTGAAAATTTGTGTGTATGGAGATTTTTAACTGAAATTGTTTTTTAAGTGTAGCTTTTGTAATTTTTGAAACTTTTTGGATAAACACATGTTACATGATTGAGAAAAAAACAAAAAACTAACTGGTCATACCATCATCAATATTATCCAAACTAAATAAACTATCGATAAGTGTTGACCCAAAACGTCGAACATTTCAAAAATTACACACAGTACACTCCAAAAGAAATTTCATCAATATAAATGAAAGTTGAGAACAACCCAAAAGAGGAAACAAGTACAATGTACAGAGACTATAGTACTTGGTTTGTTTTGTGCATAGGAGATGACAGATCTGATGAAGAAAGACTATAGTACTTGGCTGATTTATGCTTGCGCTTTTCATTTTGTTCTATTGATATTTTACGATGGTGTTCACAGAAGCAATATGGCAACAGACGAGGTCGGCGACAACGCCATTGAGCTGCTGAGTGGCTGCAACGTTGCTCGTCTGGTATATCACATTCTATTTTTTTTCTACCCATACTCAGTATATGAATTCAATGCTTTTCTGCTTCTAAAACTGAGACCATTGAGGTTGCAGAGAAAATATTGCAGGGTGTGATTCAACTGAGATTTATTAAGATTCAGAGAATCGTAGACCCTTTTGAAATGGCATCAAATCCAAAAGTTGTATTTTGTATATGGTTAATGGATCTGGATGGTTGATTTGGAAGCATAGGACTACAAACAATCCTTGAAGCTAAAGAAACTGCTTTGGTTTGGCATCATCAAGATGCTGATCTAGATTTTGGATCATGCCAATCCAAGGAGCTTTTAGATCATCTGGAGAGTGTACTTGCAAATGAGCCTGTGGAGGTCAAAAGTGGCCAGCATATTGTTGAAGTTAAACCCCAGGTGCTGAAAGTACTTATATATGTGAGCATCAGAAATTGTTCAGTTGGTTTTTTGTGAAGTAGGTTTTAGTATTTACACACATTTGATTTGAAATTTACAGGGTGTTAGTAAGGGTTTGGTAGCACAACAAATTCTGTCAACAATGGTTGAAAGAGGAAAGCCGCCAATTTTTTTTTTGTGCATAGGAGATGACAGATCTGATGAAGATATGTTTGCGAGTATTGCAATGGCACAACCATCTATGGCCTCTATGTCAAATTTCAACCCTCATTCAAACCATGACATAAATGACGTATTCCACCCATTGAGTTAAAATCCTCAACTCTGTTCCCTTAAACATGACCACAGTAAAAGACGTAAAACCTCATGTCAATTCATTTTGTTCTAGAAACTTGTATTTTTCATCCCCTTCCAATATGGAAATACAACAGTTTTTCATTTTCCTCCATTTTGTTTTGTTGAAATGAGATTCATAGCCCTCTGTCCTACGTGGGGCTGTGAAGCAGTGGGTTTGTATTTCTGTGCAATGAAAGCAAATAGACCAGAGCTCAGTCCACCATTTTCTTTCTCTTATTGGCTAATCTCTTGAGCAGTTCTCTAAACCTTTCACCATCATCATTGCAGCTACGATACAACAGTTCAAACTCATCCACTTTAGATATGAAATCCATGTGATATATTCTCAGATATTTGAAATACTTGCTCTGGCAATCTTTAAATTCCAACTCCTTTTGCACCAGAGCCTCTGGATGTTGCTTCCCTCTGCATATGCTCTCTCCCCACTCTTTAGCAGGATTCCCAAAGTTGACATTCTCCCCATTGAGCAGAGCCTCTAAAACTGTGTCATGACACTCTCCTTGCCCTATCTGTGGCAGAAATGAACACAGATAACCTCTTTCCTCTTTACTAAGGCATTCCTTCCATGTACTCATTGTTAAAATTCCTGTGAGATCCTCCAAATAAAAAATTTCACCGGGCAGAGCAATTTTCTGAGGTATTACTATAGGGGTCTTAATTTTGTAACTTTTGCTGAGAGACCTAGTTTTTATTCCAGCTTCCTCTGGACCTATAGACTGTAATGTGATTGCAACATTTTTTATACCAACTTTTTCTTTGAACTGCAATGGTAATGTTCTATTTGTGTGCGGAAAGTACTTGTATATGTGAGCATCAGAAATTGTTCAGTTGGTTTTTTGTGAAGTAGGTTTTAGTATTTACACACATTTGATTTGGAATTTACAGGGTGTTAGTAAGGGTTTGGTAGCACAACAACTTCTCTCAACAATGGTTGAAAGAGGAAAGCCGCCAGATTTTTTTTTGTGCATAGGAGATGACAGATCTGATGAAGAAAGACTATAGTACTTGGCTGATTTATGCTTGCGCTTTTCATTTTGTTCTATTGATATTTTACGATGGTGTTCACAGAAGCAATATGGCAACAGGCGAGGTCGGCGAAAACGCCATTGAGCTGCTGAGTGGCTGCAACGTTGCTCGTCTGGTATATCACATTCTATTTTTTTTCTACCCATACTCAGTATATGAATTCAATGCTTTTCTGTTTCTAAAACTGAGACCATTGAGGTTGCAGAGAAAAAATTATAGGGTGTGATTCAACTGAGATTTATTAAGATTCAGAGAATCGTAGACCCTTTTGAAATGGCATCAAATCCAAGAGTTGTATTTTGTATATGGTTAATGGATCTGGATGGTTGATTTAGAAGCATAGGACTACAAACAATCCTTGAAGAGCAGAGCCTCTAAAACTGTGTCATGACACTCTCCTTGCCCTATCTGTGGCAAAAATGAACACAGATAACCTCTTTCCTCTTTACTAAGGCAATCCTTCCATGTACTCATTGTTAAAATTCCTGTGAGATCCTCCAAATAAAAAAGTTCATAAAAACATGACAGTTTTACGAGATTTAACTATAGGGGTCTTAATTTTGTAGCTTTTCTTGAGGGGGAACCTATGAACATTCAGCTTCCTCTGGACCTATAGACTGTAATGTGATTGCAACATTTTTTATACCAACTTTTTCTTTGAACTACAATGGTAATGTTCTATTTGTTACACCAGCTTTTTCTCCAGACTCTAATGGCACTGTAAAATTTACCATATGATTTTTCTTAATTTGTTGTGAGAGTGCATTATTTGTTGCTGCTTCATTTTTATTTCTAATGGGATTGTTACATGTGTTATAATTTTTTTTAGACTTCAATGGTATTGCAATTTTTGTTATATCAGCTTCTTCTTTAGATTGTGATGGTGTTCCCATATTTGGTATACCAGCTTCTTCAAACTGTAATGTGATCAATCCAATATGATTTGTAGGAGGACCTGCAACTGCAAGCTGGTCAGATTGCTTATCAGACTTACTGATATTTTCCCTTCCCAGCAAAATAAATGAGTAAATGAAAGTGAAAATTTGTGTGTATGGAGTTTTTTAACTGAATTTTTTTTTTAAGTGTAGCTTGTGTAATTTTTGAAACTTTTTGGATAAACACATGTTACATGATTGAGAAAAATAAATAAAAACTAACTGGTCATACCATCATCAATATTATCCAAACTAAATAAACTATCGATAAGTGTTGACCTAAAACGTCGAACATGTCAAAAATTACACACAGTACACTCCAAAAGCAATTTCATCAATATAAATGAAAGTTGAGAACAACCCAAAAGAGGAAACAAGTACAATGTACAGAGACTATAGTACTTGTCTGATTTATGATTGTGCTTTTCATTTTGTTCTATTGATATTTTACGATGGTGTTCACAGAAGCAATATGGCAACAGGGATTTTGTTTTGTGCATAGGAGATGACAGATCTGATGAAGATATGTTTGCGAGTATTGCAATGGCACAACCATCTATGGCCTCTATAGTTGAAGTGTTTTCTTGTACCGTTTACCAGAAACCGAGTAAAGCAAAGTATTATTTAGATGATACTGTGGAGGCCATGAGAATGCTTCAGGGTCTGGCTACAGCTTCTGATGTAGCAACAAAAATTCTATCTACTCAAGTTGCTTTCGAGAGCCAGCATTGAATGTGTAGGTCAAACCATATCTTTTCTGCCAAGTCTTTCAGTTCCAGTTGTGCCTTTAAATTGATATCCAAGGCGCATGAAAAAAATTCAATATTGTCAGACAGTTTTGTGGGGAGATGGGTGAATTCATCTGCCTCATTGGAAGGAATAGCATTTTGTATATGGTTAATGGATCTGGATGGTTGATTTAGAAGCATAGGACTACAAACAATCCTTGAAGTAGGTTGATATGAGTGTGTTGGAAGCATTAGTGGTGGGGTGGGGTAAATCAGATTATGTTTATTCCAGCACAGACAGGCACGCAGATTTTCCCTCCAGAAGCAAATGTATAAAATTCTGAACTGCTTATTATTGATTTTGTCAAAGGTTAGCTTCAGAAATTAAGAGCATTCCGCTACATTGAAAATCCATTATTTGCATGTTTACCAGTATATTTAGTTATATCTTGGTTGCAGACAGGGTAGCTTCAAAGTAGATGAAGCCTTAGGATTGAGTTCTGGTACTCCAAAGAAGAGTATGTTAGTCATGTCTGAGTTCATAGGGTGCTCTCCTTCTCTTAGTGGAGCCATCAGGGTCAATCCCTGGAACGTAGAAGCTGTTGCTGATGCCATGAATGTATCCCTGACAATTCCTGAGGCTGAGCAGCAACTACGGCATGAAAAACATTACAAGTATGTGAGCACACATGGTGTAAATTATTGGGCTCACAGCTTTGAGCAGGATTTGGAGAGAGTATGCCGGGATCACTTTAAGAGAAGGTGTTGGCGTATTGGATTTGGATTGAGTTTCAGGGTTGTAGCACTTAGTCCAAGCTTTAGGAAGCTTGCTACAGAACATATTGTCTCCGCATACAAGAGAACCTACAGTAGGGCAATTTTGTTGGATTATGACGGTAATATGATGCCTCAAACTTCTATCAACAAAACACCAAGTCCACAAGTAATATCTGTTGTAAACAGCTTATGCAATGACCCTAAAAATGTTGTCTTTATTGTGAGTGGAAGAGGTCGGAAATCTCTCAGTGAATGGTTTTCACCTTGCCATAAGTTAGGGATTGCAGCAGAGCATGGCTATTTCATAAGGCAATCTATTGACACTTATTTTCTCATGTTTTTTTACCATTTGTAACATAGTTTTATGATTGATCTCTAATTTATCATGACTTCTTTCTTCTAAATTGTTTTTGTATGGTTCAGGTGGAACCAAGATTCTGAATGGGAAACAACGCTACCCACTGCAGACTTTGACTGGAAGAAAACAGCAGAGCCTGTTATGAAATTATATACTGAAACTACTAATGGTTCTACCATAGAAGATAAAGAAACTGCTTTTGGTTTGGCATCATCAGGATGCTGATCCGGATTTTGGATCATGCCAATCCAAGGAGCTTTTAGATCATCTGGAGAGTGTGCTTGCAAATGAGCATGTGGAGGTCAAAAGTGGCCAGCATATTGTTGAAGTTAAACCCCAGGTGCGGAAAGTACTTATATATGTGAGCATCAGAAATTGTTCAGTTGGTTTTTTGTGAAGTAGGTTTTAGTATTTACACACATTTGATTTGGAATTTACAGGGTGTTAGTAAGGGTTTGGTAGCACAACAACTTCTGTCAACAATGATTGAAAGAGGAAAGCCGCCAGATTTTGTTTTGTGCATAGGAGATGACAGATCTGATGAAGATATGTTTGCGAGTATTGCAATGGCACAACCATCTATGGCCTCTATAGTTGAAGTGTTTGCTTGTACCGTTTACCAGAAACCGAGTAAAGCAAAGTTTTATTTAGATGATACTGTGGAGGTCATGAGAATGCTTCAGGGTCTGGCTACATCTTCTGATGAAGCAACAAAAAGTCTATCTACTCAAGTTGCTTTCGAGAGCCAGCATTGAATGTGTAGGTCAAACCATATCTTTTCTGCCAAGTCTTTCAGTTCCAGTTGTGCCTTTAAATTGATATCCAAGGCGCATGAAAAAAATTCAATATTGTCAGACAGTTTTGTGGGGAGATGGGTGAATTCATCTGCCTCATTGGAAGGACTAGCATTTTGTATATGGTTAATGGATCTGGATGGTTGATTTAGAAGCATAGGACTACAAACAATCCTTGAAGCTAAAGAAACTGCTTTGGTTTGGCATCATCAGGATGCTGATCCGGATTTTGGATCATGCCAATCCAAGGAGCTTTTAGATCATCTGGAGAGTGCTTGAAAATGAGCCTGTGGAGGTCAAAAGTGGCCAGCATATTGTTGAAGTTAAACCCTGGGTGCGGAAAGTACTTATATATGTGAGCATCAGAAATTGTTCAGTTGGTTTTTTGTGAAGTAGGTTTTAGTATTTATACACATTTGATTTTGAATTTACAGGATGTTAGTAAGGGTTTGGTAGCACAACAACTTCTGTCAACAATGGTTGAAAGAGGAAAGCCGCCAGATTTTGTTTTGTGCATAGGAGATGACAGATCTGATGAAGATATGTTTGCGAGTATTGCAATGGCACAACCATCTATGGCCTCTATAGTTGAAGTTTTTGCTTGTACCGTTTACCAGAAACCGAGTAAAGCAAAGTATTATTTAGATGATACTGTGGAGGTCATGAGAATGCTTCAGGGTCTGGCTACAGCTTCTGATGTAGCAACAAAAAGTATATCTACTCAAGTTGCTTTCGAGAGCCAGCATTGAATGTTTAGGTCAAACCATATCTTTTCTGCCAAGTCTTTCAGTTCCAGTTGTGCCTTTAAATTGATATCCAAGGCGCATGAAAAAAATAATTCAATATTGTCAGACAGTTTTGTGGGGAGATGGGTGAATTCATCTGCCTCATTGGAAGGAATAGAATTTTGTATATGGTTAATGGATTGGTTGATTTCATCCCTGGTCGAATGACTTTTAATAAGGAATTGTATAGGAATAGTGTAGTGGAATTTTGTATTGGAGACTAATTGTAAAGTTAATTACCAACGATTTTTCTTTCCCATCTTTAATGTTACTTTTGGGGTAGATTTAATAGTGAGGTCTGTAACGTACACATTCTAAACATAAATATAAGGTCACATCAAATTAATTATAGTTGCTTTCTTTCTAGCTTCTTTCTTACGACGTTTCCTTTGCAACATTAGGTGCAATTGCTAGTATAACACCTATTGAAAGAAGAAAAACATTGCAATAAATTGAGTAGGAACAAGGAAGAAATACAAAAGAGAGACTAAAACCTCTAGGTTGGGCCCAAACCCAAGGGTTTAAGTTCCTCCAAAATTAACTGAAATGGAGACCAATAGTGAACTTTCCATTAACAGAAAATAAGAGTCACATACTTCATATGAAGAATTAGAATAGCAATGTCAAGCACTAGGTTGTGAGTAGCTACTCCTAGCAGAAAAAAAAAAAAAATTGAATCCTAATGAGCCTCTTGGATAGTTTATTTAAATACAAAAAGTAGCTGAGGGAAACTCCCTTGAAAACATGAGTGATTCCCTCCAAAATATCTATATTTGTGGATTTGGTTCTCTTTGATCTTTACATGTACTTGGAGTCCCTCAACTACTACTGAATTTGAGCTATTGGTGAGGATTTTTGTGATCTCAAGTTGAGTTGGTGAATTAATGAGATGGAAAAGCCTCATGTATTCTCTATAGGTGTCTTCATTAAGCCTCTGCATTGTAAACACATCCAAAAAATGTTTCTTTTTCGTGCATATTAATCACATTAGGCCATACAATATGACAAACATCATTTAGCCTTCTTATTAAACCTATTATGGCTAAGAAAGTGAATTAATGTGAGAAAATTAGAGTTTTAAGGGTTAGAAAATATCGCAATGAACCTAAAAAAATACCTATTCATGAGACCCATCAATATCATTTCTATGCACAAGTTTACTTTCTAAATGTGTTCATCTCTATAGGTTTGTCAAAAATAATTTCTTCAACAAGTTTTTACTCTATGTTGAGTGAGATAATAAATTTTTATAAATATTAACATTGGTAAAAATAATGTTGATTATACAGAATGGTTTATATAATTTTACTATTACTAAAAATTATTTAAAACAAATAATTTTATAAATTTTATATGTTATCAAATTTTTTTCCCAAATAAAGTACTATAATACTTTTTTTTTTCACTATTGTAATAAGAAAAGTACATAGTAATATTAAAAGTACATAGTTCAAATAAAAAAAAAAAAAATTATAATATATTTAATACTTATTTTTAAAGGACGTATTGGTAAAGTTTTATATTTTAAAATAAAAATATACTTAAAAAAATTGATTAATTTAAACATTTCTATGACTTAAAATTAAATTTTTTTAGATATTAATATTAATAAAATAATTATTTTATAAATTATGTGTAAAGTTGTTAATGATGTGAATTTTTATTATAAATAATAATAATATGAACACAAATTATAATAGCTAGTAATCATTGTTCTTAATACTTACAAGTGTAGATCTATTTAAGCAAACTTTTTAAGATACAAATTTCTTTTCAAGTGCAATAGCTTGACGGAATGTTTGCCCATAGAAATTTGATTTATCTTAATTTTTGATGCATGAAGAGTTAACATAGATTTGTGTGAATTTTTAATGGTAATATTTATATTTATCTAAATTTTAAATAGTTATATATAGAAATATTTGTATTTTAAATTTTATTAAAATACTCAATGTGTGAGAGATATGATGATGATGATGATGCTTAATGTCTATTGAGATATTTTTCTTACATGTTTGATAATTTTCTAAGTTAATTTTTTAATATGTTTTTTTTTTAATTTCATAAAGTCTTTCTACTTTCTATTTTTCAAAAAGAAAGTTGCTATACATATTCTATTGCATGTGGTAGCCTCAACATGTCTGAAGGAAACCAAGTTTGTTGGCCACCTCAGAGAGTTAAAAGCCAATCAAAACTGATATTTTTTTTTTCGTCTACTTACTGCTTTAACTAGTTTACTGTGTCCATAAAAGTTGCAAGTGAAACAAAAACTAGTAACATTATCCGACAAAAACATAAAAAACTATAAAAAAAGTAAGAGTCCACAGGAGTTGGGTCCTTTGCAGTACACCCCGGCATCTCCACTTGCTACATGCTTTGGAGTTGGCGCTCAATCCTCCCAATTCAAGCAGTTGCTTGAAAATGTGCTTTGGCCATCTTGCGAATATCCTGTTTTATCTGTTGTAATTCAAAAATCATTGTTGGGTTGCCTTCCCTTTCTTGCATGCTTGATATTTCTTTTGCTAAGACACATTTTAATTTCCAATACGTTTTGACTGATTACTAAAATAGAGATACACAACCTCTTGTATTTCCTGGATCAGAGATGAAATCCATTATTGCCTCCCACTTTTTTAGATCCTCATATTCATCATTAATTTCTGTCTCCGAACCCTGAATAGTATTGCGAATATGAGCTGGATTTCCTAATTCATAAAGATCGGCTATGTTTTCTAGGATTTGCTTATTA
Organism: Pinus albicaulis; assembly: GCA_034641835.2. Lineage (NCBI taxonomy): Eukaryota > Viridiplantae > Streptophyta > Pinopsida > Pinales > Pinaceae > Pinus > Pinus albicaulis. The sequence continues at coordinate 346,989,871 of CM076577.1, read as the reverse complement.
CTTTTCCTACCTCTCTTGCTTGGTCCTGCACTTTGTATTGGTTTTTGTTGCTTTCTTTAGCATGTGTCTTTTCATTTTCCTACTTTACCTTTGGCCATAATGGCTTGGCAGACAAGGTTCCCTGTAAAAATTTATAGTAGCCCTATATTTACCAGAGAATGATGAGTAAAAAGCAACTGATAGGATTTATCACATGCACCGTGGTTTGAGTAAACATAGTTTTCACTCCACAATCCAAATTACCCCAAGGAACTTTTTTTCTCGTCCAATTACAAACAGTTACCCACAGATAATTTAATGAAAACTGAGATTTGGGGAAAACACGACTCTGCATACAACTAGACCTACCTTGAACATTTCAGACAGTAATCAAATTATATGAACGATGCATACAGACATGTTCATGAATTGAAGGGTTATTACCCTTGAAATTTTCCAAAGCCTCAAAATGTCATTACCTAACCTTTCATAACAGTGAAATAAAAGGACCAAAACTTACGAACATGCAACTTTACAGCTAAATGAGAGTGCAGAGTAGGATATTGATACGAGGGTGATTTAAATTTCTAGAGAATGGGAAAAAACAAGGCAGGAGGGCTTCAAAAACAGGGTTCTATGTACTTACTTACGACCTCTACCATTGCTTTAAAACCAAAAGAACAGAAGACTGCAGAAGATTTATAATTTATTCCATTGAAGACACAGGAGATTCCACTAGAGCCATTTTCTTCAATTGCCGAAATGAGAACTGGAATTATGAATTGGGAGGTAAGAGTCACAAGAACCATAACATACCAATGATCCCAGCGACAGTGTTGCAGCAATCCTTCCTCCGTGTCATCAAGCTAAACTCACTGAACTCCTATGTGGTTTGCAATGACATTTCACTGTTGGAAACTTGCCTTATTCCCTATACCTCCCTGCTTTCGGCATGTGTATATATGTGTATGAGAGAGAGAATTAATTAAATTTAAATAGAAAATTTTAAAGATAATGATTGCAAATATAAATCATTGCTTTAATTAGCATGGTGATATATATACATGTGTGTGTGTAGACTAAAGGAATCAATAATTCAATTTCAACAACTACCACTATAACCTCTAGGTGAAAGTTAGATAGAAAGATCATAACATAACACTTGAATTTACACGGGCTTCTAGTTGAGCTTTTCTAAAAGCATTTCATATTTATATTTTTTCAAATATTTATATTTTTAATTATATGTTTATTAATTAAATTTATTAGATTTTATATTTTTATTAATTATATATTATGAAATATGATGGTTATAAATTTGAACTATTATTATTTAAATTTTAAAAAAATGTTTATAATTTTATTAATAAAAACAAAATTACAATTTAATAAAATTATTTATTATTTTTTAATTGATTTAATATAATATTTTATTTTTATTATTTTTATTTATTTAATTAATATTTAATTTCATCTCTCCTGAACGATATTAACTTAAGTTAAGTTAACATTTGAATGTTTAGACTAATTTACAAACCTTTTTTTTATATTTAAATATTTACACTCTCATTTCCCAAAAATATTTAAATTCATTCGTTAACACTGCATTTCCCCATACACTATTTTTCCAGGTGCAACCTGTACTCAAATATGTCACATTTGTAGCCGTGTTGTTAGCCGCAGATGCCGCGCTTCCCTTACTTTCAAAGTTGGCGTGCGCCACCTGGGAAAAGTATTATAATCTCAAAAACAAAATGGAAGTATCTGAATTTGCCTGACTCCCTGTGCGACACGCTGACTGTTATTATAAGCTAAAACGCATAGTGCAAGGAAAAACGGAAATGAAATGTTCAGTTTTAAATATTCACATTTCAAAACTTTTACACAAGTATACGTTCTTCAGAATCTAAAGTACATTATTACAATGTGTTAAAACATTGACATTAAATCTCTCCATTCAAGTGAACTTTCCGCCAAATTTTCCAGAAAATCAATGTACGCTCAAAAGCATAAAGTAGGGAAAAACGGAAAGTAAACTACGAGTTTAGTTATTTTCTGAAATTTCAAAACTTTTACTTTAAAAGCTTAATATATTATATATTCTGGTTGAATTTTTTAAATCACATTACTATGTGGAGGCGTGCATACTATAACATAGGATGACGTGTCACTGTTAGTCCGAGATTAAATTTGAGATCAAAGTTGAAGTTATAAATTTTATTTATAAAATAAAAAAATTTTGAAACTAAAGATAAAAGTAATTAATTTTAGATGTTTTGATGATGATGATGATGATGGTTAACGTCTATTCAGACCAATCTTTGGTCTATCGGACCTAAAGAAAAGAGTTATTTAGTTTGATTTAAGATTTTATTCCTATGCTCAAAAAGCTTGGAGAGAAGCCTCTCGAGCTCACTATAATTTTGACATCTTAAGAGGCTAGAAAGGTGAGTATTGTAACAAAGATTATGGAAATGAGCTCTAATGTGGTTGTACTGGAGGCACTCTAAGAGGAAGTGATTTTTATCTTCGATGTTCATATTCTCATAGAGATGGCAGATCCTTTCCATCCATGGTGTTTTAGGAATTGTCCAAGGCCCTGTTTCACTATGGAGCTCATGAGAGTTCGTTCTAATCTTGGTTGTATTAATTTTCTTCTTTGAGCTAGTTAAAACAGAGAGATACTTTGGATCTTCTAGGGTGGGGTTGATGACCTCCTTATAATATCTTAATTTTCTTTTAGCTGCTAGATCTTTCTCACACCACATTTTTTCTTTGAACTTAGAAGTGACAATTTTTTTAATGTTTTGCAATGCAATACTCTCGTCGATCTCTCAATGGTTTAACCAGGCCCTGGTGTCTTTATACCAACCTCATTTAAGCCTTAGGTGGTTTTGGCTGGAATTTAAAGCTATCTTAGGAAGTCTATGGTCTCCTATGCTATTGAGCTTGTGCTTGTACAACAGAACCCTAGTCATAGCTAGGCTCTCGATAGGGAAAAGACCCACTTCTATAAGGAGAATAGGATAGAGTGTACTGCTTTTAATTTTAAGGTTATAAGTTATAAAATGCTTCTGGATTTGCTCAATCTCTCTCTCGGATTCTCTAAGGATGCTGCAACCCCAAACCTCACATCCATATAAAATAACATGAGTGACTAAAGTTTCAAAGAGGAACTTCTTTCTATCCCACATTACGTTGTTTGTCGTTTTACAGTTATTTTCAAGACCAAATAAGCTTTCCACCCCCCATTTATCCTTTTCTGAATGCTATAGTTCCAATTGAGCTTGTGATGCATATCAATTCCTAGGTACTTGTAAGAAGAAACTTCCTCTAAGTTACTATTTTCATACATAAAATTAGCGTAAGTGTCCTTCTTGGATTTGATAATCGTAACTTTTGTTTTGTCATTGTTAATAGACATACCCATGGTAGAGCAGAAATCCTTAAGAACTCTAAGTTGCTTATCAAGATCAGATGGGCACCTTGCGAGAAGAACAATATCGTCAGCATAGAAAAGAAGGATGATGACGATCCCAGCTAAGATCATGCCAACACATCCTGCTTCCTCTAAACAACCTTCTAGCTTGTCGATGTAAATGCCAAATATGGTAGGGGAGAGGGGGCAACCTTGTTTAACTCCGATATTACACTTAATATATTTCGACCACCCCTCATTGCTCTTTAACTTGGTAATTACATTCTTGTATAACCTTATAGCGGCCTCTCTTAGCTCGAAAGGAACATTTAGCTCTTCTAATCTATTCCATAGGTTCTTTCTAGGAACCGTATTGAAAGCCTTTCTAAAGTCCACAAAGCAACAGAAGAGATTGGATTTATCATTGCGGCATTCCCCCACAATGATCTGAAGCATGACGAGGTGGTTCGTTGTTGAGTGTTGCTTTCTAAAACCTGCTTGGCATTTAGCCTGCTTACCTTCACTTTCAAGCCAAATGTTTAACTTATTTTCGAAAATAATACCATATAACTTGGCTAAGAGAGGGCTGATCATAATTGTTCGATAAATAGAGGGATTATTTGTATCCCCACTTTTAAAAATAGCGATAATGAGGCTCTGACTCCAAGGTTTAGGGAACCCTTGCTTGATCACTTGGTTGAAAAGCTTGTGGATGTGGGGGATGAGGACAGGACCTCCAATTTTTAAGATTTCCACCTGGTAACCTTCAATGTCTTTAGCTTTCCCATTTTCTAGGCGTTTAACCCCAAAATCAATGTCTTCTAATGAGAAAACTTCTTTCGTTGTGAACAGGGTTTCAAAATCCCTGGCATTTGGAGAGTCATAAAGCATTTTAAGATAGGAATTCCAGTCGTGTAAAGAAATTTTGTTATTATCTTTATTTTTCCTGGTTAGAATCCGCCTCCAGAATTTCTTAGGAGACACCTTAGAGAGGTGTAAGAGATTCTCTTGTCTTTTATGAATATATTGCCTTTTTCCCTTTTAGTTAGGGCTTTGTAGATTTTTATCTTGTCAATTTTGAGAGAGTCATCAACAGCTTCCTTAATTTCTCTCCTCTCACTTTTACAATCTTTTTCATACCATGCGTTGGTTTTGTTATTTCTTTTATTACTTGAGACTTCAATTGAGAACTTGTTAATAGAATATGAGAGGGTTGTAGTAAAATTATGATATAATTCATCTATGTTGTCTATACTAGATAAAGGAATAAAATTATTTTTTAATTCATTTAGAAAGAGATCATTTTTATTTCTATCAAATATTAAGTTATTTTGACTATAAGGATTATCTTCTATTGGATCTCTATGCATGACAAAATTGAGAGTTATGAGTAAAGGCCTATGATCAGAGTCAGGCTCATGGTCATCTAAGATGTCAAAATGTATTATTTCGTTGTATAAAGGGAGATCGAAAATAACATAGTCTACCACGTTGCTGCCAAGCCCATGGATGCAGGTCATCTAGCTAGAATTGGGCCACTTCTTTAGACCGTTGCAAATTAGGAGATCATGAGCACTACAGAGCTTGACTAGCTATGACCCAAACAAATTATCCCCCAAGTTTTTAGAGCTCCTTTTGTACCAGCTAGCCAGAGTAAGGTCTTCGTCTAACAAAAGAGGATTGGGGTTGGAATTATTGCTTAGAAGAATAGCTTGGTTGCTTGAAGTTTGAGCATTAAAGTCACCCACTAAAAGGATATTACATTCATTCCTTAGGCTAGAAATATCATTCTCTAAACCATTGTAAGGATTATTTTTATCTACATTATTTTTCTTATACAAGTTAGAATTAATGGGGGAAAAACAAAAGATTGCTATGTAGGTCCTTTTATCATTAATGTCAGTAATCTCAATCCAACTATATTGGTTATAAGGATTGTTTTTATAAATCCTAGCATGGGGGGAGATGTTTTTCTTAATGTAGCAAGCTATGCCCCTAATGCCTCTACGGGAGGATCGCTTGTTCCAAGTAGACCATAGTGCAAAGCCATCTATGTTAGGGACCTTAGATTCTTCGTGCTCCCAAGTTTCAACAAGAAAAATAATATCAACATCATTTGAGATCCAACTTAGCTTGGGGCCTTTGTTCCATGGAAAGCCCCGACAGTTCCAAGAAAGAATTCAGAGCATGTTGAATTGCTATTTATTACTATCTTTTTGGTTTCTATCTCGAATAATAGATTTTCTATTTCTGATTATTGCCCATTTTCCTTCCTTCCTAGCTTCTTTTACCTTTTGAACCTCATTTCTTAATTCTGCTTGATCTTCTGGAATGAGATCTTCGTTTATAAATATTCTTGTTCCTTTTAGACTTGAGGTCTTACTAAGTATGTTATATTTATGGTCAGTAGAGCTCACCTCTATTCGGATCAACCTTCCTTTATTCTCAATTAATTTCCCTAACCTTGTTGCTTCTATGAGACACGTGGTTTCAATTTGTAATCTATTATGTAATTCTATCTAGGCCATGGCTAAAGTATCATCATCTACCTCCTCTTTCAAACTGAAGATTATAAGGTTCAAGGCCCTTTTGTTACGCTCACAGTCTAATTCGATCAATTTTTAATTTCATCTTTAATTGGTTTGATATCTAATTTACGTGCCCCACTATTTAGGGTGAGACTATTTTTAACTTTTTCTTCTAGTTTTTTAATCATGTCCTTCATTTTAAGACTCTCTATATTATTTGCATCTCCTTGCTAGGATGTTTGGTTCTTATCTTGTTTTTTTTTTCTATGCCCTGCAACCCCACATCAAAGTTGTAATATTTGAAAATTTTGTTACCATGCCACTTAAAAAATATCATTAAATATAATATTAATATTAATATATATTATAATATTAATATTAATATATTATAATAATAATATTATAAATTTAATAACTTAGGATTAATAAAATATTAAATTTAATATAATAGTAAATTTGTTATATTATAATATATATTAACATATCATGATATAAAATAAGTCTAGATATGTATGGGAAGGAAGAACAAACAGAGAGTGATATAGGTGATGGAATAGAGGAAGTGAGAGGAAAGAAGAGAAAGGGAGAGAGGGGAAGGATGATAGAGAGGAGCAGAGGGGGGATAGAGAAATTGATTTGGAAGTAAATAGAGGGAGGGAATCAAAATCACAAAAGTGGAAAGAGAGAGAGAGGGAGTGACAAGGGAGAGATGGAGAGAGTGTGTATATAATATATATTAACATATCATGATATAAATTAAATCTAGATATGTATGGGAAGGAAGAACAAACAGAGAGTGATATAGGTGGTGGAATAGAGGAAGTGAGAGGAAAGAAGAGAAAGGGAGAGAGGGGAAGGATGATAGAGAGGAGGAGAGGGGGGGATAGAGAAATTGATTTGGAAGTAGATAGAAGGAGGGAATCAAAATCACAAAAGTGGAAAGAGAGAGAGAGGGAGTGACAAGGGAGAGATGGAGAGAGTGTGTATATGTTTTGGGGTGAGATAGAGAGATAAAGAAGGAGAGATATAGAGAAGAGGGGGAGAGAAGAAGAGATAGTAATAGAGTTGGAGGGTAGATAAAGAGATACATAGAGACATGAGAGGGAGAGATAGAGGGAAGTAGAGAGAGACATAGGAAGAGAAGGAGAGATGAAGGGAGAGAAGTAGGGAGGTATGAAAAAGACAGAGAGAGAGTGAGTGAGTGATAATGGAGATCGAGAGAGATGGAGAGAAGAGAGCATGAGGGAATATAGGGATAGAAGGGGAAGAGAGAGATTGAGGGAGAGGAAGAGGGAGGGAGAGATAGATAAATATGGAGAAAGAGTGAGTATATTTTGGGGTGATATAGAGAGATAAAAGAGAGATGGGCATAGATAGATATATCGATGGAAGGTGAAGAGAGGGAAGAATGGAGAGATAGAGAGACAAGGAGATAGATATATATGGAGGGAGAAATCATGTGTGTTGGGGAAGGGGAGAGTGAGATAAAGAGACAAAGGAAGAGTATGGAGAGTGATGTAGATATATATGGAGGGGGGAGAGCGGAAGAATAATTCTTGCACTGGATGCATTTATTTCAGTGAAGATGGTGATTTCTAATCCTATTTGATTACTTGCATTGAAGGTGAGAAACTGAAAGAGAGGGGAGAGGAGGAATGAAGAGAGACAGAAGGAGAGGAGTTATAGAGGGAGAGAAGGGTAAGAGGGAGAGAGGGAGACACAAAGATGGAGGAGGGAGAGAGGGTGGAGAGAGAAGGAGAGAGGGAGGGAGATAGTGGCAGGGTTTGAGAGAGAGAAAGATGAGAGGAGAGAGAGGGAGTTGGGAGAGAAAATAAATGAGAGAGAGGAGAGAGGGGGGATATAGAGAAGGAGAGAGGGAGGACAAAGAGATGGATTTGGAAGTGGAGAGAGAGGTGGAAGAAGAAAGACATACAAAGAGAAAAGTGGAGCGAGAGAGGGAGAGTGGGGGAGTAAAAATGAAGAGATGGAGAGAGAGTATATATGTTTGGGGGTGAGATAGAGAGACAAAGGAGGAGAGATGGAGGAATATATAGAAATATATATGGAGGGGGGAGATAGGGAAGAATTTTTCTTGCCCTAAAAACATTGAATTCATGGTAGATGGTGATTTTTAATCCTCTTTGTTTTCTTGCACTAGATGCAATTTTTTCACTGTAGATGTTGATTTCTAATTATATTTGATTGCTTACACTAGATGCATTAATTTCAGTGTAGATGTTGATTTTTAATCCTATTTGATTATTTCCACTATATGCATGATTTTAGTGTGGATATTTTCTAATTATATTTGATTGTTTGCACTATATACATTGATTTAAGCTTAGATGTTGATTTCTAATTCTATTTGATCGCTTGCACTAGATGCATTGATTTTAGTGCATATAGTGATTTCTAATCCTATTTTATTGCTTGCAATAGATGCATTGATTTCAGTGTAAATGATGATTTCTAACTGTTATTGAATTCTTTCACTAGATGCATTGATTTTGGTGTAGATAGCTATTTCTAGTCCTATTTGATTGATTCCACTAGATGCATTGATTTCACTGTAGATGATGATTTCTAATCCTATTTGATTTCTTGCACTTGATTTCAGTGTATATGTTGATTTCTAATCGTATTTGAGTGCTTGCACTAGATGCATTGATTTTAGTGTAGATGTTGATTTCTAATCTTCTTTCATTGCACAGACTATATGCATTGATTTTCGTGTAAATGTTGATTTCTAATCTTTTTTTATTGATTCCATTAGATTCACTGAGTGTAGATGTTTCTAATCTTATTTGATTGCCTAGTTTAGATGCATTGATTTTAACGAGGATGATTATTTCTAATTTAATGTAACTCAATGTATGATGGTACATTAACTTAAAGTGATTGAATTAACAATGTGCACTGATTTTTGTGTTATAGTAATTCAACCTATTAATATTGGAGAGAAAAAGAGACAAGTTATGATATTTACTACAATAATTCCAATTACAGAATTGAATGTTTTACAATCTCAACTATCCTTTTCACATATCTATATGAAAATATGGAAAATATAAAAAATAATGTAAAAGATTTTGTAATTCTGAACACTCATTAAAAATTGAAAATTACAATATTTCATGACTTTTGCAAACCAAGCTATATATTTTAAAAAAATCATCAAAAAATTTTAGGAAATAAATTATTTCAAACATTAGCATTGAAATAAATAATTTCAAGAGTAATATTGATGCAGTAAATTATTAAAGCTACTCTTCAACATATATTTAGTAATGCCCAGATGAAGAGTTTCAAGAAGTTTTAATTATGAAAAGTTGGGATACCTAAAATTAAATGAAATAAATGTGCACTATCAATTGTCTTCCTTCTTCATCACCAACTAATTATTAACATACAATTACATAGAAATATAGAAATATAACACAACAATTGTAACATTGAGAGTGTAAGCTTCTGTGATCCATAACATTTAAATTATAAATCTTCCGGGAAATCACATAAGAAATTTTGGAAACGACTCTTTTCGAACTACCAACTGTAGTTCATCATCAGGATCAACTATGATGAACTATAGTTGGTAGTTCGAAAGGCGTCTGGTTCCAAAATTTCTTATGTGATTTGCCAGAAGATTTATAATTTAAATTGTAGCATTCATAAACATTACCATCCAAATGAAAATACATAAACACACAAACCACTCAAAAAATCCAAAACTATTCAAGAAAACAAAAACAAAAAAATAAAGAAAACATAATTTAAATTTCAAAGCATGAAGTTTATCTCAACCATATACATAATAATGAGAATCTAAAAATGTGTCATTGTTGCCCTCAATTTGAATCAGCCTATATCAATATTATGCACCGAAATCCCTCAAAATTTAAAGCTTTCCTCAATTTCTATACTCCAAAAACAAAATTTTCACTGATAAATCCAGAGTTACGTAAATCTGAATCTAAACGTAAACACAGAGACATTTAATTTCCATTGAAATTTTCCGTTCATATTTCTAGATGCGCGTACGCAGTCATACTGCAAGGGAAATGATTGGAGCAAAGACTAAAGAAACTTCAATGAAAAAATAGAAACAGAAACGTTAGACTAAACTTTTGAAATGGTATCCGTTGGAAACGTAAAAGGTGAAGAAAGAATGGGAAAGGAAAACGTTAGACCATGCAATGCATCGAATGGGAATCAACTCATAATGGAGATCAGTAGGTCAAATCCTGTATTTGATGAGGAAGAAGCATATAAAAAACGATTGCATGTAGAAGACGGAACAAAAAATTCAATTTCGCTGGAAACAAAAGACTCACGCTCTGTTGAGGTTGATGGTTTGTCAATGTCAACGACGTCCATTCACGTGGATGTTTGCGGGTCGAAGAAGTAACCACATTGTATGTTGGGGTTTATTAATTCAGTCAAATAAGGTGCATGACACGGCAGGCTAACCATTTTGCGTGTGAAATTTTACCAGATTCGAGGGCCATTATTTTCTTAAATGGGTCCCTGAGTTTTGAAATTCCTAACCTAAGTTTATGATTGATGAAATTCGGATATTATGTCATTATACTTCGTACGGAATAAAATCAAGACCAGATTGGAAATATTAATAAATATATAATTATAATAATAATATTATAAATATGATAATAATTATAACATTTTTAATGATAATTTTTGATAATGATTATTATATTATAATGATATGATAATATTATTGATATTATAAAAAATATAATAAATCTAAGAGTTTATTAATATTATTAACAAAATGGATTATTAATATTATAAGTTGAAAACAATATAAATGTCCACAAATGATATTAAATCCAAAGGATTAATATTATAATCTCAAGGCATTAATAAACACAAAGAATTTATATTAAACGATAGGATTAGTATTATAAATCCTATGAATAATATCATACACTAGGAATATGAACCCTTAGATTAGTGAATCCAAGAAATTAATATTATAAAAACCCAAGGGATTATAAACCTAAGGTAATAATATTAAACTAAAAGGATCAATATTATAAACCCAAGGGTTAAAAATCCCTAACATATTATATTTTGATTGACCATGGTTCACGATGGTTGATTTTCATATTGATACAATTTTTGTCTCAAACCCAAGGGATCAACACTATAAACCCAAGGGACATAAACCCTACTATAAATATTATAAAAGGTAAAATAAACATTAAAACTTAATCATTGACCACAAATTACTATGGTTGACCATGATTGACCATGGTTTACCATGATTGATTTTCATATTGAGACAATATTTTCCACAAACCCAAAGAATTAATATTATAAACCTAAGAGATATAAACCATAAAATAAATACTATAAAGCGTAAAATAGACATTAAAATGTAATATGAATATTATAAACCCAACACATTATTATTAAAAACTCAAAAAAATAACATTAAACCTTAAAATTAATATTAAAACATAAGAATATACACCCTAAGACTAATATGATAAACCCTATAATTAATTATGCCAATAAATGTATCTATTTCAACTCAAGGTGGATGTGGGTTTCAAGATTTTTAACCTGTTCTCAAATGGGAGGAGAGGATTTGATCTCTATCGAATATTCTTCATCCCATAAATAATTCTATGGAAGTGATTTATTTTACTTGTTTCATTTGGGACTTACATTTAATTTAATAATATTTTTTATTTAATTGATCCATCGTGTGCGCAACAAATCATGAAAAGCTCATGACATGGCAACGATTTTATTTTCCTTCTTTTTACTCTATTTTTTTCATTCATTTTTCATTGTTCATTTGTTCCTAGAACATACCCTCGTTTTTACCCCTTTTTATTATTATATACACGTCTCTTCCAAAATTACCTATATCACATAATTTATCCGGTGCATAATCCCTAAGAGCGCATCCATGAGCCCTGCTTAATACCAACTACCTAAATTATTTCAACTAATGAAGAATGCAATGTATGACTTTACTATTCTGCACCCGCTACAATAATATAAATGAAAAGGGAGATAACCCTATGTATAGTTATTCTTCCCTTAGTATGCTTCTTTACTATGAACAACATTGTATTATATTTTACATTTTTATACTAACTTTTCCAAAAGTATATATGCATAATGGGTAGTCTAATATACTCCCCAATACCTTCATACATGAATGATATACCACGCGAAGTTAACTTTGATAACTAGGTTAATGTTTTTTTCTTGAAATCGACACCTAGTCTTATACGTCAAGTGCTTAATACACTATAACCATGTAGTAGATATGGGTAAGAATAGAAGTTTCACTTGGTTGTAAGATCTACAATGGCTACGTCTATTCCATTCACGTTATCTCAATGTGAACTCTATTGCTGAATAGTCATCAATGATGGAAATTATCCTAGATTCCATCAAGGGTGGCAATTCCATCCAAAGGTAACCCTAACCTTAACTGTTATATTTTGTCATTTTGTACACTCTCCTCTCACATTTACCTATGTAGTTGTCTAACCAGGGTAAACATGAGACGATAGGATACTATGATGAGATTCAACCTCCTAGGTGACCTTAAGGAAGTGGAATCATTGGAAACACATTACACGTAAATTGTACATCAACAATAACACCCCCACGAGGCAATCTAAGTATTCAAGAATCCCGCCCCTATGTCCCACTGAGCTTTTGAGCTCTTACTACTATGGACGCATACACATGCCTACATGTCTATGTCTAGGAGGCTTTGGATGCATGCACAAAATTGCATGAATGTGTCCAAGGACTATCTCCAGCAGTGATGTGCTAGAGTCTGTGATGGAATTTAAGGCAATTTTCAAGCCCAAAATTCCAGTCACTCCCCTGAAATTTCTATAGCTTCCAAAATCCATTAAAAAAAATATGACAAGGCTAATAACCCAAAAACCAACTCCAGGACTAAGCCTGACCATCCCCAACTGGGATTGACATTTTGTTAACCATGTCACAAATATGAAAGCTACAGGTGTAAACAATAGATCTAAGCACAAAAAATTATGACCTCCTGGTCATATGTCTTCTACATCTGACAACAATTCTACCCACATCATTGTGGAACTGCTCTTTGTGATCTTCTTGTAGCAACATCTTGAACAATTCTACCCACATCCTCTGTGGAATTGTCTATCATGAGCTGCAACGAAACCTCTGCAATAGCAAGTCCTCCCTGCTACCAAAAACCTCACAAAGCTTCTCTCCTGAGCTTAGTATTTTGGCATCTCTCTGTTTTGCTCCTGTGGAACCATTGAGCACTCCTACTCTAGTTTTATGCAATCTTCTTACCTTCCCCTGCTGCTACCTCCACAAAATAAAATAAAAATCACAAGCTTACAAATTTTCACAAAAATGTACCTCTTCCTTCTTTGTCTGCAAACTCCTTCTTCCGCAGGAAATCTTAACCTGGCTCTGATACCACTTGATGAAAGAGTGCGAACCCCACTCAAGCAGGTTCACCTTTCATTTACTCATATGAACCTGCAAGTTTCATTTCCATGTCGAACTTGCAAATTCATAGCCCAAAACTCGATTCTGGGACCTATGGGTTATGGGCCCACTCTGCTTCTGCTATGACTCTTCCAATGTACTGAAAGTATTAAAACCGTAAAAAAATTTAACTCAAAGTTTTAAATTCTTCGGAGATCGACTTTTAAAATGACACTTTAAACCTTCTCAAAACATATCATTAAAATGCGTTTGGATCAAACATCCAAACCTTCATCCTTACAGCATTAAGCCCATTTAAAATTTCGCAATGCAATACTGTAATGTATTTTAATCAGTGCTTAGACCCTTTCGGGCCCACACATCCGATCTTCAATGAAAATTTTATCAAATAAAAATGAACGTTGGTCCATACCTTTGAGCTGTATTGCATCGCATTCACTCAGATGAAAACTACCCACTCACCAGAAGCTATGTGATGATCCCCCAGCAGTTTCCTAATACCGTTCTTCATTGTTCCATCACGAAATCTCCCTCTACATTCCTCTCACGGTTCCAAAACCCATTGTTTTGTTCCGCCTTCACTTCTTCACTTGCCTTCTAGCATTTCTTCAAATAGGATAGGTTCTATTAGACCATTAATCCAATATTTGAACTCGGTTTAAAAGTCCTCTAAATTTCGTCAATGCCTACTTGTGGCTCTATAGATTTATCACTGTCTCTGAATTACGAAGCCCAACGCAGATTTAAATCCACCATCCTTTGCAACAATCTCTCGCTATGATATTATATCTCTACTTGGATTGCCATCGATCCTGCTCAGAGAATGATGGTCGATAAATTCAACATGTAAAATAGGGTGAAAAATCATAAAATCAAACTGTAAATAAATAACGACCTTAACAGATAAGTACACAGAACTTCCATATAACAACATATTCTATTATGTACAAAACTCAGTTACAATCTAAGGCATTGCAGACTTAGTCACACATTCTTCGTCGATTACATTGTACTCACTCTCGCCTCCCCTCTCACACAATACAAGCTTCTCTTTTATATGTTTTACAAGGATCAAGAATTGGTTTTAACTAGTTTTTGCCCTAGTTTGCATAACAGTTCGCATAACCGCCTCTTCAGTTTCGAATATGAATTTGAATTCAGATCGGCTCAGATTCCCCTACATCACTCAAACTTATCGGAGAATCACTAAGAAGCATTGTTTCATTACATCATTAGTTGCATTACCATCTATTTGACCATAGATACATTGTTCATTCATTTACAAAAAAAACATGGGGAGAACCATGCATCATCCTTGATATAATACATGATCATAACCATCATAATAACCACTGAAATATGAAGGATATATCATCCATAGAATCCACAATATAACAATAATATTTACCCATCAATACAAGAAGAAAATACCTCTTATTTCCGTAAACAAAATGCAACTAGGTTTGGTACTTCCTTATGTCACCCGACCATAGACTTGCCTTAGCTAAATATCTCTTCTACCAGTCACCCCTGTGCCATATTCCAAGCATGAATGTTGGATCTCATCAAACATATCAATCAAAACCAATACAGGGCTTCTAGAGGCCAAACCACCTCAACTGTCAGCCAGTTTCTCCACCTCATGGTCAGATATCACAACCATCACAAATTGGCCTCTAAGCTATTCTAGGGATCCAAAGTGTTTATTACAAAAAGGTCCTCTAGGACCAGTAACTCATACCCAACTATTACATGAATTCAAAAGCGTTTGTCCAATCAGGGCTTCCAAGACTAGTAACTCAACCCACCTAAGGCTTCCAATGCATTTTTCCAACCAAGAATTTTATGACTAGAAACTCAACCCACAACTGTCTGCTAGGCTTCCAAACCATTTTTCCAGCTAGTAACTCAACCCACAAATCTCTACTAGGCTTCCAGAGTGTTTTTCCATCCAAGGCATTCAAGAACTAGTAACTCAACCCACAACTAGAGGAACAGGAGGAGCAACTAGAAAAAAAAAAATGAAATTAAATCCACAAAAAAATGGCTATCCAGAAAATTTCAAGGCTAGGAAAATTTACCATCAATCTAGTAAATCCTTCATGCAAATGAGAGATCATGACCAATAAATTGCTTGCATACACCATGATTGCAAAAAATAGTGACGAAAACATACATGTGACTCGGTGTCTGCCATCGAAACCCATTGTAGTTGTTGATCGCAATGTCCTCTTGCACTTTCCTACTGTTCCTTTCCCTTCTTGATCCAAATCACCAAGTATCCCACACCCTCCAAGAGAGTTCCAAGAAAACTCTAAGTATCCAAGAGTATGAGAGAGAGAGAGAGAGAGAATAGAAAGAGAGCCATTAGTGTGAGTAGAATATTTCCAACTGATCCTCATAAGAAATTTTATCAATGAGGCCTATGTTTTCTTTATTTTCCATTATTTCCCTTCACTTTCCTCATCACATGCAACTTGTGACCTTTCACCTTACCTTTTTCCTATTTTCCTCTATTTTCATAAACATAATTCCAATTAATCCTTATGCCTTTTCAAAGCCTTTTCCATTGGCTTTTCCAATCTCCTCAATCATATTAAACTAAAGTGAACAACTACTAGGATGTTTTTCCCAACATTCAGCTTGGAATCTGTGTCCCATAACCTTGGTCTTATATATTTTCAGATGGATTTTTAAGCAGGGTTGTTACAAAACCCTCCCCTTTGGCGAAACACCATCCTCGGTGTTCAATGAAACCTACAAACCAAAAAAATGCAAAAAATAAAACATAGTTCCTATGGAGATTTATAACACAACTCTTTCTAGTATTTACAATTATCACTAATGAAAAAATAACAATCAAACTATTTACTAGTGCTTTATAACACAACTCGTTACGATGTTTACAATAACAACCACATACACTTATGCACATTTTCTCAATAAATAAATAAAAGGATACGATGCCCTTATCAACAACAAGGGAATCCAAAGGCCCAAACCTCCACCCTCAAAGTAATACCAGAATTCACCTCCTTCCTAGAAAGTTCAGAATCCACTGTTAAAGTCAAAGTTTCATGCAATTTCCAACATTATAATCCTGAGCTATTGTAACCTCAGTGAACATTTACCAACTCAATTTTCCAGGGAACGCTCCCAATGTGCATATGATTCCATTTGGAAATGCCAATGATAAAACCGAATCCATCCCCTGCCTCCCCTTCTCTGCTACAAAGTCCCTTGGGAAATTCGGTCACCCCCTTCTATATAGTCACTCACCTTCCAAGTTTCACTTGCACCCCCATCTTGGCAAGTCCATCCCTTGGAAATTATTCCTCGCATCAAATTATACAAAAACCAAGGCATATACATGCCTCAAAACCATTATACCGGTCATAAAATTTTCATGGAAATCAATGGAATCTATTTTGTATCAGTATCCCACAATGGCCCTGCTCCTGAAGTGCTTTACCGACATACTATTGTTTGTTTCAATTCCTTTTATTTTTTCTTCTAATGCTTGCAATCAATTTCAACCACCCAACCAGGAATTTCCATGCTTCTTGTACCAAGCACAGAACTACTAATTGAGTCAAAATAAATTAAAATAAATTCACATAATACCTCATTGGTAGCTCATCAATAAGGTACACTTGCAGTTCTATTCACTTCCTGTCACAACAAGTGAAATGAGTTGTTCAATCAAATCATCATGTATAAACATATCACATATGGTTAGCTCAAAACACAACCATCATAGGTCAAAATCATGAATCACATGCAATCATCATAAGTTAGAATCATATATCCCATGCATAATAGAACAAAAATAAAACACTAATACTTATCCTTCATTGGTCCTTACGTCTTCCTTTATTCTTTCTATACACACACTGGATCAGTTTCCACACCCGGCAAGCAGCCAATGCCTTTTATTCCATTTAATAAAGTACACAAACACAAAGTGTACATCACAACACATACACCCACATATGACATACACCACCATACAATAAACGCACCCACATTGGCATAGGACACATAAACCTATACCCGATGTACAATACAACACAATACGTACATCTACACCAACATACAACACATACATCTACTCCCAATGTACAATAAAGAACAATACATATACCTACATCTGGTGTAAAACACAACAACATACATATAAATATACATATACGTACACAAAGTATAACAAAACAAATACACATGTTACGATACGAGGACTACACCAGGCACATACATAGTACCACATGCCCACAACACATCATGTAAGACATGAAAAAAATACCACATGCATACAAGTACCATATGCATAAAACATACATAGTACCAATTGTGCAAAACACTATCTACACAACTTATTCACTAAATCACGTGTACAAAGAACCAGTTTCACAATGCCAAATTTACACTACACCACCTGTACATTGTGTACACAATGAAACATGTATACAATACCACATGCAAGACATGTACATGACACCAAATTTACACGATACCACATGCATGACATGTACATGACATGAAATACACATAGCACCACATGTACAATATGTACACAACACCACATGCACACAAAGTGACATGTACCATCATGCACACAACATGATATGTACATAACACCATATGTACAAGACGCACACAACACTATATGTACATAGCACTGCATATACAACATGTACATAGCACCATACATACACAACACTGCATATCCAACATGTGCACAATACCAAACGCACACAACACCATATGTACATAGCACCATACATACACAACACTGCATATCTAACATGTATATAACACCTACTATACCTAGCACCGTGTATCCAATATACACACAACACCTTATATACAAGAAACATACGTCATCATATGTGCACAATAATACATGTACACATCACCATAGGGACAATAACGGAACATACATCATGCACAACATACACACAACAATAGTACTACACATACATAGACCACACACTAACCCCACATGCAACCTTTCTTCTAGTGTCTTTCCACTAACCATGCTTATCTTAGCATGCCACAGATCACACTACTTTCACTTCGTTGATCATAATTACATTTCCATATCATAAACATAGGAATAGTACAAGCATATAATATCAATTCACATCCACATGATACTAACCTCATAGATCTGTCAGGGTTACTCTTCATGCCTAATTCTGCATAAGACCAAGAACCTCTTCATGCCATTCACTTTCATAAGCAATCATTCCTCCATAAGAATGATCCTTGAAAACCCTGTCATACAATGACATAGATACATAAATAGGTTCACATATATAATCATTAGAATACAACAATCATGATCCTGTCACATAACGACATACATACACACACATATACATATAAAAATTTGGCATCAAATAACCATCATCCATGATGACCTTGTCAGACACGTCATACATACATACATACATACGCACATATATAAACGAAAACATAATCATGATCACCTCATAATTACCAGATATCATAAGGTCAAGGTTAAGAGAACTTCCTTTATCCGTGCACAATATGCACAACATTGAGAACAACATTTCCCAACATATACAAGGAACCTAACACCTTAGATCAATTCAATTTACCTACTTTTCCATTTTCCATTTAAGCAATGGACTCAACAAGTTCAACCGACTATCATATTCTTACCTTTCATTGTGCTTACTCATCCACCGAGCTTCATATGTGGCTTACATCACCAGATGGGTACCACACAACTCTCCCCGAGCTCCATTAAATTTCCTCTTTCCCAACCAATTTCCAACACTCTCAAAACATAAAAGGAAAGAACAAGAAAAAAGAGGAAGAATACTATGAAAACGGATGAAATACGACACCACAAAAAAGTGGCATGATCATGCACTAGACACAATAAAGGCCACAATAAAGCAAACATAATTACAAAATACGAAAAGCACAAGACTAGTAACAAACACCATGACTCAATCCCCATGGTTTCTAGTGCTTCTTAGGGAAATACCAACTTGATCCTTTTCAAATATTTCATGGCAGTCTCTTTTTCCATGCAATCTCCTGCATCATAATACCATAAACACATAACCGTGAGTGCATAAATAAGCATAACAACAAGATAGTTGTCTTACCTTATTGTGCCAATCACACTGCCTTGTAGCTGAACACACATATGTTAGTCACATGTTCCAATTATCAAGACAACATATCTATTAATTTGGAATCAACATTTCCCATGTCTAAAACTATCTCATAATCAACAATCAACTCACATTCATCAGTCATAATGCATTATGCTACAACTATAACCTATTTACACTCAAGTACATATCAACTGTCTTTTCGTGTACATTTTATTACAACCATATTAAACAATATCATTACTTCATGCGATCTTATAGAAACATGCTCATATCATGCGATTAATAAAACATTAAAAAAAATTGCAAACATACCATGTTAACTAAAGCAACTAGATGACAGAATAGACATGAAATCATCCAAACACCAAATATATGACATAATCAAATATTCAGGAACCAAGTGTATGACATAAGCAAAATCATACCATAATGTATCTTAGGGGAGGCTACCTTATCTCCAAAATTAATATAGATTAGCATGATATGCCTTCGCAACATATCAAATCAAACATAAATAAGGCCATGATATCCATAACATTAACTAGCTAACATGTTCACATCATATACTCGTAAACAATTGTCTTTCTTACATAAAAATTAAATACGCACAGTCATTCTAGATTAGCATGCCATAATATTGCAACATATTAACTCGTACCTGAATGTCATAACCTTAACCAACTACATAGGCCCATATAAATTAGCATGTTACATATAAAATCAATATCTTAATTCCATAACCCTAATCATCTATTTCACTAACATATAACAATAACAAGTCAGCATATAATGTACTCATCAACAACATATAGCATAATCATCAAGTTTAACTAACATAAAATAAAAACAGGTTACTACCATGTATGAATATCTGAAGAACATACATATGACCACACTGATTCACTAACATCCATGATACATGTAACAATGAAAAAAAAATGAAAAGCATGTATATAACACGAGTACATATGGTCAATTTTCCGACAATTTAGTTTGGAAACTTTTGACGTATTGTCAGAAAGTTCCCCAATATTTCTATTTTTTTTAATCCCACCAACAAGCATCACTTTAGCGACATTTAGGGAGTATCATTAGAATGATGACGTTAAATGGTTTCGAAAAAATAGTGACATTTCAAGACAAAGTGTCAGAATTGCGACATTTAGGAACAATGCGTCAGAATTGTGACGTTTAGGAATAATGTGTTGAAAGTGCGACATTTAATGGTATCATCAAAATAGCGATGTTTCAGGAAAAAGCATTGGAATTGCGACGTTTTGGAAAAATGTGTCAAAAGTGCGATGTTTAGGCGAGTCAGGTCGAGTCGGGTTGGGTCAGGTCGAGTCATGTGAGGGTGCCCAAAAAATGCGTCTGACTAGATCAGTTTGTGTTGGGTCATGAGAGGGCACCCAAGGAAACACATTCGACTGGATCGAGTCTGGTCCGATTAGGTCATGTGAGGGCGACCAGGGAAACACATTCAGGTGGGTCGAGTCAGGTTGGGTCGTGTGAGGGTGCCCAAAGAAACGTGTTTGGGAAGGTCGGGTTGGGTCGAGTTGGGTCGTGTGAGGGTGGTCGTATAAAAAATGCTAAATTGTGACTGCCCATGTGCCTTGTATTACACGTTCATGCGACTCGTTTTCCGTTTGATCCCTCGTGCCTTTGACGTTCGAGCGGGTCAGGTCAGGTTGGGTCGTGTCATGTGAGGGTGCCCATGAAAACGAGTTCAGGTGATTTAGGTTGGCTCGGGTCATGTCTTGTGAGGCCGCCCAAGGAAACACGTTCATACGAGTGGGGTCGAGTTGTGTGATGTCGCTCAAGGAAACACGTTTGGGTAGGTCAGGTCGGGTCTAATCGGGTTGTGTTAGGGCACCCACGGAAACGCATTTGGGCGAGACAGGTCAGGTTGGGTCGTGTGAGGGCACCCAGTGAAAGGCGTTCGGGTGGGTCAGGTCAGGTCATGTGATGGTGGTCATATAAAAAATGCTAAGTTGTGACAACTCATGTGCCTTGTACTTCATGTTCGTGCGACCTATTTTTCATTTCCTCCCTTGTGCCTTCGACATTCGGGCAGGTCGGGTCATGTGATGGTGTCCAAGGAAACACGTTCAGGTAAGGTCATTTCGTAATGTGAGAGCACCCAAGGAAACGTGTTTGGGCGGGTTGGGTCAGGCTGGGTCATGTGAGGGTGCCCAAGTAACGCATCCAACCAGGTCAAGTCGTGTCCAGTCGTTTAAGGGTGCCTATGGAAATGTGTTTGGGTGGTTTGGGTCGAGTCTGGTCGATTCAAGTGAGGGCACCCACGAAAACTCATTCCAACAGGTCGATTTGGGTCGGGTCGTGTGAGGGAACCCATGGAAACACGTTTGGGCGGGTGAGGTCAAGTCATGTGAGGGTGCCCTTATAAAAAATTCTAAGTTGTGACTGCTCATGTTCCTTCTATTGCACGCTCGTGTGACACATTTTCTATTTGATCCCTCGTGCCTTCAATGTTCAGGCGGGTCAGGTCAGGTCTAGTAAGGTCGGGTCATGTGAGGGTGGTCGTATAAAAAATTCTAGGTTGTGACCACTCGTGTCGTGCTGGGTTAGGTCCGGTCGTGTCGTATGAGGCCACCCAAGGAAGGACGTTCGGGTGGGTTGGATTGGGTCGGGTCGTGTCAAGTGAGGGGACCTAGGAAAATGTGTTTGGGTGGGTCAGGTTAGGTAGGGTCATGCCATTTGAGGCTGCCCAAGGAAAAGTGTTTGTATGGGCTGAGTTGAGCCATGTAATGGCGCCTAAGGAAACATGTTCGGGTGAGTCGGGTCAGATATGGTTGGGTCGTGTGAGGGTGCCTAGGGAAATGAGTTCAGGCTGGTCGGGTCAGGTCGGGTCATGTGAGGGTGCCCAAGGAAACACATTTAGGTAGGTCGGGTTGTGTGAGGATGGATGCATCAAAAATTCTAAGTTGTGATCACTCGTGTGCCTTGTACTACATGTTCGTGCTACCCATTTTCTATTTTCTCCCTCATGCCTTTGATGTTTAGGCAAGTCGAGTCGTGTGATGGCACCCAAGGAAATGCGTCCGAGTCGGGTTGGGTCAAGTCATGCCATACTATGAGGGTGCCCAAGGAAACATATTCGGGCAAGTCGGGTCGGGTTGGGTCATGTGAGGGCACCACAGGAAATGCATTCGGGTTGGATTGTGTGAGGGAGGTTGTATCAAAAAAGCTAAGTTGTGACCACTCCTATGCCTTATGCATGTTCATGCGACCCATTTCTAGTTTTCTCCCTCCTACCTTCAATGTTCGGGTGGGTGAGGTTGGGTGGGGTTAGGTTGTGTGAGGGTGGTTGTAAAAAAAATTCTAAGTTGTGACTGCCTATGTCATGTTGGGTCGGGTCCGGTCATGTCGTGTGATGCTGCCCAATGAAATGCGTTCGAGAGGATTGGGTCGGGTTGGGTTGTGTCATGTGAGGGCACCAAGGAAAACACATTTGGGTAGGTCAGGTCAGGTCTGGTTGGGTTGTGCCATGTGAGGCCGCCAAAGGAAACATGTTCGTATGGGTCGGGTCGATTTATGTGATAGCGCCCAAGGAAAGGAATTTTGGTAGGTGGGGTCGAGTCCTGTGAGGGCACCTAGGGAAACACATTTGGGCAGGTCGGGTCAGGTCAAGTCATGTCAGGGCTGCCCAATGAAATGCATTCAGGCAGGTCGGGTCAAGTCGGGTCGGGTCGTGTGAGGTTCGCCATATAAAAAATGCGAAGTTGTGACCATTCGTGTGCCTTGTACTGCACATTTGTGTGACCCATTTTCTATTTACTCCCTCGTGCCTTCGACATTTGGGCGGGTTGCATCGGGCCGTGTGATGGCGCCCAAGGAAACGCGTTTGTGTCATGTCAGGTTGGGTCGTGCCATACCGTGAGGGCACCCAAGGAAACGTGTTCAGGCAGGTCGGGTCAGGTCGGGTCATGTGAGGACGCCATAGGAAATGTGTTTGGGTCGGATCATGTGAGGGAGGTCGTATAAAAAATTCCAAGTTGTGACTGCCCACATGCCTTGTTCACATTCATGCGACTCATTTTCCTTTTGCTCCCTCGTGCCCTTGACGTTCGGGCAGGTCCGGTCCTCCGATGGCCCTAAAGGAAACGCGTTGGGGTTAGGTCGAGAAGGTTCGTGGCATACTCAGAGGGCACCCAAGGAAACATTTTTGGGTAGTTCGGGTTAGGTCGGGTCGTTTGAGGGGGTCAAAGGAATGTGTGTGGGTCAGGTCGTGTGAGGATGGATCGGGGCAGGTCAGGTCGGGTTGCGTCGTGTGAGGGTGGGCGTAGAAAAAATGCTAAGTTGTGACTGCCTGTGTTCCTTGTGCACATTTGTGTGATCCATTTTCTGCTTTCTCCCTTGTGCCTTCGTTCAGGCAGATCGAGTCATCCAATTTCAGGGTGCCACAGGAAATGAATTCAGGTTAGACTGTCATGTGAGGGTGGTAGTATAAAATATGCTAAGTTGTGACCACCCGTGTCCCTTGTGCACGTTCGTGCAACTAGTTTTTTGTTTTCTCCCTCGTGCCATAGTGGCCATTTAAAAATGGTGTATGTTGACATAAATTGAAGATTACTTTATGTGAATTCATGAAATGGAAATTTAGTACAAGAAAAATCGAAATATGACAGACCTAAGGGTTTCTTTGGGTGCCCTCGCACGGCATGACTTTTATAGTGAGTCAAGTGATGATGGTGGAGATAGTGCCACTGTTTATGATGTACCTCTAATTGAAACATCAAATGAATGACTTTTTGAACACTCAAGTGTAAAATCTTCTCTCTGCTAAATTGTTGCTGGTGAACTTAAAGGTCATGAATAATTTTTCAAACAAATTTACGACACAGAGACTAACGTGTGCAATATGTATATATCATCACATATTGTTAATGTTGATTATTTTCCCTTTTTTCTAGTTGTAATAAATGTGTAAATTAATAATTCAATACTTGTATATAATTAATAATCTTTACATAAACTATTTTTTTTTATGTTGTAGATTGTTGGGTGAATTTTTGTTACCATCGCCAAATAATTTACCTCACACATATCGAGATTTAAATGCTATTATGAAAGAATTTGGAATGGAATATAACACTATAGATCCATCTCCTAAAGATGATATTATATATTACAGAGAACATGCGTCGAAAACAGAATGTGTGAAATGTGGTACCAGTAGGTATGGAATTGATCGACTAACACAAAATGTGCCTCAAAAGGTTCTTCATCTTATTCCCATAATTCCACAGTTGTAGCAAATGTTTAGGTGTAAGAGCATAGCGTAGTTTATGGATTAATATTAAAAGAATAGAAGTGGAGATGGTGTTCTTTGAATTCCTGCAGATGGTTCTTCATTTAGGGAAATCGATGAAAGATATGTAGATTTTATAAATGAGCCTCGTAATGCCAGGATTTCATTGGTAGTTGATGGTGTTAATCCATTCAGCGAGCTTAGGTCTACTTACTCAGTGTGGCCTATTTTCATTATCAACAATAACATTCCTCCTTGGATGTCAATAAAGAGGGAGCACATAATGTTGAATATGATTATTCCGAGTATTTAATACATTATTTTTTCGAATGTAACATTTTCCTTTCTCTCGTTGTTTGCATAGTATCTTTTATTTATTTACTTAATATTGTATACATATATCATGGTAGTAATTATGTACTTTAATTTTGAACAATTGGGTAAGTACCAGGTCAAATATATGAATGTATATATAGAGCCTATTATCAATGAGCTAATAAAGTTATGCTGTGGCATCATTATGTATGACATCACTAAACTAATCAAGCATAAGAGATTTCAATGTCGTGGAATGCTTGTATGGACAATTCATGATGCCCTAGGACTAACAAATTTTTGTGATATGTAATATTTACTTTAATATAGTATATAATTATTTAAATTAGATATACCATATTGCATGTCTTTAAAATGATCTCATTGTATAATTTCCATTGATCCATCTATTGCACGTCTTCTAACAAAGATATATTTGCATGTCCAGTTTTTGACCCTAAGATGAAGTATTGTCATTCACTAGACTTAGGAAAGATGGTCTTTTATGAGTTAAGGAACTTCCTCTCTACGAACCGTAAGTATCGTACTACTGAAAAAACATATTTTCAATGATAACGAAGAAACTAGATTAAAACCACGAAGATTGACACCTCGATTGTCGAAGCTGGAATATAACAGAATTAATAATCATCAAGGTACGTAATTTGTATATATATATATATATATATATATAAATTGTTTATGTAATGTTTTGATTTTTTTTAATTATTGAATTTATTTTATTGTATTTGATAATTATTGTTCTGATTTATTTTATTCTTTAATATCAAGGTTGTCATCATGAAGGTACTAATATTGTACTTCCACATGGAATGAAATTTTATCCTTCTCAATTAATGAGGTTTCCCTATTACGAGGACCTAAAAATAGCTCATCTATTTGATACAATGAATATCAGGATGAATGTGACAGAAACGTTATGGCGAATCATAGATGATGCACATGATAGATATAAAATTGACAAAATTTGTGCTGACATTGAGAGATCAAATCATGCAATGAAAATTCTGAGCGACTGATCAAATAACAATGGAGGTCGAAATTATAATAATATTCCATGGTTATTAATAGGGCAAAAAAGAAATGATGTAAAATAGGTATTTAGAAGAATTAAATTTCCAACAGGTTTTGCTTAAAACATAAATAATATCTTAACGAAGAAAGGTGACTTCAGTGGGGTGAAAACACATGATTGGCATACTTTTGTTAAGGTAATTTTTTTAGTATAATTTTTTGTATATTATTGCTTCAATACATCTTTTAAATTTTCCTTTTTTATGTTTAATTTGGAAACCAATAATGATTCATATTTTATTTTTATAGTATGTTCTACCTGAATCTCTCCAAAATAACTTCGACAACAATTCCAAACAAGTTATATATGGTCTTGGTAAATAAATGAGGTAAGTAGTTTTGATTTAGACGCAAAATATCGCTACAATTTTTTGTTGTACTTAATGACATGATCTGTTAAGTTACTTGTAATGTAATATATATTATGCTTTGTTGAAATAACCTTGTGTAATTTTTTTTCCAAATAAAAAATCAAACCATCTATTGAGTATATAGAAAGTTACATAGTACATGCATATAACATTCAAAGAACTGCATTTTTCCCTTTTTTTCAAAAGAGGGGAAAATGGAGTTTCAGCTGATTAGGAGGAAGAAAAATCAATCCTCCCAACACTATAAAAAATTATGAGAAAACGTCTGCTTTTAGACCCCGGGCTTCCCTAGTGATAGGAAAGTATACGCCTGAAACAGGGATGGAAACAGACTGGTTCTATTTGTTCCCACAAAACAATTTAACTGGGTGATATACATCAATCTAGTTTTGAAGTCTATAGTCACATAGTACCAAAAAATGAGGAAATAATCATCTCCTAGATCTCCTCTTAAGAGGAAAAACAATCCAAAACAGAGACAAGGAAGTTTTTATGATATGTTTTAGTGCTGAAAAGTAAATATAAACAAGAATTCTAAAGTTACCAATAATTTTTTACAGTGCCATGCTGAAATGAAATAATAGTAAAAGAAAAAAAAGAGAAAACTGGAAACTATTGGGAAAATGGAGGCTGTTCCATAATTCAGACAAGTCCTCCATCAACCTCAGTTGCTACCCAATGCCGCAAATCTTGCCAACTGCCCTCTTTAGATAGGAGCTCTACTTCACTGTTCCATTCCCTGTAAATATGACAAGTAGTGATATGGTTAAAAAAGGATTTTAAAAGTAGTACCTCATCTAGTGAAGGAGACAAAATGAAATTTAGAAATATGTGGGAACCATTAAACCACTTTATGATGTTCATAGAGTCCCCAAAATTCTTCATTTCTCTCATCTCAAGGTAGGAAAGCCAGCAAAGAAGGAGATGAAGGGATTTTAATTCTGCAAAATTATTTGTCGCTTGTTCAAGGCCCACCGAAAATTTGAGGACTTTCTCAGATGGAACATGAATGGAGAGACCAGCTCCACATCTATTTTGAGGGTCAAATGCCCCATCAAAATATGCTCATGGAATGTCCCCGCTAATGACCTCCTCTTGAATAACTATGGCTTGTTGGGACTCCAATGGAACTATAATATATTCATAAATAGATGCCCCTTCCGCTGCTAGTAGGTTAATAGGAAAGAGAATGTCTTGAAAGATGACATGATTTCATGCAATCCAGGTTCCCCATGCAACAATCAGTGGGAGGTTCTGTATCCTGTCATTTGGAGAAGCCTGACACCATCTCTGCCATGCTTCCAAAATAGCTTGACCTTCCCATTTTTGCGTAATTTTAAGAAGCCTCAATTTTTCAATCCATAGCCTAATATTATATGTGAAAGTGAGAAAAAGACAATGTACTGACTCTAGACTAGCCTTGCATAGGGAGCACCAATCGGGACAAATCTTGCCCCTTCGTTGAAGAAAGTCCTAGGAGGGAACTTTGTTCTGAAGAATGCACCAGAAGAAAAATTTATTTTTTGTCAGTCCCTTTAGCTCCCACAATGTTTTAAACCACTACTCCAACTCCCTCCAACCCTTCTGAGACCTTAGCCATTTGTATCAAAATTTTGGGGAGTACAAACCCATTGGGGCATGTACCCATCTGACCTCATCCCACTTCTCCTGAATTCTGATGTTTGAACTGTGGAGTTCACTTATGAAACCCTGCCACTCCTCCTTCCACATGTTTCTGAGTTTAAGGGCCTCCCCTCTCATCCATGCTTGTCCCCACATAGTTGACTGACCTTGAAGGGAAATATTGCTCAGAGTTTTGAGTCCTCTTTGTTCCAGCTGTTCAATTAGTTCTCTAGAGAGGGAGAATCTCTCAGAGAAACCCACCCATGGATCACGACCCAACGTTACCTGCGCACCTTCTCCAACATGCCACGCTAGTCCCTATTTGATTATCTTGACCAATGATAGAGTTCCTTTCCAGACAATCGAAGAATTTTTTTATTTCTTATTTGGCATACATAGCCATTGATTTATTTGCATTGGGTCGATGTTTTTCCTTCTTATGGATGTCATCTAGATATTTTCTAGGGTAATGAGTCTCCAACCCCATTTTGTAGCCAGTTAAGCGGTGAAGGAGGGGAGCTCCTTAATTCCCCACCCTCCCCAGGCCTTCGGATGCATGATTTTCTCCCATGCCACCCAAGGAATAACATGTTCCACCTTTGATCCTGCCCATAGGAACCTACTACAAAGTTTATTAATAGATGAGAGGATTCTTTTTTCCACCCAAGAAAGGGAAACCCAGTACACAGAAATGGCCATGGCTACAGATTTAATCAGGACTAGTCTCCCTGCTTGAGATAGCCATTTAAATCTCCAATGTTTCATCCTTGATTCACTTTTTTGTACAAGCCAGTGCTAATCTTGAATTCAATAAGGGCCAAGATTTATATGGAAACCCAAGTATTTGAAAGTGTCCTGTAGGGCCTTTACTTAAAACTATAACACTTCAGATATTTTTCCCACTTCAGCATGGGAAAGGTCTACTGTTGTAATTGTGGATTTCTGGTTGTTTATACTTAAGCCAGTAGCCTTTAAGAAGAGCTCCAAAAACTCCTTTAACCATCGAATGGCTTATAAGATTCCATTCTTGAAAACAAGAATATCATACATAAAGAGAACATGAGTAATGAAAAGGTTGATAGCCACCTCAATGCCTTTGAGTTCCCCCCTTGTTTTTTCATCATGTATCATCAAACTAAGCCCTTTCGCAGCCAATAGAAAAAGGAGGAGAGATAGAGGCCATCCCTGATGAAGGACTCTTTGAACATGAAAAAAGTTGTCCACAGTCCCGTTAATCAGAATAACAATACTTGTTGTTGAGATGGACCCCATCACCCAGTTGATGAAGTCAATCCTTAAGCCAAGATGGGTTACGAGAAGTCGGATATACATCCAATTGATTCTGTCATATGCCTTGGAGAGGTATATTTTTACAATTTATCCTTTCTTTTTACTTATTTTTAGGTTTTGTATGGTTTCTTGGGCCACCTCCATAGCCTCGTGGATTTGTCTTCCATCCAGGACGCTGAACTATTCCAGAGAGATGTTCCAAGAGAGGAAGGGTTTAAAGTGAGTAGCTATCACTTTTGCAATGATTTTGTAGATGCACGAGAAAAATATATGGCCCTAAAATCATCGAAGGTCTCCGGATGCTCCTTTTTAGGGATGAGGGGAAGGAAGGTAGAGTTGAAAGGTTGATAGATGGTTCCAGAACATCTCAATTCTTCCACCACCACAAGCAGGTCATCACCCAAAAATTTGAAAAAATGTTGGAGGAATTCCACCATCCAACTGTTCAGCCCTGGGCTCTTGTCTTTCTACATTTCCTTTAGAATCCCCTCGACCTCCTCTTTCGAGACAGGTTCCATAAGACTTTCATTCCCTTCTTCGTCAATGTATCTAGGGAATAATTGTGCAACCCTGATCACTTCAGAAATAGATGCCTTCGTAGGAGCTCTGAACAAATATTTGAAGTGTTTCACTCCTAGCGAAGATAATTCTTTGAAGGAACATGCCGTAATGCCTTCCTCCTTCTACTTTCCCCAAATTGTATTAATATTTTTCCTTACTTTCACAGAGTTCTGGAAAAAAATTGTATTTTGATCTCTAGCTGACAACAAAATTTCCCTGCTTTTTACGCACCAAATTTCTTCCCTCTCCTATAGTATTTTCCTTCTTGATGCTTCAAGGCTCTTTATTTCGTCCCTTGATTCAATGGAGGCATAACCGCCCCCACCACGCTTTCAAGGAAATCAATTTCTTCATTTACCTTCCATAATTCTTCTTCCACCTTTAGTTTTTTGGCCTTTGCCCATTCCAAGGTAGCTTTTTTCATTTTATTTAGCTTCTGCATAATTTTCCAGCTTGTACTACCTGGTTCTGCCTGCCTTCTTATCCTCCAATTGGTATGGAACAAAGAGTTGAAGGATTCATCTTTGAGCCATGAAAAGTTAAACTTGAAGGGAGTCCCCATCTTCTTATTAGCACCTTTGATCTCTAGGAGTATGGGAAGGTGGTCGGATAAGCACCATTCCCCAACCCAATGCCTAAAGAAAGAAGATCTAGCCACTAGGTCTTCGTTAAGGAGAAAACAATCCAGCTTCTTTGCAACCGTATCCTCACCCATTCTTCTATTCCTCTAGGTGGGTCTAGGTTTGAATAGATTTGAATCCACCAGATGTAAGGAGACCGACTTATTGAGAAATAAATCTAAAAGAGGGTCTGTATGAGCAGAAGGACCCTAGGATTCAGAAATCCCCAGGGAAAAATTCAGGTCTCCTTCCAGGATAGGATTTTATTTATTCAAGCAATATTTGGAAAAAAAATTGTTCTATTACTACACCCTATCCAAGAAAGGCCCATAAAGATCTAAAAGAAGCAGAGGGTGACTTATCTCGTTTGAGTAGACTTCCATGCCCAAGGCATTTTCAAAGCCCTAAGTAGATATTCCTTCATCCTCCTAAACCTAATGCCCAAATCCAAGCCTTCGGATCTCCCATGGTCATCCAAGGCCTGGAATAAAAACCTTGGGAACATCCTTGATAGGGTGCCAGCCACTTCTTCCCCCATTCCCATGGTCTCTTGTAGCATAAAAATGTTCGGTTTGTAGGACTTCATCAACTCCCTTAGTGCTAATTTTTTGGGTTGACTAGTGAAACCCCTGCAATTGTAAGAGAGAATGATCATCGATAACCTAGGGTGGGTGTCTGCGCTGCTCTAATCACACATGAAAGGGAACACTGCTTCCCATATGCAATATTTATTTTTTCCTTGACTTGAGCCTTGGATAAGTTGGATTTCCTACCCTGCACCTTCCTAGGACCTACCAAAATAGGATTATACTCCAGTCCTCCAAAATACTCCTCCTTCATAGGCTTCTTCATAAGAGATCTTAAGTTATATGGGGGATTTTCAGGAATATAGGGCAGAGGGAGGGGCGATCATAAATCAGACACAGCGAAGGGTTCCAATGGGGTAGTCGGGATGGAAGTTATGATATTGTCTAAGGACTCTATGACATCATGAATTTACATATATTCCATTTGAGATGGCCTCGAAGGACCAGGCTTTGAATAAGAAAAAATAGAAGTACATAAAGTGGTGAAATGGGAGGGAGAAGAGACCAGAATCGTATCCTATAGAGTAGGTGCAGCGGGTTCAGCTTCAGGGAGAGGTGTAGATGTTGGAGGTCACTTGGGTTCATGTTCCAAATCTATAGGGTTTTTTTGCTCTGCCCGATGATCATAAGGAACTGTTCCAATCATGTTGAAACCTAGTTCACTGACCCTTTCCATCATCTCCCCCTATGAATCCATGATCTCTTCTACAGCTAAGGGTCTCAAGGGCCCTCAGTTTATCCTTTTCTTCTTCCTTCTTCTTCGGTGCCCAAGAAAGTAGTACTTTTTTAGGTGTCCATATTTATGGCAATGGTGGCATTGGAATGACATGTGTTCATAGTCGAGAGTCTGTGTAAATTCTAATTCCTTGTACTTGATGCACATTTCTTCTGCTAGTCCTTCTTTGGGATTTAGATTAACCAAAATTTTGGCAGCACTCAAATCCTTTATCTGTTGGAACAACAGATCTTCTTCGAGAAACTAACCCAGCGTGTTCCCAATTGAACAGAAAGGTGAGTCCATCTAGAATGGTATTGGTAACCCTGGTAACTTAACCCAAAGTGGTGATTCTTTGATTTTTTCCCTCTGGGCATCAAAGAGTGGCATCCACTTCCTGATTAAGATATGCATGTTCTTGAAATTCTAGTTCGTTTCTAAAAACCATTCCAAGTGCTCCTTTTTCTCAAACTTAATCATAAACCACCCCCAAGCTAGGGTTTTAATATCTGTAGTGCTTCCTTGGGCTTCCAGCCATATCGAGGCTGTATAATTTGTGATATATTTGACAAATTATTTCTTACCTCTAACTCTGCCGACTAGGATGGTTTCTGCGGCTTCCATCATTTCATCAATGAGCATGTCCACTCCAAACACACAACATGAGCTCTCTTCTTTTTTCATGATCAACTTGGTATTTTTTCTTTTTTTTCCTGAAACCCCACTCCTTCCACCTTCCTCACCTTCCAACAGCCTTTCACTAGCATCTGGTTCTTTACTAATGTGCGACCCAGGTTGCCCTTCCTGTTGGACGGATAAGTCATTCTTGCGGACAAGATAGACCTCCCAAGTGTCCTATGGACAGCTAGCAACAAACAGACAAATAAAAAATATTTTCTCTAGATATTATTTGACTTGGAACTAATTATAACAGGGTTTTAAAAACCTACTTGTAGTCCAGCGCTGATCTTCTTTCCAGTGGCTTGAAGAAATTTGTCGTTAAGGATCTGCAATCACAAACACAAGAAAAGATCAAAAGCACCTGCATAATTAAGATAATTCATGAATCAAACATCTATCAAGATGATCAAGGAATTCAAGAAATGAGATAATTAATTAAATAACCCATTGATTAAACATGATAAATAAGCTATTTAACTAAAGAACTCATTGAGAAAACAATATTCATTTATTTAAATTAAATAAAGAAGAGCCTTACAACCATGTCCGCCTTGATGTCATACAGGCCTTCCTGGGGTCCGGAATAGGAGTTTTTTTTACTCTGAAAATATTTGCACTCTCTCAACTAAAATAAACATGGGCATGTAATCATTCCCACAGAGTGATTAGTTAAGAGAGTATGAGTCTCTACAACATTTCTCCTCAAAAATTCTCAAAGTCTAACTCACAAACTCTAACCTTTGAAGTTGCACTATGGCTTTAATTTATAGGAAAAGAGAGGAGGTTATGGTTCCACATAAGAAGGGATAGAATGCTCTTTTGAAGGGATTGGGCTCCATAAATCAAGGGGTAGGCTCCCATAATGGAGGAATGAACATACATGATAGGAGCGAACCTTCGACCAGCTAACTGCTTCTAGAAGCTTCTAGATTTGATTGCTGGGCTTATAAATGTTACTGTCCACCTTTTTTTTACCTTTTACTGGGGTCTGCACCTTTAATGAATAAGAATTTCATTTAGCTCCACATGATTTAGAGCAAAAAATTGCGACACTGCAGGCAATGTTAAGAGAAAATGCGGTACAAGTGGTTTTAAGACTTTTATGAGCTTTTCTCTCAATTTCAAGGCTTGAATTTAGGAACTTTGATGTTGTAGACCTCTAAGGGAGGGCTTGCATAATGAATAATTAAAAAATCCTCGCAGCCTGGATGGTGGAAACTAGATCGAGGGTCTTGATTTCTGCTTCCCTAACTAGTATGATTCTACCCATGCGATTAAATGTATTGAAGTCGAACATGGTAGAAACCACTTTATTACCAGTAAATGATGTGAATTGTAAACAAGTGTGAAAGAAACCACCAATAATGACAATGGCTCTCAAACTACTCAGTAAAATCCATGAGATGTGAATAAGTGATTTGAAATCGAACATTTCATGGAATTATTCAATCAAAGGTCAATGATGCAACCCGTCGTCGAAGGCAAGAAAATTTCCATTAAGGCATGCAAATTCCAAGGAACTAACAGATTCTAGATCAACTTCCTAGATGATGAGCTATCGTCGATAGAAACTGATCCGTCTTAAGCAAGCTCACAACACGAAACCATAGATCAAGTTTTGAAGAAATTTTTTGCAAGGACTGACTCAGGGATGGTCAACGCGAATGGAGACAAATGTTTGCAGATGAATGGTTTGTTTGACTGTCCTCTTGAACACATAACGACACTACAAATATTTTGGTGATAGTTTCCCTAAGCTAATACCCAGAAACCGGCTGAATACCTTCAATTGGTTTGATTAACTGATAGGCAAGTGATTTTCCCAATCCAGGTAGAAGTGTGACAAAAAGTGTCATGTTAAAAAGTGGTATACTGCTTTTATAAATCAAAGTGTGATAAATGAATTATTTTTCTCTCTTTTTGTAATATCCCTGGCTTAAGCCACCGTAAAAACTCTCGTAAAATGAGCATTGCTAAATAATTAAATTTTATCTATATTTATATTGATATTATTTGAATAATATTCTTGTAATGCTTGATTATAAGAATATTTGAAGTATTATTTCTTAATTATTTCATTTATAATACTTTATATTCTTCTATGGAAATAAATTATATTTGCAAGTTGGTATATTTTATGAGTTTTAGAAATAATGAATAATAGCTTTGGTTTTAGAAATAATGAGTAATAGTTATGGGAAAAGTATGGATAAGTGATATTTTTCTGATTAGGAAAAAGAAAATCTACCTTTAAAAATAAAAGCATGAGAGATTTATCGATTTCTTTTGTGATTTAGGAAAATCAGATTTACGGATGCTTTATAGAATTATTTTATGATTTAAAAAAAGTTGGAATGCTTTTATGATTTAGAAAAGCTGGAATTCTTTTATGTTTTAGAAAAAGCTAGAATACTTCTATGATTTATAAAAGCTATTCCATTTTATTAATTCTATTTATTATAAGCCTATGAGATAAATAGAGGAGGGGAATGGGAGAATACATGGAGAATGTAGCCAAGGAAGAGGAACAAAGTATTCCAAGCATGCATAAAGAGATAAGTAACCATATTCTTTGAAAATCCTTTTGTTTGCATATGGGTCATGATGATATAATAAATGAATTTATTTGCAAGAAAAATTTCATGCGATAAATAATTAAGAATAATTCTTTAGTAAACCTCTATACAATTTTGTTCATAGAAGAATAAGTGTCTTAGTCATTGAATTATGAGAATAATTCATGTGTTGTGAATTGATAAAAGATTTTCATGGCTAAATAATTCTGTGAATTGCATGATTTATTGGAATATAGAGTCTATAGATGACTTTATATCTCCCAAACCGAAATAGATATGAAAAAAGTGAAAGAATTTTTTGTAAAAGAGGACGTTATGACAAAAATATTCTTTTAGATTTTAAAAATTCATTTCCCATGTCGTGAAAACCGTGTCCTAAATGGATGTAAAATAACAGGGAATTAATTATTATTTAAATCTGGAAAAATGAGCTCCAAATATTTATTTGAATCTTCCAAACCAGAATATCTCTGTAAAAACTGAGAGAGATTATTTTTAATGAACCCATTAGAAACATAAATCTCTTTGGTTTTTCCAAAAATAGTTTCCATTTGGTTGGAAATCGTGTCTAAATTTGATGACAAAAACAAGAAATTATTTAATATTTAAATCTTGAACAATAGGCATCAAAGATTCATTGAAATATTAAAAACCATGACAACTGTGACAAAAATGAGAGAGGTTATTCTTATTATGTCTGTTCCAAACACAAACCTCTTTTGGTTTTATGAAATTATTTTCCATATGTTTACAATACGCATCCAAATTGGATGAATAAAATAGGAAAAATAGAGTGAAACGTAGTGCTTCCATTTCAGTTTTGAATGAGATAAGAATAATTGTTTATGTACATATAAACATAAAAATTATGCTAATGATTATTTTCAAGGAATTAATTTATATAATTACCAGGTATGTTCTCATGATGCATATTCATTAAACTTAAAGAGAAATATTGGACTCCTAAAAAGAGTATGTGCTTAGGTGCACATAAATAATTATCTAGTATATTTGATCTACTAGAAATTATTGTGTGATTTTACATGCATGAGAGACTCTGATCATGTAAAAATATATAAATAACTTATGTGAGGGGTATCTCACATAAAACCATTGTGTAAAAGGAAATTGGTTTTGTTATTTTGAGAAGGATTTGGTATTCATTTTTTTTCTCGAGGAAATGTTACAAATCTCTCTAATATGCGAAATGATAAGAATATATATCTTTTGAAAAAATAATGATTAAGGTGTTAAATTCCTTGGAAAATAAATATATAATTATATGAAATGAAATAATTATAGTGTTAAAACTCTTCAAAAAGAATAGAAGAGAAAAATATATCCTTGTATGCATTATTGGATTAGATTTTTAGAGAGGAAAAAGAGTGATCACATTCTTTATTATGTAAGATTATTTAGAGAAACATATATGATTGCATGCATGGGAAAAATATAGTTTTGAGTATTAAATTTATAGAGAAAAAGAAGATGCAATCACATAATATTTATTGTGTCGGCCTTTTTTGGGAAAAATAATATGTATTTTGAAAACCTAAAGGGATTATCTATGGTATTAGCTCTTTTTGGGAGAATATTATGCATAGTTATTCGTTATATCTTTTGGATGAGAGGGAAATGTAACTTTGCATGCATGAAATAATAAGTGGTATGCATTTGACCCCTAGGAAAAGAAATGCATTTAATTTTTCGTGAAATATGTATTTAGTTTCTTTTGGAAAAAAATATATGTTTTACATGAAAGAATAACAATGCTATGTTATTAATTGCACAAAATTATAACTAGTATGTTAACTTGGTTTGAAATAAAGCTCGAATTGTTATAAGTATAGCCAATGTGAATAGCTCTTGTGTGGAAAATATTTATTTGGAAAAGAACATGCATTCATATGCATAAGTATAGAATCTATTGCGTTAATCCCTTTGAAAAATAAAACATAAGAGTAGACAAAAAGGAAATTGCTTGTTGTGATAGTTATCTTGAAAGTTTTTTATGCATTTTCATGTGCAATATTATTATATAGTATGTCATCTTTCCTTTGGAAATAATACGAAAGTGCATGCAAGATTTTGTTAGCATTTGTTGGAAGAATGACACTTGATAGTGATTTATTTGTTACTAATGCAAGTGAAATGATGTTAAAGAAGGAATTTCATGTCATTTTGGTTAAGTTTGTACATGCATACAAATAGTGTTGAAGTGTTAGAAATAAATGTTGATTATTGGTTTATTAATAATTTATCTAATCATGATATAAAGTGTGCTTACAAGAACAATGACAGGAAAAGATGGTGACTTGAGAAAAAAATAATTTTCTAGTTTAACATTGTGGAAGATAAAGATTTGTTAGTCCATGGAGGTTTAGTAGTTCCAACTACACGATGACACAATGAAGGAAACATTCCGACTACAAATATTGAGACTGCGGATCTATGGGTAAATGGTATCATGATTGTTGTAATAGCTTATAGCTAGTTATGTTTCATTTAATATTGCTTTTCTATGTAATTTTTATGACAATGGTGAAGGGATGGACTCCCTTATAACTATAGAGTGAGGGGTGAAAACCCTCACGAGCGTTTAATAATAAAATTAAACATTTGTTGGTTTTCACCCAATGGGGTTTCTAGGGTATATCGGTGTCTATTTATGTGATTGTTGATTGTGTCATTTTCATGATGTTAACTTCTTTCATGATGTGATGTTTATATTATAAATTAGGTGATGTTCTAATTGAACTAAAATGATCTTGGGATCGATAGATAGTTATAGCAGGAAATTTAAGTTAATATTCTACTACAAGGACAATTAATGGTTGTGTAGCTCACTATGATTTTTACTAGATGTTTCTCTAAGTGATGGTGATGGATATTCAAACGGTTAATGCAGAAATGTATAAAGTAATTTATAAGGTTACACATTCATAAATGTTGAAATAATTTCCTAACTCCATGCATTTTCCCGCGAGGTTATCGGGGTATTTTACAAATGGTATCAGAGCAAAAGGTTGCAACACTGGCACCATTTGGGAATCATTACGCAAAAAGGAAGTAGAGGGATGATGCTAGTGGGCATCATCTCAGGTATGATTTTAATTAGACTTGTAGTATACTACAATTAGCATGAGATGCATGATGCCTAATTAATGACCACATGAAAGAGTAGAAAGTTATGATGTTTCTTTAAAAATTGTGCTCATGAAATTTGAATATGGATGTGGGTGAAAGACAATAAAACCTCTATTGTACCTATGAACCATCCTAAGCACTCACCAGTTATAGTGTGAATTAATTACCAACATTTTCATGCATAATATTAGAAAAAATTATTATGGTGCATAAGAAAAAAAAAAACGGAGAAAACATGACTAAAGTTACCATGCACTGCTTATAAATAATGAATGCATATATGGTTGGTGTGATAACTATATAATGGGGGGGTTGGGGTCGTATTGTGTGAGGAGAATGAAATGTTGAATATATATATATATATATATATATATATATATATATATATATATATATCTGAAAGAAACACTTTAGTTTTTCAAAATAAGTAATGAGTGAAGTAGAACTCACATAGTGAACTTAAAGTCAATGAAAAAATCATAGTAGCATAATTGTGGGTTCTCTTTCTTCATTTATAGATGTAGAGGAAAGTTTGCATTCCATATATTCAACAAAAAGTGGTAATTGAGATCCACAATTTTGTTGTTTTAAATAATTGCATTTGTGGAAGTTTTGGATGTGATTAATCTTAACATCAAGGGGTTTTCATACATTCAGATCATGTAACCCTCATGTTGATTTCAGGAAAAAGTTTTTTTTAGACTTGGATCCATAATTTGGTCAATTTTTTTGATTAGACGCTCGTGTAGGGATTTTTGGTTGTCTTATTAGCAGAAATTTTAACATTGATGATATGAATATGATTCATGCTATTCTATAAATTCTAGTTTTACTATCTCTCTCATAGTTTAAACATATTTATGGAAATTTATTTCATGATCGCTAACTAGTCCCCTAATGGAAATAGACTGTATGCTTGCCAACTATTTGGTAGAATGTCTCATTCACAATAGATTGCATGCTTGAAAATTGTTGTTATAATTCCAAGATTGATGTAGATTGCATGCTTGCAAACTGTTTGTTGGAATGTCGAATTGGTCATAGATTGCATGCTTGCACACTATTTGATAAAAGTCTGCAGCGGTTGTATATTACATGATTGAAAATTATTTTCCCAAAATTCGTCAATGGTTATTTATTACATGGCTGCACGCTAATGGTAAGGAATGAAAACAATCACATTTTGTGTCCTAGTGTTCAATGGGACTGTTAGTTCTCTACAAAATTGATGGTTGCTAAGGTCAAACCTTAAATGAAATATAATGCTATGGTATGCAAGATATGTTAATGTTTTTTTCCTAAGTTGCATGATTATTATTAGGTGGAAAATTGGAATGTATACCACCTGTATACATGCGATGAATTGTTGTCAATGTGCTTTGACAAATTGTGAGCCCCGTGTTGTGGGTCAAGTATAGATTCGTGGTCTATATAAATATTCCTTTGCTTTAATGATAATACGCAATGGAAAATTATGTAAATTAAACTGGATTTTTAGACATTGACTACTTTTATACATTGAATTTTTATTGGATTCAATGGCTACGGAAGCTATGATGGGACTGACGTAATGAGGTAATATTTTTTTTTATTACTGACTTAATGAATACTTTGGTTGGGGTACTCAGGGAAAAACTCTAGATTTTCAGAAGACTTCTTGCCAGCTTATGAAAAGCTATTGGTGGTTAAGTTCAACATGGACCTTCCCTAAAAATTCTCCTAAAAATCCCTAGGAGAAAATAATAAAGAGGAAAATATTAACATAATGGGAGAGAAAGATTATGTTAATGACTTAGTTGGAGATAAATAATAAGTGGGGTAAAATAAAGCATAGCAGGAGATAAATGCATGCTTTAAAGAAAAACAAGAGTATCTTTTTCGAAAAATGTAAAACAAAAAGGCCTAGGCAAAAAGGTTAGCAGACCTTAAAGTGGGATGCTGCTAAAAATCTGCTGGGAAGAAATCACCAAGGAATCAATGAGGTTGTTGATTGTAGTGGCAAGTAGATCTTAGCTTGGTGGGTAACTATTGGAGATAGTTCACGGTTGGGTGGAATTGTTACTCAATAATCCCCAAAAATTAACTATGGTTAGATGAAATTATGTCTATGCTTAAAATTATCTAAAGATGTTGGATGTTACAATAGACTGTAAATTTCATGTCTCAAAGTTGTTGCAAGTGTTATAGTTTTGCATTCATGATATATAAAATTATCTTACCAATAATTTTGATGAAATGGGTTGTGTTTGTAGGTTTTTATGAGCAAATGAGCATGTTAGATATGACTTATCTATATATGCATGCAGAGAGGAAATTAATTGAAATATATAGGCATCTGAAATAACTCATGTTAGATAAACTAATGAGTTATTGAACTTTAAATTCTTGACACATTAGAGGAAAATGGCTAGAGATTAATGCCATGAGTTTGAATTTGAATGAAATTACTGTGGGAGAGAAAGATAGTAATTTGTAAAGGAAATGGTTGGAGATAAATACCATGAGTTTAATTTGATTGAAATTATTGTGAGAGAGAAAGATAGTAATTTGCAAAAACATTAGTGGGAGAGAAAGACTAGTGTAACTCCTAGATTAAATACAACATGTACTTGGTAGAGTCTTTCTTATCCTTTTGATGATTAAAGGGCTAAATTCTCCTTGATTTTTTGTGGAAGAATTATGATTTAAGTATTATTTTACATTTCCTAAATAATTGGTAATGAAAATTAGAGGTTAACGTTCCAACAAGAGAATAACATCGAGGATGATTTTCTCTTTAAAGGGGGGAGTTTGTAATATCCCTGGCTTAAACCACCGTAAAAAATCTCGTAAAATGAGGATTATTAAATAACTAAATATTATTTATTTTTATATTGATATTACATGAATAATATTCTTGTAATGCTTGATTATAAGAATATTTGAAGAATTATTTCTTAATTATTTTATTTATAAGACTTTATATTTTTCTATGGAAATAAATTATATTTGCAAGTTGGTATATTTTATGAGTTTTAGAAATAATGAGTAATAGCTTTGGTTTTAGAAATAATGAGTAATAGTTTTGGAAAAAGTATGGATAAGTGATATTTTGCTCATAAGGAAAAATAAAATCTACCTTTAAAAATAAAAGCATGAGAGATTTATGGATTGCTTTTGTGATTTAGGAAAATCAGATTTATGGATGCTTTATAGAATGCTTTTATGATTTAAAAATCTGGAATGCTTCTATGATTTAGAAAAGCTAGAATTATTTTATGATTTAGAAAAATCTGGAATGCTTTTATGATTTATAAAAGCTATTCCATTTTATTAATTCTAGTTGTTATAAGCTTATGAGAGAAATAGAGGAGGGGAATGGGAGAATGCATGGATAATGGAGCCAAGGAAGAGGAAGAGAGTATTCCAAGCATGCATCAAGATATAAGTAACCATATTCTTTGAAAATCCTTTTGTTTGCATATGGGCCATGATGATATAATAAATGAATTTATTTGCAAGAAAAATTTCATGCGATAAAGAATTAAGATTAATTCTTTAGTAAACCTCTATACAATTTTTTTCATAGAGGAATAAATGTCTTAGTCATTGAATTATGAGAATAATTCATGTGTTGTGAATTGATAAAATATTTTCATGCCTAAATAATTTTGTGAATTGCATGAGTTATTGGAATATAGAGTCTATGTATGACTTTATATCTCCCAAATCGAAATAGATATGAAAAAAGTGAAAGAGGTTTTTGTAAAAGAGGATGTTACGACCAAAAGCCTCTTTTAGACTTTAAAAATTCATTTCCCATGTCGATAAAAACATGTCCTAAATGGATGTAAAATAACAGGGAATTAATTATAATTTAAATGTGGAAAAATGAGCTCCAAATATTTATTTTAATCTTCCAAACCGGAACACCTGTGTAAAAACTGAGAGAGGTTATTTTTAATTAACCCATTAGGAACATAAAAATCTTTGGGTTTTCCAAAAATCATTTCCATTTGGTTGGAAATCATGTCTAAATTTGATGAAAAAAACAAGAAATTATTTAATATTTAAATCTGGAATAATGGGCATCAAAGATTCATTGAAATATTAAAAACCATGAGAGAGGTTATTCTTGTTATGTCTACTCCAAACAAAAACCTCTTTTGGTTTTATTAAATTCTTTTCCGTATGTTCACAATACGCATCCAAATTGGATGACTAAAATAGGAAAAATAGTGTGAAATGTAGTGCTTCCATTTCAGTTTTCAATAAGATAAGAATAATTGTCTATGTACATATAAACATAACAATTATGCTGATGGTTATTTACAAGGAATTAATTTATATAATTATTAGGTATGTTCTCATGATGCATATTCATTAAAAATTAAAGAGAAATATTGGACTCCTAAAAAGAGTATGTGCTTAGGTGCACATGAATAATTATCTAG
Organism: Pinus albicaulis; assembly: GCA_034641835.2. NCBI lineage: Eukaryota > Viridiplantae > Streptophyta > Pinopsida > Pinales > Pinaceae > Pinus > Pinus albicaulis. The sequence continues at coordinate 346,947,008 of CM076577.1, read as the reverse complement.
TATATTTGATCTACTAGAAATTATTATGTGATTTTTTATGCATGGGGAGCTGCAGTCATGTAAAAATATATAAATAACTTATGTGAGGGGTAGCTCACATAAAACCGTTGTGTAATAGGCAATTGGTTTTGTTATTTGAGAAGGATTTTGTATTCATGTTATATCTTAAGGAAATATTAAAAATCGCTCTAATATGTGAAATAATAATAATATATTTTGTATTTTCTGCATAATAGCTATTGAGTTATATATCTTTTAGAAAAATAATAATTAAGGTGTTAAATTCCTTGGAAGATTATTATATAACTACATTAAAGGAAATAGTTATTGCATTAAAACTCTTCAAAAAGAATAGAAGAGAAAAATATATCCTTGTATGCATTATTGAATTACATTCTTAGAGAGCAAAAAGAGTAATCACATGCTTTATTATGTAAGATTATTTAGAGAAACATATATTCTTGCATGCATGAGAAAAATATAGTTTTGATTATTATATTTCTAGAGAAAAAGAAGATGCAATCACATAATATTTATTGTTTTTGCCTTCTTTTGTGAAAAATAATATGTGTTTTGCAAACCTAAAGGGATTAAATATGGTATTATCTTTATTTTGGTAGAATATTATGCATAGTTATTGGTTATATCTTTTGGATGAGATGGAAATGTCACTTTGCATGCATGAAATAATAAGTGGTATGCGTTTGACCCCTTAGAAAAGAAATGTGTTTATTTTCCCATGAAATATTTATTTAGTTTCTTTTGGAAAGAATTATATGTTTTACATGCAGGAAGAACAAGATATGTTATTGCATGCACAAAACTATAACTTGTATGTTAACTTGTTTGAAATAGAGTTGGAATTGTTATACATAATAACCATTATGAATAGATCTTTGGTGGAAAATATGTTTTTGGAAAAGAACATGTATTCACATGCATAAGCATAACATCTATTGCATTAATCCATTTTGAAAAGAAAACATAAGAGTAGGAAAAAAGAGAAATTTCTTGTTGGTATAGTTATCTTGAAATCTTGTTATGCATTTGCATGCACAATATTATTATATAGTATGTTAGCTTTCTTTTGGAAATAATATGAAAGTGCATGCAAGATTTTGTTAGTGTTTGTTAGAAAGAGGATGCTTGATAGTGATTTATTTGTTACTAATGCATGTGAAATGATGTTATAAAAGGAAATTAATGTTAATGTGGTTATGTTTTATACATGCATACAAATATTTGTTGAAGTGTCACAAATAGATATTGATTACTAGTTTATTAATATTTTATCTAATCATGATATCAAGTGTGCTGACGACAGCAATGGCAAGAAAGAAGGATGACTTGAGAAAAGGATTTTTGAAGTTTAACATTGTGGAAGATAAAGAATTTTTAGTCCATGCAGGTTTACTAGTTCCAATCGTACGATGATCCACTGAAGGAAACAGTCTGACTACAAAGACAGAGATTGATGATTCATGGGTAAATGGTATCATGATGATTGTAATAGCTTATAGCTAGTTATGTTTCGTTTAAGATTATTTTTCTATGTAATTTTTAGGACAATGGTCAACGGATGGAATCCCTTATAACCATTGAGTGAGGGGTGACAACCCTCAAAAGCATTTAATAATAAAATTAAACGTTTGTTGGTTTTCACCCTATGGGGTTTCCAGGGTATATCAGTGTCTGTTTATGTGATTGTTCATTGTGTCATTTTCATGATGTTAATTTCATTCATGATGTGATGTTTATATTATCAATTAGGTGATGTACTAATTGAATTAAAATGATCATGGGATCGATACATAATTATAACAAGAAATTTAATTTAATATGCTACAACAAGGACAATTAATGGTTGTGTAACTCATTATGATTTTTACTAAATGTTTCTCTAAGTGATGATGATGGGTATTTAAATGGTTAATGTGGAAATATAAAAGGTAATTTATAAGGTTACACATTCGTATATTTTCAAAAAATTCCTAACTCCATGGATTTTCTTGTGAGGTTATTGGGGTATGTTACACTTTTCCCCCACCATTTCTCGCAAGTACCTCTTTACTTTTGACAAGATTGAGGAGGATAACATTTGCTTTTTTATAAGCTCATTCTTCAGATAAGTCCAACTTAGTTTAAAATCTAACCCTAAGAAGGAGTGGTCCATTCCTGTTTGTAATTGACAGGTCCTTTACTGTTGAATTTTAACGAGTCCAGTATAGGAGAAACTCAGTGTTTTTCATTTTTAGGGAGTCAGAAAAAAAAAAAAAAATTAAGAAAACTCCATGGGTGTACTTTTTCATAATTTTAGTCTCTCAAGCACGAAAAAGGATAAAATAATGCGGGAGAGAACTCTATTGAACATGATTAGTCAATGTATACCTTTTTCGTAAATAGTCCATTTCAGTCCGTAAAAGCGGTAAACTTATACTGAAAGGACAACTATTCATTTCCTTTAACGAGTTTGAATAGTCAAGTACTCAACAATGTTTTCATTTTTAGAGAGTCTGAAAAGGGCTTAAAAGAGAACTCCATGGTTTTGCTTTTTCGTAAATTTTAAAGAGCCCGAAAAAGTGATAAAAGTTTACTCTTCGTAAAAAATGATCATTTCACTTGAAATTTCCGGTATTCTGCACAAAAACTCAAAAAATTAAATGTACCTACTTCAATAATAAAAATATTTTGAAAAACCATCTTTTTAAAGAGAAAAAATAAACAAATTTAAATTTCATTTATTCGAAAAAACTTATAAAAAGGAGTTTTCCAAATTCATTTTTACCGTTTGTGTTTGGAGTGAAAATTTTAGAGCTTTTGGAAAAAAATTCTTTGGAGAATATTCCAGACAAACTGATCGTTGAAATCAAAAACCGTCTACTCTAGGTAATCCATATCCTCTTTTCCTTGATTTTCATACGTTCATTTCCTTAATTTAGGGTTTAAAATTGATTTTTGGATAGCTTTAAAATTCCACCCTCGGGGGTCCACAGGTAAGACACATGGTACCTACGGACCCTGATAATTTTTCACAAAGAAAAATGTCCTGGCCCCGCACTTTTAACACAGAGCCCGTGCGGAGCTACGCACTGTCTCTGAAAGTAAACTGTGGGGGTGCCATGAAGAATTTAAAAACATAATTTTTTCCAAAAATAACCAAAATTTTTGTTTTAAAATGACTCTAATATTTCATTTTTCTCATTGTAGGATATTTACAATGCTCATCTCGCGGGAACGTGAACATGAGGAGGTAGATGAAGCAGCAATGATTCATCAACCTACATTACAAGTTTTGAGAGCATGTGGGTTATTCGAATTCTGGACTATCAGCAGCATGAGAGCTCAAGTAGACCTTCTCACTTGGTTGGTAAACAAGTGGGATGTTCAGGACCAGTGTTTCATGATTGGAGGCAATCGGCTCGAAATTGAACTGGAGGACATATATTTTTTGACTGGTTTGTCTAAGAGAGGCAAACCACTTTCTCTATTTGGAGCTAGGCCAGGTGGCCAGTCCGTCACTAGTCTGCAATTAGAGTTTTGTAATGATGAGGCCAATCCTAGAGACAAACATATTGATATTAAAACTATCTTCCGTCCCAAGTTAAAAGTGATTGCATTTACCATTACGAAGTTGTGCGGAAGTGCAGCTTTGCATGTGGATACTAGATCTTAAATGCAGATTGCAGTAGATTGCTTCCGAGGAAAAATATTCAACTGGTACGAGGCAGTGTTGGCTAATGTCAAAGGCCAACTAACTAGAGAAAAAAAAGGGAAGTTAAATAACTTCGGATATGGATCTATCGTGGTTACCTTTGCTTTAGAGAGGATTCCTCTGTTAGCCCCGCAACATATTCCTGTTGATGTTGGTAGACCTCAAGAGCCTCGGATGGTTCAATGGGTTACTTTGATGGTCCGTCATAATGAGGGTGGGGAGATTGTTCGATTTCCCTCGACTTATTTTCGTTGGTTAGAACACAAAATTTTTGTGATAGAGGATTTTCCTTATGCAGGCATAGATTTCCGTGGTGACCGAGATATGCCACTTACTCCAAGAGTTTAGTGAGATGATTCAGGTAAAAAATCTCTTTGACATGTTCTAATTTCTAATTTTTATTTATTTTTTTAAATCGTCCACAACTGATAAAAAAAATTCCAAATGTAGATGTGGGTCCATGTGGACCAACCACTCTCCGCCCCTTTGACAGGAGGAAAAGGGATGCAGCTATAGCAGCACCACCACCACAAGATCAGACAAAAAAAATCCTGACTGATTTGGAACACCATTTGGAACGACTGACTCTCAAAATCCCGGAGACTACTATAGATGACATTCCACTCCAATTACAAAGATACGTCATTGGTGTTCCTGGATCATTTAGGAGATTTATGAGTAGAGTGGCATGAGCTGTAGTGTATTATCATGATCATTACAATGGATAGTGGATGATCGGTTGTATAGACTCTTATCAATTTTTTGTATCACTTTTTTCTGATCATAAGGCGTTTTGAACCTATGATTGAGGACGATGTACCATTTTTTGAAACACTACTTCTATGTTATGATATACTATGATTTTCAGTTACTTGTCTAACATGTTATCGAATGTTGATCTACTACTTTTATTATCGCAAATGTCTATTAATCACACTAGAAGCTATTGCATCTGCTAATGTGTTTAAAATTCTTAGAATGAGTTGATACTCAATATAATCAAATTCTCGTTCCAAGAGATGAACTCTTAAGAATAATCTTAACAAAATTGGGTTTCTAATTGCATATAATTGATTTAATTATAATACAACGAGTTTAGAATCTAACCTAACGATCAAACTCCGAATTCCAAATGAAATGGATTCAGACAATAATTCAATAACTGTGTTATATTCTGCAATATTGTTTTTCGTTTGAACGAGGCTTACCCCATGCATAGATATTAACTCATCAGTGGGTGAATAAATAAGCCAAGTTGTGGAAGAGATATTCCAGGTACTACGACAAGCACTATCAGCAAAACCAATGTATATTTGAAAAGACGTTGACATCTTCAATATCAAGAATAATCTAGATAAGCAAGAAAAGTAGTAAAAGAAAACTTAAACTAGGCACATGTTTCTAATCTACAACACACCAGCTAAAAATAATTAATATACAGGAAATATCTCCACATAAGAATCAAGCATAATATCTCTTCAAATAAAGCCCATTTCTAAGTTTGCCTAAAGAAACCCCGTCACAATCAATCAATTCATAGGCCCCTTTTGCAAGCTGTTGCTTAACAATATAAGGACCATGCCACATGGGTTCAAATTTCCCAGACCCTAGCTTATCATTAGCTTGATCATAAACCAAGACTAGGTATCCTTCTGAAAAAATCCTAGGTGTAACCTTCCTATCATATTGAGCTTTCATTTGTTTCGCATGAGTTTCGGTGGCTAGTGCAGCAGTGAACCGATTCTCATCTAATTGAGCTAAGTATAAAAAACATTTTTCCTCTTCAAAAGTGACTGGTAGTAACTCTATGGCTAGTTGGTGTGACGGTGTGTCGCATTCAATCGGTAATACTGCTTCTAAACCATAAACTAGTTGAAAAGGGGTAAAACCTGTTGATGTTTTTTTTGAGGTTCGATATGCCCAAAGTGCTGAAAAGAGCATGTTATGCCAATTCGACTTATGAATTCCAATGATTCGCTTGATCATGGTGACTAAAAATTTATTTCTAGCTTCAACCAGACCAGTATCTTGTGGATAATATTGTGTAGAACTGCCATGGCACAGGCCAAGTTGGTCAGTTAGCTCCGTCATCATGATGTTTCAAAAATGGCTCCCATGATCAGTAATTATCGCTTGGGGTACACTGAAACAAGTAATCACATGATTGAACATGAAAGTAGTTGCAGTTTTTCCATCTTCTGCAAATGTAGGCATCGCCTCAACCCATTTGGTAAAATAATCTACTGCTAGAATAATATACTCATGCCCCCCGGCTGAGTGAGGCTTACATGTAATGAAGTCAATGCCCTATTTTGAAAAAGGTCCGACAACAATTATAGGGTGAAGAGGAGCAGGTCTTGCATGCATTTTTTGATCGAAGATTTGACAATTATGACGTTTTCACACCACATAAATACAATCTTTAAATAAGGATAGCTAGAAATAACCTGCGCGCAATATCTTTTGGGTTGTGGCGTACCCAGACATATAACCACCACATGCTCCAGAGTGACACTCATTTAAAACCCTTTTGGCTTCTTCATGAGTGAGACAACGTCGAAAAACAGAGTCTGCACCGTGACAGTATAGTGTGTCGCCAAGAATATGATATTGTTGAGACTGGAAATGGATTTTACGTCGTTGTGACATTGAAAGTTCAGGCCAAAAATATTGGGTCTGAAGATAAACAATGATATCTCGATACCAAGGATCAATGGTACTAATAAGAAATAGGGATTCATCCGTGATTGGTTGTTCCGCCACGGTTTCTGTATCAGTACGTGGGAAATCACACATAAGTTCAGCAAATATTAATGATTTCTTTGATTTGGAATTTTCAAATTCCAACTCACTCCTGTAGGATAACAATCCATTTGGAGTATTTTCCCCCTAGCAATTGTTTTATCAAAATATATAGCATATGGTTACAATCAGAAATCACTGTTGTTTTGCGTAAAAGTATGTAATGACGAAAACATTGGACAGCTTGAACAGCTGCCAAGGCCAATTTCTCCACATGCCAGTACTTGATCTCAATCGGATGAAAATTTCGACTAAGATAGTACATCACATGTTCACCATCGAATTCATCTTCCTGAACTAGAACCATCCATATCATGGAATAGGAAGTGGCGAGATACAAAAAGTAATCGTGGTTGTAATTGGGAGCATGAGTCAATGCACATTTTAGAGCATCAAAAGATCAATCAGCGATCTCATCCCAAAAGAAAGGAATATTCTGTTTTAACAACCTGGTGAAACCTTTAGTTAACTCAGCGTAGTTAGGAATGAATCGATGTAAAAATTTTGATTTCCCTTGCAAACTTTGGAGTTGGCAAAGAGTATAAGGAGGAGGTAAATTGATGATTGCCTCAACCTTCGATGGATAACACGAATGCCTACCTTTGAGACAATAAATCCCAGCAATCGTCCAGATTGTACGCAAAAAGCACATTTATGAGGATTTAGAAAATTTTTATAATGCCTACATCATATAAAAATGGATCATAAATGAATAATATGATTTTCTTTGCACGAGTAATGAGCAGGAAAATCATCGAGGTAGGGTTGTACAATGCGTTTAATGTCATGAAATGCATAAGACATTGCCCTCTGAAAATTGGCGCCAGCATTCTTAAGTCCAAAGGGTAGTTTGTGATAAGAAAAAGTTCCCCATGGACAAATGAAAGTTGTTTTGGGTTGATCTACAGGGAGTATGTTGATTTGATTGTAACCGGAAAATCCATCCATGAATGAAAAAATTTCACTTCCAGCACAATCGTCAATAAGTTTATCGATGTAAGGGGTTGGATAATTTCCCTTTGGACAAGCTCTATTTATATCCCTATGATCAACACACACTCATATTTTTCCTTGTTTTTTATTGACCGGAACAATATTAGATACCCAATACGTTAACGAGATCGGATAAATAAAACCTGCACGAAGTAATTTTTCAACTTCGGCGTTAATAGCGGCAGCTTTTCTCGGATGTATCTGATGTAATCTCTGTCTAATGGGTTTAGCATCCGGTTATGTCTTAATTTCATGAAAAAAAAAATGACGGATCTATTCCTGACATTTATTCATATGACCAGGTGAAAATGTCGCAGAATTCCTGAAATAGGGCTTTATATGCTTTTATTTCATCAGTCGTACAAGAAGCACCTATATGAATTTTTTCAGCGATTCCAGGTTTTACTAAAATGTCAAGAGGAACCGTTGTAGAAATATTTTCTAAATTCAATTCAGAATCGAAATGTGAGAGAGGATTCTGAGGCTCTTTGATGTAATCAGTAGTAAAAATGGAGCAAAAAATATTCTCAAAATGATCAAGATCAGGTGAAAACGAAGACCTATGATGAAGATCTTCCCATGGTAACTCATCGACTGATAAGAATTCATGAATATTTTCATCAGTATTGAATACCTATTGACCAAGATCTAGAATTGATGTCAAAGCGGAGCTTGATATTGAAAATGACTCCTCATTGATCACATTCACTAAATCAGATTCAGTTGAAGGAATATTAGAAAATGACTGTACAGTCTGATATGCTAATTCAAAAGGACTCAAAGGCATCATTCCATCAAAAGAATCCAACTCTAATTCTGAAGGTACTATCCAAGGATCATCAAAGGAAATAGTACTTGATGTAATCATATTGATATTAGCAATAGGAGGTTGTATGTTAGGAGCAAGCAAGGAAAAAGTTCCCAGTAAAGTCAAATCTTTAAGCAAACCTACTCTGACATCCTTATAAGGGATAATCGATTTTCCGATATGCTGGATGCTATCAGTAGAGACTGAGTTGGATGAATAATATGAGAGCTGATATATTTTAACAATATTTCCTTTATGAAGAAACATGATAAGATGAAATATCTATGATACAACAGAAGTGGTGGCGTAAGACCAGCTGTGACCTAGGAGAAGGTTGTAATCCAAATGGGCATCAACCACTTCCACATCTATATGAACCATTTTTCCTTCGACCTCTATTGGTAGATCTTGTAAAATACCATATGGCTAAAAACCTCTTCCATCAAAAGCTTTGGGAATAGTCGATGATTGGTTAATGGTCAGAGAACCAAGTGATTTCCAACATTTTATCAACATAATACACGTAGAAACCCCCTCATCAACAACACTATGAAAGATACGTTTGTTTTTTACCATCACCGGAATTTGAAAAGCCATTTGATGGGGTAGGTGGGGTGTAAAATTCTCTAAATCTAAGATCATGAGGTTCAAATCCTGGAGTTCTATGGCTCCTGAGGCTTATAAAAGTAATTTTCTTTGGGCTAGGCATGATTTTAGCACTTCCAAAGCCAAAATTTCTGAAGGGGAAATTGCCAAATATTGAACAATATTGTAATTCTGAGCAGCTCTCGCATGTGGATTAAAAGTTGATTTATGAAGTACACCTTTAGCAGGTGGTTTTATTACTAAGTCAGGATTTTGTTTCTCAATCTGTAACAGATCAGAAACTGAGGGCCATGTAGTTTATGTTGAATTAGATTTTTCTGCTTCTTTACCAGGATTTTTTCTACCATAATCTTGCGATCGAATCGCAACCATTAAGGTATTCTCAAGCGGATTTGAGGAAGATCTAACCATGTTACTATATTAAGCAGGAAAAGGATCCTTCAAGACAGCAATTATAGGCGAACCCTTAAAAAATTTTGATACCTCGACTCTATGCGGACACTCTTTTGTAAAATGATCCTCGTCACATATCAGACAAGGATATCGAGGTTTATGTTTTTCGTCAGTTGGTTCAGTTGTATCATTTTTATCTTTTGAATATGTTTTCTTTTTATTATTACCTTTCTTCTTACCACCAGTTTTAGATTTGGTTGTAGATGATTCTACAACATGAATATCGGCAGAAGTTTCAATAGAAGAATCTCCTTTTGGTGAATTAGGTAAAGTGATAATAGGAGAAGTCATCTTGGAAGATTTCTTCCTACTTTTACCAGTGCTAATAAAACCAATTACACCATCAGTGGCATGACAGCCAGAAGGAGTTGCAGTTAATTGACCTGGTCTTCGTAAGTCTAGGATTTTATCATACAGAGTACCTAACTGAGTATATACAAGGTCAAGGTACTTAGCTTGAGCAATGACTTGCTCTTCTGTAAAAACACCTCCTTTGGCCACATCTTCAGTAATTTTGGGCAATAACGATTTAATAAACCATTCAACCAAAATTTGATTCGGAATAAAGACTTTCACTAAACGCCTTCTATGTCCCCATTCATGAATGTGATCACATATTTACATAGACATAGACTTTTTTATCGAAGTCAACAATTCTGTGTCGTTGTCGTATCTAATTGAAAATGGGTTAAGAAAGCAATAGCTAGTGCATTAAAATTATTAAAAGAGCTGCGTGGTAATTCAATATACCATTTGGCAGCTAGACCAATGAGAGTTCTATGAAAAAGATGCAATCGAATCGAATCATCGATTAGTGAATTGGATGCACACCAGAGGTGATAAGTCATAACGTGATTAGATGGGTCCTCTCCTGACTTACCTTCAAACTTTGGAATATCACTCGGCGACTTGTTAGGCATCGATGGCCGATATGGAAGATAAAATATAGGATCATTCATAAGGCGCAATAGATTTGGTAAATCTAAAGTTGCTATAAATTGTAACCGATGGCTAGGGTCTTGATAACCTTGTGTGATCAAACCAGTGCTAGCAGGAGGATATCCAGGATACCATGGAATTGGATGCACATTTGCAATGATGAAACCTCTTGGATAACCAGGATTAACCGGACCATATTGGGGTTGTTGAGGTACTTGATAAGTATACCCAGGGTACAGCTGATACTGATATACTGGATTTTGTATAGCTTGTCCAAATTGATATTGTCCCTGGTACAGTTGATAAGTAAATTGTGGTTGAATAACAACAAATGTACTAGTACCAGCTTGTCCTATAGAAATCTAGACTATAGTCTGAATTGTAGGTCCTGACTGTGGTACAGATACTTGAGGAATTTTCACTGATGCAGGGATAGAAGAAACCAGAGCTGTAGATACTCCAGAAATAGGTGTGGTAGGTTGAACAGAAGTTGCAGTAGCAGCAGAAGTATGAGGCAGAGTCTTAGGTGTACTAGGCCCAAGCTACTAAACAGAACTAGGTGCAGGGATTTGAACGATAGGCTGGACAGGTTGCTGGGCTAGACCAGAAACTCTGGACTGTCCAGGTTGATTAGGTATCTGCACATTGGGTTGCATAGTCTATTCAATTTGAGATGGATCCCACACCATATTCATTCTGGGGTATTTACCCATAGAAGGTTGTATATATGAAGGACCATAACCTGGTTGAATGTAGGGTTGAAAATTAACTGGAAAATTTCCAGCTCCTTGTTATAATGGTTGACCAAAAGGAGGTTGGAAACTTTGAGTTGGGTACCGACCTTTAGGTTAATAACCTTGAGGCATGTAATAAATCTGGGGTTGATATTGACCCTGAGGAATATACTGAGTCTGAGGTTGACCTTGGGGCATGTACTGTCCCTGAGGTTGATAACCTTGAGGTATTTATTTTCCTTGAGGTTGTTCTACAGGTAGATAATATTTTCCTATAGTTTGTCCTGGTAAAAAATTACCTTGAGGTTGCCCCCCAGGAAGTAACTGACTTCATTGAGGTTGCCCCCCAGGTGGTAACTGACTACCTTGAGGTTGCCCCCTAGGTGGTAACTGACTACCCTGAGGTTGATGATTTGGAATATTAGCAGACATCATAACAATTTGCTCTACGTTCGACGTTTCAGTTTTAGTTCCAGTTGTACTAGATGATAACACTTGTTCAGTTGGTTGAGGATTTTCTCCTGAGAAAGTACCAGAGAGTGACTGGTACCCCAAAGGAACAGAAGGACCACCGTATAAAAATGTTTGCGGAGATTGGAAAAACATAGATGACTCACGTGACAAATTTGATGAAGGGTAATAACCTCTCAGTGTAGGATGAAAAGGAATTCAGGGTGGTGAATAACTAAGACCTGGGTTTTCTAAAAAATCTTTCAATGATAGATACTAAGCGTCAGTTCTAAAAGGACTATAGAATATTGATTCATGCTCCATAAGATTCAAATTTTCTTGGCTTTCGAGAAGAGTTACATCTTCGTCTAGACCAACAAGTTCTTCAATAGATATGAGGTCAGAAGGAAGATTTTCAGTAATGTGATGTCTTACCCTAAGTGAACCAGGATCACTAGAAGTCAGAGTAACAAATCCTAAAGATGGTTCCAATACAGTAGGTTTAGTGTCAGGCTTAGAAATTTTAGGTTCTTCAGCTAATTCATTAGAAGGAGAAATACTACCAGTAACTTCAAAAATTGAAATTGGCTCTTGGATATGTTCTGTTGTTTGTGATTGATAATAAGGATGAATAACTATAGATGATTCTCCTATTTCTGTTGATCTAATTCTACTGTCACTAGGCAATACTAGAGCTCGCAACCCTTCAAGTTGGCTTGGTGTATACTCAGGGGGTTTCCCCTGGATTCTATGTGATTGTCTTGGTAATTCAGCCACGATTAAAAATTATTAATCACATGAAATCAAAGAAAATTTCAATGAAAACTCCTAGAGTCACTAAGGAAACCAACAAATGAATCACACGCCTAAAAATATAGGAGATCAAACCACACACAAATAGTAACTTCCCACACTAAAAACACTAGTTGGTGATGAAATCCAACATCATAACATTTTAATATAGAAAGGGTGGTTGGAACAATTACCTCGAAAACCTACTTAATGAAACAAACCGGTGCAAGTTTCTCCACTTAAACCATCTTGAGTGAAGATAACCATCCAAAGAGTCCAAGTGAGTTTAGTCAACATCTACTCCAGGTACAGTGGGATCTTTCCTCCACCGTCACCTTAGCAAAAAATCGTAAATATTATGGCCACTATGGTTACCAATAGGAACTAATATATATGGGGGAACAGTCTACGATCTGACATACGCGCAAGGGAAGAATAACAAAGCTCAATCCCCTTAAAGGCTCCTTGACATAATCCAAGGTATACCGACAAGTGACCGCAGGCTCCTCGACAATGGTCTATCCGAGATTTACCGTTGTTAATACGCGCACATTTGTTATCGTTCCCAATGAGATAGAATTGATTATCTCGCTGGTTTAGATATGACCTCGTGCTTGACTCCTTTAAGAGGAGATTCCCAGAGAATACAAGTGACTATTGGATTTTTCCTACCGCAAGATTGACTACTTGTTTTTTTTAATTGTCTTGGAGAGTTAATTACTCCCTACTCCAAGACACTAGCATAAGCTATATTGGTGAAAAGAGCCCTAGAAATATAAAAAATTACTAGATTGATTTTAATTTAAGCATTGATTTTAAAAGGCTGTTTATTAGGACAATAGGTGCGAAAGTGAAAGTGATGATATGTAGTGACCCAACTCAAAACACACTAAAAATGCATCTATTATGAGAAACAATTCTTTTCCTTTCAATGAATTTTATCTAAAGGAAGATTTGAAAAATGCAATCTTTTAAAACAATTCGTTCCTTCAAACAATAGTAAATGAAAATAAATCTAATGTCATGAGAACTCAAAATGATCTAATGCTCAAATAAGAAATCCCTTTATAGTTCAAGATCGAAACTACCAACAAAGTTTTTCTTCAAAATAATACTATAATTTCTAGAAATAACAATCAAAGCTAAAAACACTAAAACACTAAAAAGACTAAATTTGAACTAAAATTTTAAATATTTTGAGGATGTCTTGCTTAGCTTATTATCTAACTAAGAAATTCTTTGCTTGGATCTGAAAGAACTCAAAAAACACCCAATTTTGTTTTTTTAAGTGAAATTCCAAACTTATCAACAAAGGATTTCCAAATATTTCCAAATGAGAAAATGGGATCTAAATCTCATAAAACAATTTCTGCTATGATGTCAAACTCAGCAAGAAAACAAGGAAATACCAGTGATCTAAAGGTATACCAAGGTTTATAATCTTTCAGTGGGATAAAGACAAAGCAAAAATCACTATAACATGCAGCTCTTTCAGGAAATCATTCAAAACTAAAAATTCTGAAATAAACTCTTAATCAAAGCTTTCTGATAGATGATACAAGTCTGGATATTCACTTAGAATCTAAAAAACTAATCGAGAAAAGAGGATTTTAAGATTTTCCAACAATTTTCACAAGGTCCGCAGGATTCAGTGTAAACTAGTGCGGTCCCACACTGTGTATACAAGAAAAGTGCGGGGATGCCCACACTGTTTCTAAAAGAAAAGAGCAAACACCAAAAAACTAAAAGAAAAAATAAAAAAACTCTAAATCATTTCCCAGGGATTTTACAGGGATAAACTACCCAAGCCAGTATAAATCAATCAAAATCAGAAAAAATAAATTCGCAATTCAAAAATAAAAGAAATCAAATTTTAAGATCCATTCCCCAGTGGAGTCGCCATTTTGTTGGATGGATAAGTCGTTCTTGCGGAAAAGACATACGTCCCAAGTGTCCTACGGAAAGCTAGCAACAAACGGACAAATAAAAATTATTTTCTCTAGATATTGTTTGACTTGGAATTAATTATAATAGGGTTTTAGAAACCTACTTGTAGTCTAGTGTTGATCTTCTTTCCAGTGGCTTGAAGAAAGTTGTCGTTAAGGATATGCAATCACAAACACAAGAAAATATCAAAAGCACCTGCATAATAAAATTAATTCATGAAGAAAACATCTATAAAGATGATCAGGGAATTCAAGAAATGAGATAATTAATTAAATAACCCATTGATTAAATATGATAAATAAGTTATTTAACGAAAGAACTCATTGAGAAAACAATATTAATTCGTATTAACTTAAATAAAGAAGAGTCTTACAACCATGTCTGCCTTGATGTCATACAGACCTTCCTGGGGTCCGAAATAGGTGTTTCCTTTACTCTGACAAGATTTTCACTCTCCCAGCTAAAATGAACATGGGTGTGTAATCATTCCCACATAGTGATCAGTTAAGAGAGTATGAGTCTCTATAGCATTACTCCTAAAAAATTCTCAAAGTCTAACTCACTAACTCTAACCTTTGAAGCTGCACTATGGCTTCAATTTATAGGAAAAGAGAGGAGATTATGGTTCCACATAAGAAGGTATATAATTCTCTTTTGAAGGGATTGGGATCCATAAATCAAGGGGTGGGATCCCATAATGGAGGAATGAACATATATGAGAGGAGTGAACCTTCGACCGGATAATTGCTTCTAGAAGCTTCCAGATTTGACTATTGGGCTTCTAAATGTGACATTCCACCTTTGTTTAACCTTTTATAGGATTCCACACCTTTAATGAATAAGAATTGTGTTTAACTTTGCATGATTTAGAGCAAAAAAGTGTGGCACGAAAGGAAATGTTAAGAGAAAGTGTGGTACAAGTGTTTTTAAGACTTTTATGAGATTTTTTCTCAATTTCAAGGTTTGATTCTAGGAAATTTGATGTTTTAGACTTATAAAGGAGTTCTGAAACGTCATAGTGAAAAATTTCAGTGTAACACTTCCTCAGTGTCGTGAGAAGCCTTCTGAGAAGAGCCTCCTGATTCTAGAGTTCCTGCTTGTGATCTAGCCACCCCAACTTCCTCCTGCCAATATTATCCTCTTTGTGAACTTAAAAGCCTTCCTTTTTCCTTCTCTATAGGGGAGGGATGTAAGGCCTATGTCTGACCCAAAAATACCTGCCTTAGACCACTAGGGTTTCCATACCAACCCTTAGCTACCTCCGGCCCCGAGCTCGCCGCTTCGCTCCCCTGCGAGAAAAGGAATTTTTCAAGGAAGCTAATATCCTACCATTGATGTGGGTTCTTTTGAGAAATAGGAGCTACCAAGTGAGCACCTCTTCCCATATCCAAAAATCTGTGGCTTTCTCCCAAAAAACCTTTACGACCAATAGAACACTCAATACCACAGCTAGCAACAGTATCTTCTACCCCCCCTGACAGAAACGGGACTAATGAAATACTTGGTGATGTAGGGTTTAGTAGATTTTCCGGAAGGAGATTGAATCCGTGCTTTTCCAAGAATGACGAAGGCTGGAGAGGCCCTAGTTCATTCTCTTCCTTCCATATGCAGTTTAATGTACTCTAAAGGCTTTCCTCCAGGAGAGCAACCCCATTCAAAAAAACCCAACCTCGTTCAAGAGCTTTGTTCCTCTGACCAGAATCGCCAATGGCCGAAATATACCATTCCAAATTTCTCACTGACACCTCGTGCCCCCAGACTGCTAGTGGATCCTCCTACGCTGGTTCTAATTCCACCGAATCTCATTCAAAACCCATCTTTACAGAGTTCTTTAGTGTCTAAGAAAACTCTCCGACAGCATAGGACCCTCCCCAGTAACGAAACCTCGTGCACACATCACTGTCTAGCAGTAGGGTTAGGGTTTGTGAGCATGGAGACTTCCATTATAACCCTTCTTAGCCGTAAGAAGAAGCTCAAACCCCATGCACAGCGTGGCTGACTTCCAATCATACAGATGTCTGTGGGGTTCTGACAGCCAAGGATGGCTGTCACATCGTGACCCCTCTCGTAACCGTTGTCTGTAGCTGGTCTCAGGTCGCCTGCTGTCCATGAAAACCTCCATGATTAGGGTTTCAACCCCCTAGACTTACCTCCATTCCCTCTGTCAAATAACCTTGCGTAATGATTTGTAGATGGTTTTCATTGAAAGAAATACTTCAAGATGAAATAAAGTATTTGAAGAGAGAAATTCCTCAGGTAATGTGTGAAATTCAAAAGTATATACCTCCAAAATTTTTGAATGTACAAGAACACTACTTGATACACCAAGTTGAGGAGATTGAAATATGTGGACCAATACACACAAGGTCATTGTGGATGGTGGAGAGGCACTTGAAATCCTTGAAGGCTTTGGTTAGACAAAGAGCATGACCGAAGGGTTATATGTTGGAGGGATATGAATCCATGGTGTATATTAGTCAATATCTTCCTATATTTGCTGCGCCAACCATGGATGTTGTGGATTCCATTTGGGATGTGAACTCCATCAAAAAATTTGAAGGGGAGCACTTGTTGGGAAAAGGTAGAATGAAGAAAGTGAGAGGTAAAAGATTTTTTATATATAATACATATAATGTTTGATTTTTTTACATCATGTATATGATCATATTCATTTAAGTATTATTATTTAAATGTTTATTAATTAATATAATTTACCATGGTTATAAGTTATATTTAATGTTGATGAATTAATTTTTTTTATTCAAGTCATCAAGAATATGAGGCACTACTTTTATACATTGAAAACAATATCGAGTGGATGAGTGAATGGATTGAAATATGTAAAGAATGTAACGACGGTAGGTTATCATGGAAACTAATATCTGAATTGGTTAGAGATTCTTATCATACTGGAGATGGAAATGTTACAGACAAGGAAATTGATTTAGCATATCATTTGAAAGATAGAAAGGCAAGAAATTAGTTCACTTATTTTATTTAGTACTTATTTTATATTATATTTATAATGTGACATGAGGATTGATTTTTTAGATAATTTTGAATTTGTGTAAATTATATGATTAATTATTAATTGAGAATGCATATTTTCATGTGTGGCATATTTTAGTTGAAACACCACAAGGATATGTGGTGCAATGATCATAAAATTCGCATCAAATAGTTGGATGATAACAAGAAAAATTCTGATAGTGGGATAACTGCAGTATTCCAGGTCACTAATGTTCCTCCAAGAGTGACAAACATCCTCGAGAATATGAAAATATATATTATGGGTTTTTAGATGATATAGTTGATATAGTTGATAATATAAATAAATTTTAAGAAGACCTCAATTGTCCATTCATCTGGGTAGGGCCATTTATCTTTAGCAAAAGCTTTAAGGACAATTGTGATTTCCTTTATGGAAATAGATTTATCAATCTCCAAAACCTCTTCCTTCAATAACATTTCTGGGAAGGAATTGATAACTCCAACTAATTATCAATGTCCACGTTCTCCCTTGATATAAAGAAGCACCAAAAATATCACACAAAATCCTATTGGATATCCTTAGTTGTCGTTAAATTTTCCCCATAATCAAGTACAACCCCCCAAATAGTGTTCTTGTCCCTACACATCGTAGCATACCTCTAAAAAAAATTAGTGTTTTTTTCCCTCACCTTTAACCATATAACATGGATTTTTACTCAACATGTTTCCTCTTATAGTCTAAGGATGTCTCATTTACAAGCTTCCAACTCCCGTACGTTGTAAATTTATGCTCGTGATAGAAATCTGACATTGAATAGAGTAGTTTATGGGAGCCATCTTTGTCATAATATCCTCCAACTCTTTTCCGATGTGCAAGCATTTTTTCTCACCCCCATCTCTTCACCACCCTCTTGATGATGTGAAGATTAAAGGAAACTACCTCCTTCCAAGATAATCCATCATCCACAGATAATTGGGATCATGATTCACGAACTGTATTGCAAAAATCCTCATTGTCCAACTGGGTTTTGTTGAACTTGAAGAGAAATCCTTTCCACATCCTATTTCCCTTCCAGTTTAAAATGATCAAACCATTGTTAAAGAGAGTTGTGGGAAAGACCTAGGATTGCATGTACCCCATCTTGTCCAGAAGATTTTCCTAAACTAGAAATTGTTCTAACTTTTTGCAATGTGTTCGATATGAGACCTGTCATTCCTCCAAGTAAATACAATGATTCTTGGACATATATCCACCATAAATTTTGTATATATAATTTATTCTATGCATATCACATTAAAAAAAGAATTATAAAATATATAAAAATAATATCACTTTTATTATATAAATACAACAATTTGTATTATAAATGTTTTAATAAAATTAAAACTAAAAATCCCGATAAGTGGAGCAGAGCAAATGTGTCTCTTCCTCTGTGTTCTATCCAGCTAAGATGATGCAGATTTTAGGCTTTCGAACCCCCATAGTGTCGAGTAATCAAAAAGAATTCGATCTCTCTCTAGCAAGTCGTTCGAATCCTAAGGTCATAGATCCTACTAGCCCGGCCAAACCCCTGAGGTTGGTCTACTGCGATGATAAGGCAATTTTTATAATGGAACTTGAGGCTGTAGCCACTCTGCAGCTCGTGAAAGGGCCTCTCAGTGTTGTTTCCGTCTACGGCCAGGTGTGTCAAGGGAAGAGATTCATTCTAAATTAGGCTGGTCGTGGAAATATTTTGTGGAATATCTTTGTTTCTTCGACGGAAAAGGCATATTAATATCTTTCATTAAATTTGAAAAATAATAGTGTGCTTATTATGTCATAATTTGTAGAGAGATAATAGGGTATGGTGTAGAAGCTAGGTAATTTGAGATTGAGTGTAGTTGATGCAAGCCAAAACCCCTTTCTGATTTAATGCCCGAAGGTAGAACCATCATGGCTTTGAACCTGGTCTCTTCAAAGCAGTGTGAAACCTCTGAGGGACTTATTTATATCCCGCTCCAAATAACTACCAGGGGAATTAACCCACACTAACAACAACCCTGTAAACAAATCAAAGGAAACTATGTGCCATTTCAACCACTGTGTATTGTTCCAAAATGATTCTGGGGATGTGTTCCTTTGTCAATATCTCTTTGAAGTAATAAAATAAAATATATTTCGATCAATTTTAGCCTGTCTCTTGCTCAAAATCATGCACACGACCATTGAAGAAAATTTATCCCTACCCAACTATAAATTGTGGGGTATAATTTAATAGAGAAAATAAAAGGGTCTCTGTGCTATAGGGAAACATATTTCAACAACACAAATCTGCAAAGAAAAACTGAATTGAACCTTCAAGGGATGCACAGAATATACAGAACACACAAATGAGACAAGCTCCTTCACATGATTCCATATTGGGCCTCTCGATGCTTTGAGTGAGCTACGGAGGTAATTTTATTGCCATTTTCACAAAAAGAGGGAAATTACAACTATTTTTAGGCGTGGATCCTAAAAACATGGAACTATTCACCAACTTCACAAACAAAAGCTAATTTAGGCCTTATTCTGTTCATTACTATGGAATAATAAGAAAAAGGGCATTAATTAATACTAAGAAATATCTAAGTGGCCAATCAGGCCTTATTACATGTCATATCCATTAAAATTCCTAATCTGATCAAAAAAATCATGAGGGTCCAGTATCCAACCCCTCTAGTAAAGTTTGACGACATGGTCCTTTGAAATGAGCAATACTCATGCATCATGCTCCTGAGGCTGAAAACTATTCATGGCTCCTGACATGAGTTCATTAAAGGACTTGCCACTTTTCATTATAAGTGTGGCAGTCATCCAAGTCGCATCCTCCACTTCAGTAAGTACTCATAATACTTCTCTCCTCTTTTTACCTTAATAAGCCTCTTATCTAAGATTTTTTCAGGTTGCAAAAGCTTTGCTGAAGGCAACTAATTTTCCCAATTTATGGCTGACTACTGCTATTGTTGACTGTTTCTTGATGTTGATGCTAATTTTTTTGACTATTTATATAGTTCTGAAACATTAAACATAGGGGAAATTCCCAATCTTGGAGGCAGTTCTAATTCATATGCATTATTAGAAAATTTCCTCAAAATCTTGTAGGGTCCAATATTTTTCCATTTTAGTATGTTGTGTTCACCTTTTGGAAATATTTCATTCTTGAGGTGAGCTAGTAACATTTCTCCATCCTCCAAAATCTACTCCTTTTTCCTCCATGTCCGCATGGCCTTCATACTTCATGGTATTTTCCCACATTTTAAGCTTGACTTGCTTGTGAATTTTCTGTATTGATGCTACAAACTCTTCCCCTACTGCACTTTTTTTTTTTATCTCCCTACATGCCTGAGTTAGAAATTCCTTGAGATTCAAGCCATACACAATATGGAAAGGTCTCTGGCCTGTACTTCTATTAAAAGAGTCATTATAGGAAAATTATGCTTGTGCTAGGACATGATCCCATTGCTTTGGGTGTTCTCCTATGAACCTTATTAGTATATTACCAAGACTCTTGTTCACTACCTCAGTCTGTCCATCAGTTTGTGGATGGTAGGTTGATATGAAAGCCAACTTTGCCCCAAGATTCTTCCACGTCGTCCTCCAAAAATGGCCTAAGAATCTTGTATCTCGGTCTGAAACAATGCTTCTTGGGATGCCATGCAACCTAACCACTCCTTTAAAAACACATTAAAAATATGACAAGAATGTGATTAATCTGAATGTGAAGCATGTAATTAACAATTGACCAAATCCTAATTATGTGATTAATCCGAAAGACATTTATTTACATTATGGATCACAAAATTCTTAGATATAATATGAGAAGCATCACTTGTCTTGAAACATGGAAAAAAATGGCCCATTTTGGAAAATCTATCAACTACAAAAAAAATGGAATCATTTCCCTTCTAATTCTTTGTCAATCCAAGCACAAAATCCATGCTAATAACATCCCATGGCCTATCAGGAATAGGCAAAGGAGTGTATAAACCAGTGTTTTTCATTTTACCTTTGGCAAGTTGACAAATTCTGCAATTATTAGCAAATTTGTGTACCTCTAATTTCATCTTTGGCCAGTAGTAGAAATTATTTAACTACTCAAATGTATTTTCATGGCCGCAGTGACCAACAAGACCTCCAATATGTTTCTCCTTTATCAAGATTTCTCTCATAGAGAATTTGGGTAGTTATTCTTAAAGAGCAGTCCATCCTACAACATAAATTCCAACAATGGGCGTCTATCCTGCAAGGTAGGATTCTTGCAAGCCTGTTAAGCCTCTCTAAACTCATCATCTTCTCCATGAAAATATTTCATAAAATCAAACCCCATTACCTGGATTTGACTTTCCTACCTAATAAAAAATATTCTACTTAAATCATCATCAATTCTATTTTCTTGGACACTAATGTAGTTTAGGACAAAAGTAAAACTTTGGAGGTATTTTATCCATTTTACATTATTCTGTTTTAGTTTATGTAGGTGCATAATGAACCGTATAGTGTAAAGCATGGTTATCAGTAAATAACACAACTTGTTTGGACATCAGCTAATGTCTGCATTTCTTTAATGCCTGGACTACTGCATAAAATACCTTATCATAAAAGGAATATTTCATACGTGATTCACTTAGTCTTTCACTAAAATAGGAAATTGGCTTTCCATCTCAAGTCAATACATCCCAAATGGCATCTCCACTTGCATCACAACTTACTTGAAATGGCTTACTAAAGTCCGAAAGTCCTAAAATAGGCTACTTTGTGATTTTATTCTTCAATACTTGAAAAATGCTTTCTGCTTCAGTAGTCCACTTAAATGGCTCTTTGAATTTCTACTTGTGTGGGGATTAAGGAAAATAATTTGTAATCTATTATGTTCCATCAAATTTGAGAGAAAATGATGTAATTTAATGTTATTCTTGAACTTAGGGAATTTGAGATGCGATGGAAATTAATTTAAATTTTAACATGAAGCTTTGAGTATTTTCGATAAAAACTCTGTAAATGAAGTCCTAAGTCGCTTTAATATTTTACCTTGAGAGAGTATAAAAAATGATTCCTCTGAGTTGGTGAAATTAATCTATTATGTCATTCTGAAGAATATTCATAAAATCTAAGGCTTGTGTGTGGCTTGGTGAAAATAAACTACTAACTCATGTTAAATTTGAAGTTAAATGGTGGATTTTACTATCAGATTTTAAGGCATAAAATCTGTAATGTGGTCGGGATAAATTCCAACTTAGGATGTGTGATAAATTTCAAATTATTTAGGGCATCTGAGATGTGACTCAGATAAATTTCAACATAATTAGGGTATCCAAGATGCAACTGAGATAAATTTCCAACTTAGTCAGGGTACTGAATTGCGATCGAGATAAATTTCAACTTTAATTTGTGAATCTCAAAGCATTTTTGATGAAAATGTTTTAAAGGCATTTTCTATGTCTCAAAATTGTGATACAAGTGGGATAATGTTTGGTTTGGGCATGATCTTGTCACTCTCAGGGATCCACATTAAGTTTCATGGCCCTATGATGAGAGATGCCCCATTCTTAAATGCATCCATATAAGGGTTTATGTATAACTGAAAGGAGTTTGTGGATTCAAAATGATAGCCGATGATTGGTAGTTTTAGGTTGGAAATGACTAGGCATATCAAATAACGGGGATGCATGCATAGACTGATGTCCTGTGTGGGCCTTTCAAGTATTTTTGTTCCTCACTTTGCCATTGAAGATTGGTGAAAAGCAAGGAAAGTGTTTTTTTCTTAGTCGTAGTTATAAGTAAACACATTCAAAACATGGAAATGACACTATTAACTCCAAAAAGTGTTAAATTTAGTTCATGGTAGAGTAAAGGAAAGTGTGGAAATATCGACGAAAATAAATGAAATATGGTATGGAAAAGCCATCAAAATGCAAAGATAAATATAGTATGCAAAAACACAATTATAAATTTAGTTCTAATAAGAAGAAATATATTAAACTGCAAATTCTCTCTTCTCTTTCTTCCCTCTTTTTTTGGTGGGCAGGGGTATATATTTTGAGGATCCAGGAATACCATACATAATGATCAGATTTAAGTGTATTTAGTTCTCTCATTGGCTTTTGTGTGATTTTTGGAGGAATAAAATTATTTCCCATTATTCTAATTTATGCATGCCACAATTGTTGAAGATGAAAAATTTTTTATCCTTTCCCAAAATAAGTGTCTTCTCCATGTTTTTATTTCTACAAACATCATTTCAATTAGTCACTCTCAGTTTTAATATTGGCTTTTTATTTTAGGTAACTTTTGTTAGGATTGGATATGCTCTATTTCAGACTTGTTAACATTTCTAATTTTATTTCTTACCCAATTTTCCTTATGAGGTAGTATATCATGCTTACTTTCTTTTCCTTCATATAGTTTCTCTTTTAAATAGCCCACTTAAAATGAGATGGGATTCCCCATTGCATTTAACATTTCTAAAAATGCCTTTTTTTATGGCCAAATGCTTGATTATAATGTATTTCTATTTGGTTCTAAATGATCATGTGGCATGCATTCTTTTTGTTTAATATTAACAATAATCTACTGCGTGTTCCATTTTTTACTTTCAATCAAGTGTAGCTTTTAGTTTTTACTTATGTCATGTGTTTCCTGGAGTTCCTTCATATGAGATTTGTGTCCTAGGGAACTTTTGGCCTTAGATAATGGATTCTTGCATCTCTTTTACCTAAGAATTCCTATGTGCCTTAGTTTGCATCAAAGAACTCAAGAAAGGATACAAATGGATTCAAATTTAGAAAATAAAACTACCGTGGAAGGGGAAATTTGTTTGTTTTCACTTGTCCCCTATCTTTTGTGATGCAAAATTGCACTGCACCATTTTAGCTAGCATGTTTTTACTATATTACTAATTGTATTTAGCTAAATTATGAAAGACACTTCATTATATTGATGGGGTTGCAATCAAATTTACTTAAGTGCATATTGTAATGTTATGACATATCATCTTTTTTTCGTTGGAACCAAATTGATAATGTTTATTCTTATCATTTGTGTGCCTTATAGAGCTCTTGATATGCCTATATCTATTCATGTGGTTTTTCCTTCAGCCTTTTTCATGCATAAGGTTGAGAATATTGTACTTGTAAGGATATTATTTTTTAGTGGTTAGCTGTTTGATGTAAATGAATTAATCTTTTCTAATGTACACAAATTAATCCCTTATTTTCACTATATTAAATAGGGAACTGTATACAACTCTTTATTACGATTCTTGCTTATCTGAGCACTTTTCCAAATAACGTTTAGTAGACAGGTTTTTCATGTTGTGTGTTGGAGATTATTATGGATTATGCCCTCTGAAACGAAGTGTGTTGGAGTTCCTAAATAAATCCACCCTATTTCAATATATTTTTTAAAATTTTCAAGAGGAAAATAAGGGAAACAATGAAGGGCATGATTGACCTAGGCATTTCCATTTTGCATGAATCATTCATGTTATATTAGTTCTATTGGATTTATTTCTTGGATATTTACATTTCAATAGATTAAAATTTTTACTGAAGGTTTAGACACCTCAATCTAGTAGTAGTCTATGGGCGATAAATTTTAGAGGACTAGGATATTGCACAACTGAAGGATGTCAATATATGGCATTTTTTCCTTTTATTGTGCATTGTTATTTATCATGAGAACTGAAACTTGTGTGTTTGTGGGTCACAATGCAAATGTATTTTTAGGTAGTCTTTATTAGCTTGATATCATCAACTATAATATTTTGTTATTAATTTTCCATGTGTTTTCTCAATAATATGATTGAAAAGTAAATTTTATCAACTGTAATATTTTGTTATGAATTTTCCATGTATTTTTTCAACCAGATGATTGAAAAGTGATTTTAAATATTATCTTGATGTGTATGAATTGATAAGCCTTTTTAACAGTTTCTAGCGATCCTTTACTGGCTTTGAATACTTGCAATAAATAAAAGTTTCTCTTTAGATTGAATTAAACAGACCAGCTCATTCTAATATATCATGTTAAAATATGAAAATGTTATTTCTATTCATATCTTTGACAGGTTCTTGGAAGGAGCAGTGACTTTCAGGTTGCATCTACACATCGACCATGTACAAAGGGCCTTTGGATGTGGAGTGCTCCACTGAATAAGACTACTATAGATGGAACTGAGTACAATCTCTTACTTCTTGGCTGCGAAGGCATTGATGCATATGATCAAATTGTAATCATTAACCCTATTTTCCTTATTTTCATTACATATAGTTTGTAAGAAATTCACAAAGGAAACTATTTTATGTTTTGACAGTTTCTTTCAAGGTCATCTAGATGGCATCTTATAATTATAATCATAAAATTACTTATTATGGATGTAAAATGAGGAAACTTGGGCAACCTGTGTCCCCAAGTTGACTCCCTACCTCTATGTAAATATCTTGGTGACCCGATGTTGTCCAGGGCTATCAACAACATGTGAAAATTATAATTCCTCTTACACATATGAAAAATACTAGCTACTATAGAACCAACCTAAGCTAGGTCAACTTCCTCTTTGTGAAATAATTGAAGCAAGGGTATCATCAAGGTTAACTCCTCCTGTTTCGGAGAACGACCTTGTCACTGTACTCAGCAACACCCCCATCAATTGCAAGCTTGGAACCAACCCTTGATTCTGCAAGAGCTTTTCAACCTTTCACCTGGAATCTTTCCATGCATGTTCCTGCTCAATTCTAGACGGTTCATCTAGTTGCTCATTGGAATATAGAATGCCACAAGTTCAACAAGTAATCTGTAAAGAACACCTGTTAATGCCCTTGTCAACCTTAAGTTTATATTTCTACATAGAGTTTTATCTAACCATCATCGAAAATTGATCCATGTTTTATGCTAGAACATGCTAAAGAGATACACTGCACAAGTTAGATGACAATTTTTCTTCTAATATTTCTGAGAAATATTCTTCATTACCATTGACCTCTTCTGATCAAGTTGATATTCTCGTCTGATACGAGCTATGGTACACATTATCTATATATTGTGGTTCCAATATCTTTTATTTTCTTATGAACAAAAGACAATATTAGATGTTTTTCTGTAAGTCACAAATTAACACTCTTAATAACATGGAACTTAAAAGGTTTCAAAGTTTGATACAACAAAGTTAACTGTTCTGTATATTTCCTCTTTGCTGGAATCTAATGATACAATATTTTATTAATGGCTAATTTTATTTTTTGAAATGCATTTTTAGATATATAAATGGATTTGGAGCTTTGAAAAATCCTTGAGGCACTCAGTCTATACAGATTTCTCAACTCAAGTCCATGCTTCCTATAAATTTTGGCTGGATTTTGGTCAAATCTCATCCACAAATATGTCTGATAAAGGGAAAAAACATGGAACAGTTAGAGTGTGCCTTATATTGTTCTCATATAAATTTTAATATCTGTCTATGCTTTCCTACCTCACATTTTAATTTAATAGTTTTTTGTTGATTGATTTTCTGCAAACATGCTTCTTGGATCCTTTCAAATGTTTCTCGAGGATGACTGTAGCTAAAGAAAATATATACAGAAGAGTTGTATTCCAGAAAGGTATGAAAAGTCACTCATTTACATTGTAAAACTAAAGAAAGAGGATAGTATTAATAGTTTTGTAGTAAGGTCAACCATGTTGAGGTAGGTAAATTAAAATGAGCAGAAATACATGTACGTTTTGAGTAATATATCAATGTGATTTGGGCTTGATTTATTAATAATTTGGCCCCTGTAGGTGAACACATTGATTGGGGGGTTTATTAATTTCATGTTCCCCTGAAACTCAAGGTTTATCTTCCAATCATCTTGTCTCATTTCTCATTACAATGTTTCATAACTTCATTTAATATTACTTCCTAAAATCAATACTAGTAAATTTAATCTCAAGTTTATCTTAAGGCCTTCCTCGGTAAGTGCCCTTGAAAAATTAAAAAAATGTTAGAAGCTACTCCCACATTTCTAAAATAATAAAAACCATTTGTCTAGCTATTTTTCATGGGACTACTAATCCCATCTTTCCCACATAACCTTTAGAAGCTTCATTAAAATTAATCTTATAGAAGGGAAAAGTTGGAGGAGTCTAAGCCACATGAAGTTCAAAATTATTTTTGAATTATTATGCATAAAAGTTAAGTTTAAAAAGTCAATTTCCCATGGTTGGAGTCTACTTTCCTCTTATGGGAGAATTTGTGACTCTTCTGGTTTTTGTGTTGTCTTCATGTTGTCACAAAAGTCTCCACTGTTGTACTGCATCTTGTAAACATCATTGAAGATACAATGCTATGCTATCCAAAAATTATCAAGATCTCCCAAATATTTAATACGAATAGTATCATTAATATATCCCCATAGCGATTTGGAGATCCTTAGCAAAAGGCAAATTCGAGGGAATAAAACCATATGAAATTAATCCTACGACGTTTTTTTTCAATATTCTTTTGTTTCTATCTTTATTCTGATGCTACTATCCACTTACGTGGAAACGTCAGAAGCGCAACGACCAGTTGGGTAAACATGTCGTTAGCGTCGGAAGTGTGATGCTTAGAAGCATCAATTGGGGTCTTATTTATTATCGGACTAGCGATGCTTTGGCTCGTCGGAAGTGCGACGCTTAGAAGCATTGATTGAGGTGTTCTTTACAGTTGGAATTGTGACACTTATAAACATCGGTTGTGGTGCTTTTAATCGTCAGAAGAGCGACGAAGTTCAAACCATCGGTAGAGAGAATAAGGTTTAAACGTAGTAATAGCGAAGAGGTTTGCAATGTCGTAAGAGTGATGAAGTGTGAAACATCAAAAGAGCGATGACCACTTTGAAACGTTGAAATTGCGACACTGCCAAAAAACATCAGAATTAGTGTCGATATACTAACAGTTAACTCAAGTGTTGAAATTACGACACAATTAGAAATTCCATTTTTCCCCATGTCAAAGTGTCACTCTTGGGATGCCTATGTGTCGTAAGAACAACATTTTGGCCATTGGAAATCAGGCCAAATGTGTTAGTGTAAGTAACCCTAATTTTTATAACAACCATTAACCACACACCTTCTTGCCAAAAATACAACTTGGATGATGATATGATCTTACCCTAAATTCTAGTGCTACAAATTCACTTCAATGATCTACATCTCCTGCTCTATCTCAACCAACACGTTAGCATCATGACATGCAAAAACATCAGGATGACCTAAAATGCATAAAATGACCTCATGGAAAACAACCTTAACCATGACCATTCATGCATAACAACATACAGACACTAACATGCATAAAAAATTCATAACAAAAATGCACTCATGATGATCACATCCAACAACAACAACATTAACATCAACATGGGAGCACAATTGCAATAATGACCACCACCATGCATATGCAGCAATCATATAGACCAAAAGGATGATTAACACAAGTGCAACTAAAATCAATGCATGACCAACACACACTTTCCATCCACTCAAAGGGGTGAACCATACTCTGATACCACTTTTTAACACGATCCTCCCACATTTACCCTATTACCATCCAAAAAGGGTAAACATGTGACAAGAGGCTACTATGATGAGTTTCAACCTCCTAGGTGAGCTTAAAGAAGTGGAAGTGATGTAAACACATCACACATACATTTTACGTCAATAATAACACCCCATGGAACCAACCCAACCATTTAGGCACCTTGCCCCTGAGTCCCACTAATATTTTGAGCTCTTAGACCTATGGAGGCATGCACGAGCCTGCCTGCCTACATCTGGGAGGCTCTAGATGCATGCACAAACCTGCATGAATGCGTCGAGGGACTATTTCTAACAGTGTTATATGAGAGTGTGCAGAATTTAAGGCACTTTTCAAGCCCATAATTTTGGTCATTGCCAAGAGTTTTTTGTAACTTCCAAAATCCATTAAAGACGTTGTGACAAGGATAATAAGCCAAAAACAAACTCTAGGACTAAGCCTTACCATCCTCAACCAAGAGTGAAATTTTGTTAAACATGTCACAAATATAAAAAATACATGTGTAAAAAATAGATCTGAGCAAAGGTGTCTCACACTTATCTGAGAATCTCTAAGAATTATTTTTCCCTTAAATCATTAATTGCATTACCATATATTGTACCATATATGTATTTTTCATTCATTTAAAAATAAAAACATGGGGATAACCATATATCATCAGTGATACAATACATCCTCATAACCAACATAATAACCACAGGAAAATGAAGGATACATCATCCATAGAATCCACATGATAACAAAAATATTTACCCATCAAATACAAGAAGAAAAGAGATCTTATTGCCATAAACAAAATTCAACTAGGTTTGGGACTTCCACATTCCACCCAACCATAGATATGGCCGAGCCAAATATCTCTTCATCTAGTCACCCCTGTGCCATATTCCAAGCATGAATGAGGGATCTCACCAAACATCACAATAAAAACCAATCTAGGGCTTTGAGAGGCCAAGCCACCTCAACCCTCAACTAGTGACTTCACCTCACAGTCGGGAATCAAAACCATCACAGATTCGTATCTACCCAAGATATTATAGGGCTCCAGAGTGTTTCTTACTACTGAGGCTTCCATAACAGGTAACTTTACCATAGCTTCTACAGGGCTTCTAGAGTATTTGTCTATCCATAATTTCCAGTACTAGTAACTCATCCCACCTAGGGATTCCAAAGAATTTGTCCAACCAAGACTTCCAAGACTAGTAACTCAACCTATTATTGTTCGCCAGGATTCCATAGTGTTTTTCTAATTTAGGCTTCCAATACTACTAGTTGAACCCACAATTGTCCATCGGGATTCCAGATCATTTTTCCAACCAACGCTTCCAGGAACTAGTAACTCAACCCACAGCTAAAGGATCATGAGGACCAACCAGGAAAAAAAAAAATTGAAACTATACCCATAACACCATGGCTATCTAGTAAGTGACAAGGGTAGTAATATCCACTTTCAATCCAAGAAATCGTCCATGCCAATGACATATCATAACCAAGAAACCACATGAATAAACCATGCGTGCCAAAACTAGTGACGAAAGCATACATGTAAATCAGTACTTGAAATAAAAATCCATTGTAGTTGTTGATCCCAATGTCCTCGTTCTCTTTCCTACTCTTCCTTTCCCTTCTTTCTCCAAATCACCCAGTATGGACACCCTCTAAGAGTTCTCCAAGAAAACTCTAAGTATCCAAGAGCTTTAGAGAAATTTTGAGGTCTAAAATGGGCCTTCTAAGAAAAATGTACAACAAAAATAAACTTTATAAGAAACAGTAGGATTCAAGATGATGATCATGGGGGATGATTCAAACGTTTTTGAGTAAAAGAGTAAAAACGACTAAAAAACAATGGAATAATAAAACTAATTTTTAAACTATTATTTTTAGCTTATCTCCTTAAGGTTATACTCAAATTTGGAGCAAGAGTACTCATTGGATGCAAAATTTAATTACTCATCCAAGGAGTACCCATGTTGCATACTTTCCATGGACCCCGCTACACTAAAAATGAGAAATACATGAGAAAACGTAATTGTGAGCACTTTTTTCATGTATTTCTCATTTTTCTTGTAGCAGGATCTATCGAAAGTATCCAGCATGGATACTCCTTGGATGAAGAATCAAATTATGCGTCCAACGAGTTTCTCCACTGTAAATTTGAGTAGACCCATAGGTAGATAAGTTGAAAATACGAGTTGAAAAAGTAGTTTTTTCCATTTTACCTTTAAAATTTGATGATGAAATCTAATCTTATTTTAATATTTACACTATTATTTTAGAATCTCCTTAGGAGGCCCATTCTAGACCTCAAAAATCCCCTAATGGTGAGAGAGAGAGAGAGAGAGAATAGAAAGAGAGCCATAAGTATGAGAAAAATATTTCCAACTGATCCTCAGTAGCCTTTTTATCAATGAGGCCTCTATTTTCTTCATTTTCCATTATTTTTCCTTCACTTTCCTCCTCACATGCAACCTGTGACCTTTCACCTTCCTTTTCTTCTATTTTCCACTATTTTCATAAATAAAATGCCAATTAATGACTCATGCATTTCCAAAGCCTTTGCCATTGGAAAATTTCCTTATCCATAGTAAACTGAAGTGAACACATGCCATGATGTTTTTCCCAACATTAGACATGGAATACATGTCCCATCATCTTGGTCTTATATGTATATATTACATGGATTTTTAACCAGGCTGTTACAAATTTCATTTTCCCTTTTTTCTTTTGTCTCTCTATAGAGTGCCACCATGTGGTTGAGGGTTTCTCTACAACTGTAGCAGCATCCAATGTCTATATTGACTTCTACTACCACCTATATAAGTCATACAAAAACATTTGTTGCCTTCAAGAATGAAACAAGCTAGTTGGAACATTTATACAATTGAGTTTTTCATTTGGTTTGACCTAAATAACATGAAGATAGTTTTTATTATATACTTTCTATAGTCGAGGCATCGTGACTTTCATTGGTTTCCTTGATAGGCTTAGGGTGATACACAATTCTTTGTTTTCTATGGTGAAATATAAGAGCAATTTTTTTTTCTAGCTGGCTATGGGTTTCAATTCGAGTCGGGCTTACTACTGGTGCTCACAGGTAACCATGTCCTGCTTCTATTTCATTACCTAAATCATATTTTGATGTCCTCATTTTCATAATGTATCCTTATTTATCTTATGTTGATTACAACGCTTAAAAAAAGGCTACTATTCAGACGACTTCAGAAATTCATGGTACTTTTAAGGTTTTTCCTTCAACCTCTCCTTATTGGAAGAGAAATTGTTTCATTATTATATATTTTTAAATTTTTGCTCATGCTAAGGAATTCTTCTTATTTAATCATTCAGTTTCCATTATTATATATTTTTTAATTGTTTCTCACGCTAAGGAATTTAGTCTTATTTATTCATTCAACCATTCAGCCCTTCGAGGCATGGCCATGTTTTGTGTATTTTTTAATGTTTTTCTTTATCATATTATTTTTATTTAGACACAATGTGCAAGTTATGGTTTCTGAAAGGGCGAAATACTCTTGCAAGACTGGGTTATGGTTTGAGGGTTTTTTCTTCTTTTGATATGTTTCAACATATGTTAGCACACGTAAAATTTGTTATTTTTGGTTAAAAATTGTCAATTTTTCATTAAGCTAAAATGGCAAGAGATTATTTTCTATGTTGTCATAAGGTTTATTCATTTTATATGTTAATTTTTATTTTAAATTTTATTTTTATAAAAATATATAATTATATATCTTTATGAAAAATATTTGTTTTAAATTTAGATTATGTTATAAAATTAATAAAATTTTAAAGCTTATGTTAAAGTCAATTTGAAGGGCTAAGGTTCGGGCAACTTTTGAATGATGGAGATTGCAAAAATCAAATGAATGACATAGATCAAGTTTGGAACCCCTCGAGCCTTCTGACATCATATTGAGGGGGGGCGGGGGGTGGGATGGGGGGTCGGAAAAGACTTGTATTTCAAAACCGCTCCCTTGCATGTGGCATCCTCACAAGATTTCGGACACCCCAGCTGTGAAAATGATTATCATGACCAACCCCCTCCAAAAATATGCTCGTAATTTTCATGACAATGTAGGGCAAAAAGCAGGGTTTGACTTATATGCCGGCCGATTTTATAATTTCAGCTAGACATGTGCCCCCTTTGATGGCTTGCCATACTAAAGCTGCTAGTTGTGCAAATTCTTCCGGATTATGACTTTCCCAGCCAAATATGGTGGAAGGACAGTTGGATATGAGCCAAACCGTTGATAGTGAGATTGTTAAATTAAGAGATGGAATTTTTAGTTTTTTTCTAAAGAATGTGCACACCCAAATGACAAGTAGAGAAAAGAGCGCAGTAGATAACTTTCTTTGGAACCTCTGCAAGTCAAATCTTGGTTTCAAAATAAATACACCCAGATGAAGACTCAACATGAGTGCCACTCCCTTGGTGCCATCACCGTCAACAGGGTAGAGGATTGAAGTTGAGAATGATTTGTCTAGTTTATTGTTAGGTTGAGGTATGCACTTGCAGAACCAAAGGCTAAAGCTGAAAATAAAACAATTATGCACGAGATTTATGAGTGGCAGGGGCAGAGTCCTTGGTATGAAAATCTCAGGCGTCCAGTTAGTGACTTGCAACCACTTATCAAAAGTGGAGTTCGAGGCATTACATCCAATCCTACGATTTTTGAAAAAACCATAATATCTTTGGATGCTTATGATGACTAGTTGAGGAAACTTATTAATGAGGAAAAAGGAGTTGAGGACACTTAATGGGAGCTTGTAATAAAATATATCCAAGATGCATGTGAATTATTTGAACCCATTTATGATGCAACTGGAGGAGAAGATGGTTATGTTTCTATCGAATTCTCTCCTAGACTCGCACTCAAGATAGAAGGGACTGTTGAGGTTGCTAAGTGGCTTCACAAAAGAACTAATCGAAGCAATGTCTACATCAAGATTCCAGCAACTGCATAATGCATTCCATATATTAAGAAACTTGTTTCACCTGGTATTAGCATCAATGTTACTCTTGTTTTTTCACTTCAACAATATAAAGTTGTGATTGACACAAACATGGGAAGGTTTTAGAATCATTGATGCAAATTTTGGAGAAGCAATGCAAATGCATTGTGAAACATACCACCACTTAAAGGTGGTAATAAAAGAAAAATATGGAATCAATACTTGTAATGTTGGCGATGAAGGTGGAGTTTCTCCAAGCATCTCAATTAGCAAAGAATATTTGGATCTCATCAGGGGAGCAATTGAGACAGCAGGTCACGCAGGAAAAATAAAAATAGGAATGGACATTGTTGCAAGTGAATTTTATAAAGATGAGAAATACAACCTAGATATAAAAACACCAAACCGTTCTGGGGAAGATATCAGGATAGGAGAGGAGATTGAGATGTATAAAGAGATTTTCTCTTAGTACCCAATTGTCTCTATTGAATATCCCTTTGATCGGGATGATTGGGAAAACACAAAGACTCTCACTGGCACTGGAATTTGTCAGGTAGTTGGAGATGATTTACTAGTGACAAATCCTAAAAGAGCCTTAAAGGCTATTAACGAAGTCACTTACAATACAATACTTCTCAAGGTTAATTAAATTCGGACTATGATAGATGCCATTGAAGTAGTTAAAATGGAAAATGAGGCAAACTTTGGAGTTATGGCATCTCATAGAAGTGGTGAGACAGAAGATTGCTTTATTGCAGACCTAACTGTAGGGTTTTCCACAGGACAAATTAAAACAAGAGCACCTTGTCAGAGTGAGTGCCTTGCTAAGTACAACCAGCTACCTAGAATCAAAGAAGATCTTGGTGATAAGACTATGTATGTTGGAGAGAACTAGAGACCTACATCATAGGGTCAAAGGAGTTAGCGCATCAAAATAGTTAAATACAATTATCAAATTACCTAGCAGTTATATATTTTTAAGGGTCATTTTTAATGAAATCAAAATCATATTGTATTTTAGCCTCGTTTGAGCATCCAAGCACATCATTGGCATAAGATCAGTATTCAAATCCAAATCTCAAGCCATTTTTGTAGCAACCAGGTACAATTTGTACAAATTTGTGTACATATTTTTGAGCGATCACAAACAAATGGCATGTAACAAGTTTTTATTCCTCGAATATAGTGATTAGATCCATAATCTCAGGGAATTGAGATAAAATTTAGTTAAGTATTTCCAAGAAAAATATCAACAGTCAAAGGGATGATTCCAACTCGAAAGAGCATTTGACATTAGCAGCTCCAACATTTCCAAATTCTTTGCGATCGTTTCTTATATTTAGTTTATCTTATTTTATTTCTAGGTAGTTTATAATAAATTAGATTTTATTTTTAGATTTATTTTTATTTTCCTAAAAGCTAGAAACAATCATCTTATTGTAATTTCTATATATTTGATCATTTGTTATAATAAAGTGTGGGATTTTGAGGCCAAGACCACTTCCACTTTGTAAAACTCTTTTTCCCTAAATTCTAATTGAAGTATTTCAGCTCTGGCTTTGACAAAATTTTTGTTCCTTGTATGTTTTTCAAGTATTTTCATAATATTTTTCCACGCATATCCAAAGTTACATAGAAGATATGGGTAAGAATAGATTGATTTTTAATCTCTCTGAAATCCCCTGTGAATTTATAATTGTTTAAAGAGATTAGTATATCATAATTTTTGTTTGAGTAAGCTCCTCTTTGAACTGGTTATTTTTTTCCACTTCTATCTTCTCCTGGATGTGCTTTTTTTGGCTTTAGAATATCTCTACACACATCCAAATCTACCTGATTTATTAAGTATTCTGTTTGATTCCTTAATTACCAGGAATCTCCATAAATTCTTCTTTCAAATTCTTTAAAAAGATAAGTTCTTTTACGAGGCTGGAAGCTGAAACTTTGAGAAATAACTCTGCAAAGGAGGGATTTATTCATGGATAGGGATTTTCATTGATCGCCAACCACCCCCAATTAAAACCATAAATTTGGCCATTTTTCTTCAAAGGATGTTGTTCGGTGACAGTGAAAAACGTTAAACAAGGCCTCCTAACAACTGTGGGAGCCCCCTCTATTTCAAGGGCCAACTTGAAACTAAAGCCGGTTGAGTTGGTTTCCTAGCATAGTTTTTGCAACCAAGGACTGCCTATGGGAAACAAGTACAACATTTGGTGCCATTGTCGAGGATCCAAGTAACTAAGAAATTTTTCCCAGAATCACGATAAAGTTTAGATCCATTTCTTGCTGGTGAACAAGAAGTAGGCATTTGTAATGGTTGCAATATTTTCACCTGGCGAATCCACTTTGTTGGATGGCGATGCTACTCGGAAACCGATCCCATTGTTTTGAAATTTTAACTACCTTTACTGCTATGAAAGGTTCGTTGATGCTTGCAATCAGCAGTATATGTTTTCTCTTCTCAGCCATAATCAAAAAATTTGCATGTCTACAGAGGAAGAAGCTTTTAAATGACACATGTGAGTATAAGTTTTGCATGCGAGTTTATGTTCATATTGTATATATTCTTCATATTTTCAGCTATTGGCAACGTGGTTTGTCAATAAATCCACTCCACACTTGGCTACATTGGAAAATAGATTACACCTAACAGTGAAACATTTCCAATTAAATTAGATAGTGGTGTGTGGCTTGAATATATATTTAGAGTTTCAGTATGCAGTAGATCAGCGTGTTCATTGTTTATGAATGACATGATAGATCAACTTATATTTTCAGTCTATAATTTTTTAGTTTTTAGTTTTTAGTATGAAAGAGTATTAGGATTAGTGCTGACATATGGTTGCATTTCACAATTCTAGGTTACAGTATGCACTAGCAGGTTATTCAAATGACAGGGTTGATCTAGGAGAGTTGGTTATGGTAGATGTTGGTTGATGATCAGGTTTATAGTATGACTACATGCCCAATGCTAAAGGAAAATGATATGCTTTTTCTCTGCATCCCACAGGGGGAAGTAGTACCCATTGGAGCCAATGTTGTAACATATTTTGGCACACCCAAAATTTATTATTTTCGGTGAAAATTTATGAATTTTTCATTAAGCTAAAATGCAGAGAGATTATTTTCTATGCTTTCGTAAGGTTTATTCATTTTATATATTAATTTCGATTTAAAATGTCATTTTTATAAAAATATATAATTATATATTTTTTGAAAAATAATTTTTTTAAATTTAGATCATGTTATAACATTAATAAATTTGAAAGATTACGTTAAAGTCAATTTCAAGTGGCTAACTTTTGGGCATCTTCTGAATGGCTGAGATTTCCTTTTGACATCAAATAAAGGGGGGAGGTCCGAAAACACTTGTATTTCAAAACTGCTCCCTTGCACCTGGCATCCTCACATGATTTAATACCCCCCAGCTATGAAACCACTTATCATGACCGATGCTCTCCAGAAATCTGCTCGTGGTTTTCATGACAGCATAGGGCATAAAGCAAGGTTTGACTTATATGATTGTTGTTTTTATAATTTCAGCTAGACATGTGCCCCCTTTGGTGGCTCGTCATACTAAAGATGTTGGCTATGCAACTTCTTCCAGATTATGACTTGCCCAACCGAATATGGTGCAAGGACAATCTGATATGATCCAAACCATTGATAGTGAGATTGCTAAATTATGAGATGGGAATGATTTTTTTTTTTTTTAAGAATACCCACACTCAAATGACAAGAGAAAAGAGCGCAGTAGAGAACTTTCTTTGGAACCTCTCCAAGTCAAATTTTGGTTTCATAATAAATGCACCCAAATGAAGACTCAACATGAGAGCCACTCCTTGGTGCCATCACTGTCAACAGGGCAGAGGGATTGAAGTTGAGAACGATTTGTTGATTTTATTGTTAGGTTGCGGTATGCACTTGCAGAACCAAAAACTAAGGTTGAAAAGAAAACAATTTTGCATGAGCTTTATGAGCGGCAGGGGTAGAGTCCTTGGAATGACAATATTAGGTAACTAGTTAGTGACTTGAAACCACTTATCGAAAGTGGAGTTCGAGGCATTACAAGCAATCCTACAATTTTTGAAAAAGACATAATATCTTAAAATGCTTATGATGACCGGTTCAGGCAACTTATTAATGAGGAAAAAGGAGTTGAGGACACTTACTGGGAGCTTCTAATAAAAGATATCCAAGATGCATGTGAATTATTTGAACCCATTTATGATGCAAATGGAGTATATGGTTATGTTTCTATTGAAGTCTCCCTCAAACTCGTACTGAAGACAGAAGGGATTATTGACGGTGCTAAGTGGCTTCACAAAAGAAGAAATTGATGCAATGTCTACATCAAGATTCTAGCAACTGTGTTGAAAATATGAAAGTCACCTGCGTACCCCGTGTAGGTAGAAAATAGAGTACAAAGAGGCAGTGTACATTTCTGAGCATTGAACAAAGGAATGGAGAAAGCAGTAAGGATGAATTAAATGTTTATGGGAAGTAGCCATGATTGCAGAGATGAATTTATGTTCTATGGGCCATAGCTTCTTTTGTAGAGGAAATGAATAATTTCATGGTCCAAACCACGCAACTGCAGAGTTTATTAAAAAATAGTCATTTCAGGCCTTTAAGCCCTCACCAACCAATCAGAACCAATTTTTTTCAACATGCCAAGTATTTTAAACATTTTGAATTGGGCCATGTCATCTATGGTCCCCACCACTTCATCGCAAATCGCAAATGTTCATTTTGGTGTCTTGTTGATGTGAATTCCCACCAATATGTGATGTTGCGATATCGCACATCACATATTGCAAAGGGCAGGAACCATCCGCTATATCTTACGTTCACCACCGATGTCACGATGCGATGAGGTCCCACCACCATCGCTATCACACATTGCAATGTGACAAATCCCACTCCACCCATCTGAGATGTTCTGATGAAGTTTTAAACTGCCGATGGTGTGATGTGATGTGGTCCCACCACAATCGCTCATTGCAACATCACCAATTTGTTGTTCAACTGTTTCGCCAGTCCATCGTCAATGCGCCAATGTGATCTCTGCCATGGGGTCCATCGCTTATCGCTCATTGCCAAAGAAAATTTCATTCCACCAAAGCCACTATTCCGCTGATCGCCGATTGCCGATTGTGATGTGGGCTCCACTCGCAAATCACGCACATGAATTTTTGGTTTAAGTCTTTATTTATTCCCCGCGACTGAAATTTTGACTTAGGCTTAGGAATTTAATGTACAAAAATTTTAAATTTTGTTTTATGTCTTTGTTTTATGTAACTTCGCACCATATATATAAAGTGAAAAAGCCCGTAGGCTCAATTTAATGTTGCACTGTTGTGTAAGCCCGCAGGCAGAGGAAAACACAGTAAGACTAGAGAGCACTGTTTTGTGCATTTGGAGAGACAGAGAAGTTTTTTTTGAGAGCACTACGTCTGTAGCAGTCACATATTTTGTAATCCCACTACAGTGGAAGAAATTTATAATAGTTTTAGTTTTTTAATGAAATAGAAAAAAAAATTTATGCCATCTCTGTCCAGCATTTATCTGTGTTAAAAGAGGATAATTTTATTCTCCCTGTCTATTTGGAATTATCAGAAATTCCAACATTGTATGAGAGCTTATGCAAACTCTTTGAAGGTGTCAAAGAAGCTGAAGGAAGAAGGAAATTTTTTGTAGCAGTTCTCCAGCATCGTGAAGGCTCAACAGAAGTTTAAGTCCAGGTATTTTTCAAAAAAAATAGAGTTGTTGTTTTGTTTAAAAGTGCAGTCCTCAGAGACAAAGTCTGTCATCTAAAGAAGAAAAGACAGTTTGTTTATTAAAAACATAGTCAAGTTTAGTTTAGAGTTCAGGTTATAAGCAATGGATGGACCAATTTCTAGTATGAGTATTGGAAATACTCAGCTTCTCCAATTTAATGAGAAGAATTATGATTATTGGGCCATTACCATGAGAGCCTTGTTTTCCTCCCAGGACTTATGGGAATTTGTTGAAGATGCTTTTGAAGAACCAGTTGATGAGCAGGCCTTTAATGCCTTAACACAGACAGAGAAGGATTTGTTGAAGAGTAATAAGAAAAAGGACTCTAAGGCCCTATTATATCTCTATCAAGCAGTACATGAGAGTTTGTTTCCAAGGATAGCAGCAGCTAAGAGATCTAAGGATGCATGGGATACTCTGAAGATAGCCTATCAAGGTATGGATAAAGTGAAGACAACAAAACTACAATTGCTGAGGAGATATTTTGAAACTCTCTGTATGAAAGATTCTGATAACATAGACCCATTCTTCACACATGTGATTGGGATGGTCACACAGATACGGTCCCATGGAGAAACACTTGAAGAAAGAAGGATTGTGGAGAAACTATTGAGGAGCCTACCCTCACGGTTTGATATTATTGTTACCACCATAGAAGAGACCGAGGATCTCTCAAAGTTCATAGTAGATGAAATTCATGCATCATTGATGACTCATGAATATATATTGGGAAGATCAGTAAACTCATCTCTAGAACATGCCTTCAAGACCTATATGCTTTTTGGAAGAGGAAGAGGCAGAAGCCAAAATAGAGGAAGAAACAACCCTTCTCATACTCATGAAAGGAGCAACAGTTAGAATCAAATCCACGACCAAAGAAATAGCCAAAAAGGTGGACACCAACATGCTGAAGGACAAAGGTATGACAAATCCAATGGCCAATATCATTATTGAAAAAAATATGGGCACTATGCGAATGAGTGTAAGAAAAGAAAAATGACATGAATAATAGGCAGAATGCTAATGTAGCAAGAGAAGAAAATAACCCAAATAATCTATTTTTAACATGTAATGTAGCACAAGATAGACAGGATGATGTATGGTTCTTAGATTAAGTTTTCAGTAATCATATGACTGGAAACATAGCAATGTTTGCCATTCTTGTTGAAGAAGTTGAATCAGAAGTAACAACAGGAAATGATACTAAGATTTTTGTCAAGGGAAAAGGCAGACTTAGTATCTGTGCAAGAGATGGAGAGCAGAAATTTGTTCCAAATGTGTACTACATGTTCCTGGCTTGAATTGTAATCTCTTGAGTGTTGGGCAGCTCATAAACAAAGGTTACAATGTAGTTTTTAAAAATGATGTGTGCACAATAACGGGCATACCTCCAAGCAAGAAGATTATTGCTGAAATAAAAATGACTAGCAATAGAATGTTTCCACTCTGACTCAATAACGACTTGAAGGGAAAAGAAAAGAATGTAGTAGTTGTAACTCAAGAGGTCTTTCAAAAGGAAGTGAAAGATGAGAATTGGTTATGGCACTTGAGATTTGAACATCTCGATTTCGGAGGTCTGAATTTGTTGCAAAGAAAAGGAATGGTAAGAGGTCTACCATTGATTGAGAAACCAGACAGCCTATGTGAAGGCTGCATCTTGGGCAAACAACACAGAGAAAAATTTCCATCAGGAAAGAGCTTAAGGGAGAAAGCACCCTTAGAAATTATCCATTCAGATTTATGTGGGCCGATGCAAACAACATCAGTATCAGGCAACAACTACATGCTGACCTTCATTAATGATTTCATAAGGAAATTATGGGTTTATATCCTGAATTATAAAAGTGAAGTCTTTGAAAAAAATTTCCACTTTAAAGTTCTACTAGAGAAGCAGAGTGGGTATCATATCAAAGTTCTTAGAACTAACATAGGAGGTGAGTACATCTCAAAAGAGTTTCTGCGCTTTTGCAGAGAGAATGACATACACAAACAGCTTACAACAAGGTACACACCACAGCAAAATGGAGTTGCTGAAAGGAAGAATCGAACCATCATGGAAATGGTGAGAAGTATGCTAAAGGAAAAACACTTGCCAAATGAGTACTGGGCAGAAGCTGCAAATTGTGCTGTGTATATTTTAAATATATGCCCAACAAAAGTTGTAATGAACAGAATTCCAGAAGAAGCATGGAGTGGCAGAAATCAAGGAGTCACCCACATGAGAGTTTTTGGATGTGTGGCGTACGTACACATTCCAAATCAGCTGAGAAAGAAGTTGGATAGTAAGGGGGAGAAGGGCATCTTCCTTAGATATTGTGAATAATCTAAGGGATATAGATTTTATAACCCATCCACAAAGAAATTTGTTATAAGAAGAGATGTTCAATTCACTGAAGAAGAAGCATGGGATGGAAGCATTGAGAAAACAGTCAATGTTAAAAGTTGTTTATCTCATGATGAAGATGAGGAAGAAGTGGCTGAAAATAACACCTTATCGGTAGCACCACCTCCACCAACACAAGGACAACAAGGGACACCTCAAGCAAGAATGAGAAAACCCTTAAGAAGTGAAAGCAGTGCTACTCCAAGCACACCACATGAAGTTGATTTAAGTGGTTCTTCAAGCACAGCTACACCAAGTGAAAGAGGAACAAGATTCAGAAACATTAATGAAATTTATGAGCAAGAGACAAAAAATAAAGGTATGAACTCTTTATTTTATTTATATTTTCATGTTGATGATCCTATTCATTTTGAAGAAGCTATAAAAGATAGAAAATGGATAGAAGCAATGGATAAAGAAATTAATGCCATAGAGAAAAATAAAACATGGGAATTGGTTGATCTCCTCGAAGGGAAAGAAGTCATTGGAGTAAAGTGGGTCTACAAGACCAAAAGCAATGCTGAAGGTAATATTGAAAGGCACCAGGCCAGACTTGTTGTTAAAGGATATAAGTAGCAGCGTGGAAGAGATTAAGAAGAAACTTTTGCAACAGTTGAAATAATGTAAACATTGAGAGCAGTGCTGTCGATAGCA
This sequence comes from Pinus albicaulis, assembly GCA_034641835.2. Classification (NCBI taxonomy): domain Eukaryota; kingdom Viridiplantae; phylum Streptophyta; class Pinopsida; order Pinales; family Pinaceae; genus Pinus; species Pinus albicaulis. Next base: position 346,904,416 of record CM076577.1, on the reverse strand, counting down.
ACACAAAACAAATGGAGAGTATACCAAATGGATGTAAAATCAACATTCTTAAATGGAGTGTTAATGGAAGAGGTTTATGTTGAACAACCTCTAGGCTATGAGAAAAAGGGCCAAGAGCACAAATATTGCAGATTGAAGAAAGCTCTTTATGGGCTGAAGCAAGCACCAAGAGCATGGTATAGTAGGATAGATTCCTATCTACTGGAAAATGGGTTTGAAAAATGTGAAGGTGAACCCACATTATACATCAAAGAAAAAGATGGTACGATGCTCATTTTTGTTTTATATGTTGATGATGTGATATTCACAGGTAATTATGATTACCTCATTGAAAATTTTAAAATAGTCATGAAAGAAGAATTTGAAATGACTGACATGGGATTGTTTAGATACTTCTTAGGAATAGAAGTAGAGAAAAATGAAAATGGGATTTTTATCTCTCAAGCAAAGTACTTTAATGAAGTTTTAGAAATATTTAATATGCAGGAGTGCAAGGCAGCAATTACTCCCACAGTAATGGGATTGAAACTCAACAAAGATGACAACAACAAGGATTTTGATCCAAGCTTGTATAAGAGCATATTTGGCAGCCCCATGTATTTGACTGCAACTAGGCCAAATATTATGCATGTTGTTATTTTGATTTCCAGATTTATGGAGAGGCCAAAGGATGCACATTGTCAAGCAGCAAAGAGAATTCTAAGGTATGTGAAAGGAACTAAAAGGTATGGAATTTTATATACTACTTCAGAAAAAAAAAAATTAATTGGTTATACTGATAGTGATTGGGTTGGAAGTATTGATGACCGAAAAAGTACTTCTGGTTATTTTTTTCATATGGGTTCGAGAGCCATTTTATGGGATTCTAAGAAACATAGCATTATCTACCACAGAGGCAGAGTATGTGGCAGCTACAGTAGCAGCGTGTCAAGCAGTTTGGATGAGAAGAATGTTGAGAAATTTGTGTCAAGAATAGGTAAAGAGCATAGTGATATATTGTGACAATTGCTCAGCTATTGCATTATCAAAGAATTCTATGTTTCACAAGAGAACGAAACACATCGATGCTAATTTTCAGTACATCAAAGAATTAGTGAACAAGGGAGAAATTTTTTTACAACATTGTAAAACATAGGAGCAGTTTGCAAATATTCTGACAAAGCCATTGCGGAAAAATAGTTTTGAATAATTAAGAAAATGCTTGGGTATGACTGATAACCTAGCAACTGGCTTTAAAGGGGATAAATTATTAAGGATGAATTAAATGTTTATGGGTATTAGCCACCATTGCAGAGATGAATTTATGTTCTATGGGCCGTAGCCGCTTTTGCAGAGGAAATGAAGACTTTCATGGTCCAAACCACGCAACTACAGAGTTTATTAAAGAACAGTCGTTTCAGGCTTTTAAGCCCTCACCAACCAATCAGAACCAATTTTGTTCAACACGCCAAGTATTTTAAACATTTTGAATTGGGCCATGTCATCTGTGGTCCCCACCACTTCATCACAAATCGCAAATGTTCATTTCATTGTCTTATTGATGTGAAGTCTCACCGATATGTGATGTTGCGATATCACACATTGCATATCACAAAGGGCAGGAACCATCTGCCATATGTTACGTTCACCACCGATGTCGCGATGCGATGAGGTACCACCACCATCGCTATCACACATCGCAATGTGACAAATCCCACTCCATGCATTTGAGATGTTCCACTAAAGTTTTAAACTGTCGATGGTGTGATGCGATGTGGTCCCACCATAATCACTCATCACAACATCGCAAATTTTTTGTTAAACCCTTCCACCAGTCCATCGTCGATGCACCAACCGCCATGGGGTCCATCGCTCATCGCTCTTCGCCAAAGAAAATTTCATTCCGCCAAAGTCGTTGTTCCGCTGATCGCTGATCGCTGATTGCGATGTGGGCTCCACTCGCAAATCGTGCATATGAATTTTTGGTTGAAGTCTTTATTTATTCGCCGTGACTGAAGTTTTAACTTAGGCTTAGGAATTTAATGTACATAAATTTTATATTTTTTTTTATGTCTTTGTTTTATGTAACGCTGTGCCATATATATAAAGTGAAAAACCCTGTAGGCTCAATGTAATGTTGCATTTTTGTGTAAGCCCACAGGCAGAGAAAAACACAGTAAGACCAGAGAGCACTGTTTTGTGCGTTTTGAGAGATAGAGAGAAGTTTGTTTTGAGAGCACTGTATCTATAGCAGTCAAGTATTTTGTAATCCCACTACAGTGGAAGAAATTTGTAATAGTTTTAGTTTGTTAATGAAATAGAAAGCATTTTTTATGCCATCTCTATCCAGTATTTCTCTGTGTTAAAAGAGGAGAATTTTATTCTCCCTGTATGTTTGGAATTATCAAAAATTCCAACAAACTGCAGAATGCATTCCATCTATTAAGAAATTTATTTCACTTGGTATGAGCATCAATGTTACTCTTGTTTTTTCACTTCCACGATATAAAGTTGTGATTGACGCATACATGAAAAGGTTTCTAGAATCATTGATGAAAATTTTAGAGAAGCAATGCAAATGCGTTGTGAAACATGCCACCACTTAAAGGCAGTAACAAAAGAATAATATGGATCGATGCTTGTAATGTTGGTGACGAAGGTGGAGTTGCTACAAGCATCTCAATTAACAAATAAGATTTGGATCTCATCAGCGAAGCAATTGAGATATCATGTCACATAGGAAAAATAAAAATAGGAATGGACGTTGCTCCAAGAAAATTTTATAAACATGAGAAATACAACCTGGATTTCAAAACACCAAACCATTCTGGGGAAAATATCAGGACATGAGAGGGGACTGCGACGTATAAATAGCTTTTCTCTGAGTACCCAATTGTCTCTATTGAATATCCCTTTGATCAGGATGATTAGGAAAACACAAAGACTCTAGCTGGAATTGGAATTTGCTAGGTTGTTGGAGATGATTTACTAGTGACAAATCCTAAAAGAGCCTCAAAGGCTATTAACGAAGTCACTTGCAATGCACTAATTCTCAAGGTTAATCAAATTGGGACCGTGACAGACGCCATTGAAAAAATTAAAAAGTAAAAGGATGCAAACTAAAGAGTTATCGCATCTCATAGAAGTGGCGAGATAGAAGATTGCTTTATTGCAGTCCTAGTTATAGGGTTGGCCACAGGACAAATTAAAACAAGAGCACCTTGTCAGAGTGAGCACATTGATAAGTACAACCAACTACTTAGAATCGAAGAAGATCTTGGTGATAATACTGTGTATGCTGGATAGAACTGGAGGCCTAAATCATAGGGTCAAAGAAGTTAGCGCATCAAAATAGTTAAATACAATTAGAAAATTACCTAGCAGTTATATATTTTTAAGGGCGATTATTAATGGAATCAAAATGAGATTTTATTTGGGCCTCTTTTGAGCATCCAAGCACATGAGTGGCATAAGATGAGTATTCAAATCCAAATCTCAAGCCATTTTTGTAGCAATTAGGTATGAATCTATACAAATTTGTGTGCCAATTCTTGAACAATCATAGACAAATGGCATGTATCAAGATATTCTTCCTCGGATATAGTGATTAGTTCCATAATCTCTGGGCATTGAGCTAAAAATTAGTTGAGTATATTCAGGTAAAAGGTCAATAGTCTAAGGGATAGTTCTATATTGAAAGAGCATTTGACATCGGCAGCTCCAACATTTCCAAATTCTTTGCAATCATTTCTTATATTTAGTTTAGTTGATTTTAATTCTAGGTAATTTATAATAAATTAGATTTTATTTTCAGATTGAGTTTTATTTTCCTAAAAGATAGCAACAACCAGCTTATTGTAATTTCTATGTATTTGATCATTTGTAATAAGAAAGTGTGGGCTTTTCAGGCCAAGACCGTTCCAGCTTTGTAAAACTCTTTTTCTAGAAATTTTAATTGAAGTATTTCACTTATGGCTTTGATAGAATTTGTGTTTCTTGTATGTTTTTCAAGTATTTTCATAATATATTTTTCGCACATGTCCAAAGTTACATAGAAGAGCTGGGTAAGAATAGATTGAGTTTCAATCTCTTTGAAATCCCCTGCTATAATTGCTTAAAGAGATTAGTATGTCTGACTTTTTGTTTGAGTAAGCTCCTCTTTGAACTGGTTATTGTTAGCCACTTCTATCTTCTCCTGGATGTGCTTTTTGGTTGTAGAATCTTTCTACATGCATCCAAATCTGCCTGATTTATTAAGTATTCTGTTTGATTCCTTAATTATCAAGAATCTCCATACATTATTCTTTCAAAATATTTAAAAATCTAAGTTATTTTGTCAGGCTGGAAGCTAACACTTTGAGAAATAACTCTGCAAAAGAGAGATTTATTCATGAATAAGGATTGTCATTCATCGCCAACCACCCCCAATTAGAACCATAAATATGACCATTATGTTTCAAATGCTTCTATTCAGTGACAGTGAACAACGTTAAACAAGACCTCATAGCAACCGAGGGAGCACCCTATAGTTCAAGGTCCAGCTTGAACCTAAAGCTAGCTGAGTTGGTTTAGTGGCGTAGCTATTGCAACCAAGCACTGTCAGGGAAACCAGAACAACATGATCTATTTCTCGAGTGTGTTCTTGATTTTCCAAGGGAGACAATTTATCACCAATATCGTTGTCTCTGTGGAGGTTACTTCTCTATCATTATAGTAGCTATCCCTTGTTCTCTCACTGCTCCTCTCAGATCCGTTGGGGTTTGGGTTCGTAACCACCTGATATTAATTATTTTTCTTATTTTCTAATTGTAGGTACTTAATCATATTATAAAGTTTGTTTCAGTTTACAATTTCCGTCCCCTCTTCATTGGTCCCTCTGGTGAAAACACGAATTTTAATATGATAGATAGGATTTGGACTTTAATCCCCATACAAAATTTTACCCTCTTTTTTTCTATAGCTATAGTGAAGAGAGAATCGCTTGTACTCACCTTCAGGTATTTAGTCATTATTTAGAATTTCCTTTCTTCAGCATAAGGATCTTATTGGCTCCTTTAGTGTCTATTTCACTTTGGTTTCTTTCAGTTCAGTACCATGCTCACATTCTACACTCTTTGGGTTGTTTCAGGTATGAAATCTGAGCACACTCGAATATCTAGGTACATGTGTATTAGATATTGTTATTTTTATGAAGAAGAGTAACTCATATCTCATTTTTTCTAATATTCCACGTTGGCATCCTACACATGCTTACCTCTACTTAGCATGACATAGAATATATTTTCTGCTTAATGGCATAGACATGATCATTATAAAATTCATCTTAGTTTTGAGGCCTAATTATTTATTGTTTTGAAACTCAAGTAGAGTTACTTCTGGAATTTAATGCTGACTGCATGAAAACTAAATGTCTAACTCTAGCTCATAGAGCATAGTTATAAATTTTGTTCATGAATGCTACTTCTTTTTCTATTTCTAAAAGGTGCACATACTAGTTTGGCTATTTATGGATAATCCAAAGAAATTGGTTTTTTTCAAGAAGTTCTATATAAATAAAAATGTTTTTTTTTCCTACACATAAACATTTCATCATATCTAGTATTTAAGGTCCACAATTTATTCTGGATGTGCATCTATTCTTGATCTATTGGTTGTCTGGATACCATTTTCAATTTCATAATTTGCGAGCATGTGTAAATTTGTTCCTTTTTGTATGTGAGTGTAGCATATGTATGATGTATGTATTCCTAAAGAATTATCTAGTTTATTCAAAGATGAAAAATAAAAAAAATCAAAACATTTTATATCCGCGCGCTTACAAAAATATTGAATTGACATGCTCATCCTTCAAATTCATAACCATCCAAATGGATTAGGGTGTATCTACCTACATCATTTACAAGGTTTGTAATCACGCCAGGAGTTTACTTCTAATTTTCATTCCCATTTCGATTTTTTTGCAATTAATTATATTTATAACTTGTTCTAAACCTTCGGGTTTAGACTAGTCAGATGTCTCTCAAAAGAGTGTACTTCGGCTAATGTCTGTATACTCCTAGATAGTTTATAAACTCTGGGATTAAAGAATAAATGGAAATTGAAGTTTATATCACCATGAGTAAATTTCCTAATTTAATTATCTTCATTATAACTCCATTCCAAACATAAAAACTGTATTCTCGCCCATTCCTAATTCATACCCTATATGGAACAAAAAGATATGTATTTACCTATACAATTGGCATATTCTGATTTAATACATATAAGGCTCTCTTTTACGAATATCTGTCAATTCTTTTCTTTTTTTCTTACCAATCCCTTCATACCAGACTTCGATAATAACATCATTTCCTTACTCACAAATACAATATTCTTGAGTTTTCGCTAAAGGCTCTCATGGTTTTCTTTCTATACATGGACCAAACAAAATTCATACCACTCTCATTTTTAAGTTAGAAAAACCTTTATATAAGACATGCACTCAGAACATGTGAGTAGGTATACCACATGAATTTCTTCCCATATTATACATAATAAATATGAACTACCATTCATCCACAATAATAACATTTAAATATATACTCTACCATTCATCTAATACAACAAAACACAAACATATGTCTAACCGCAATTAATACAACAAAACACAAACATATGTCTAACCGCAATTACTGTGTGAAGCACACTCAGGATATGAGCACACTCCTCTTGACCTTCAACTACCGCTGCTATTTCCCTGAGATAAGATATGCTTACTACTTGAATGAACAACACTTGGATTCTTAGGTGGTTTATTTTATATATTTTATTCCCAACACATTTACAATAGTGTCTTGCTCTAGGGTGTGTCATCTTTTTTCTTAGGCCATTTTTATTTTTTTTAAGTATTTTTTTTTTCTTTAAAGCACGCCTTTCTATCCCGCTATGCTTTCTTCTGTCCACTCATTGTTTCTCTCTAACTAAGTGATTAACATAATATTCTTGCCCATTATGTTAATATTTTTAATTATTTTATCCTAGATATTTTTTGGTACTTTTTGGGAAGATTCATGAAGTGGAATTGACCACAATATATTTTTCTAATATGGCAAGAAGTCTTCTAAACTCTAGTGTTTTTTTGTGAATATTTTCAAGAAATTTATTTACTAACCCAAATAATAATAAAATAATTTGTGTCCTCGCGTTTTTTTATGAATATTTTCAAGCAATTTATTTATTAACCCAAATAATAATAAAATAATTTGTGTCCTCACGTAAGTCTCATCATGGCTTCCATTGCAATTAAATCCAAAAATAGTTTAATGTCTAAAAATAGTAAATGTTTAAAAAGAATAGCCATAAGGGTGTTACATCTTCCCCTGCTTTCAATAAACACCATCCTTGGTGTTTCTTGAATTCCATATTTTCTTAAGATGGGAAGCAAATGCCTCCTGCATTTCTTCTTTAATTTCTAAAACAATTTCTCAGTACTAAAGAAAATTCACTTCATTTTATTTTGAGCGATGCTTTAGTTCCAGAGTAAAACATGCTCTTATCTTCATTTGATGCTCATTTCCTAGCATGTTTTCAAATATTCTAAATATGTGCTTCCTATTTTCATTCAGGCATTCCACCAAAGTAACATCCATCCTAATTGTATTCCACTTGTTTCTAAGCCTTTCCATAAGCCCAAAAAAGTATGAGGAAATAGAAATACAGAATTCACAATACCAACATAGATAATTAAAGGGATATATTGAAATAATCAAGTTTTATAGTAAAAAAAGCAAAAGGTAGCTTCATAGATCTACAACACTTGTTTTCCTTTTTTCCTTTATCTACTATTTCTATTTAACTCACTCCCTTGAGCTATTTTTTCATAGTTTGGCTCACTTTGCAGGGAATTTATGAGGATTATGAGAATCTTGCTTATATATGTATAACCATCGAGTCTTTTCCATTTTCATTTTATATGCATGGTTTGTCTTAACACCCACCAAGTTAATATAATTATTTTCATTAATTTTGAAAATTTTCTCACATACGCATGTGTATATATGTTAAAACAATACATCAACTAGAAAAAGTTATGTTTACAAATTTTCCATCATAAGAATTTATGAAAATATCCCAGTTACTCTGTTAGGCTGCTCCGGGAACTTCTAGCATCATTATGAGTTTAAATGATGACATCATTTTAATCAACCAGTTTTATGCTCCCTGGTTCAATAAAAAACTAATTTGTGAAGTTTCTAATGAAAAAACAATACTGATCATAGATCCGAGGTAAATATATGTAGTTGATGGAATTTTTCGTAAGTGTCTCTTATAAATGGAGGAGAGGAAGCTCTGAGAGGCAGCCATCAATGGCGAAAATAGTAGCTTCCTATTGGCTGAAATAATGGTGCAGTGTAGTGCTTATAGATGGGAGATGCTAGGATGGTGGATGTATGGTTGGAGGGCGAGCCAGGTGTTTTCAAGTTGGGACAGTGAGCTCCACTTGGAATTTTTCTTCTGTCTCACCTTGGGACTCGGAATCACTGTGCCAGTGAAATTTTTCTGGTGGTTTTTCTTCTTGTTTTTCATTTCTCCCAGGTTGGATTTTGTGGTTTTGGTCCTGGTGGGTGAAATTTGGTTTTTATTTGGTCCTTTTCTATTACTCTATCCACGGGTGGAGGCTCCAATATTTCAATGTTATCTCGGGTCAGTCAACACATGTTTCTCACGGTCGGTGGTGGTAATTTATAGTTATATTTTCTCATTGTGCACTTTCAGTTTATTTCATGGTTTTCTCCGGTCTTTTTTGGAGGTTGTTTCATAGTGAGAATGTTAGTGGATTGTTGTATTAGTCAGAACCCTGTGAATGGTATAATTTTAAGTCATGTTACGAGAGGTAGTTAGAGGGTTTTCATTTAATCATTTTGAGTTACCAGGTGTTGGGTGTTTCGCTGATTTCAGTGGTTTGCTACATGGGGAAGGAGAAGGATTATGTTGATGTGGAACAGGTTGTGGAGGACATCGTGTCGGTTTTGGTGTTAGAACCAACGAAGAAAAACATGTCTAACGTTTCCCTCCTTCCATAGTCACATGCTGAGAGGGTTGGGGAAGAGAAGCTAAGGTGGAGTTTGATGGAGGAGTTTGTTTCGCTAAAGGGAGTTGACCTAAAAACCCTCTCTCCTTAGGTTACTGATAGACCTAGGTCAGGACTATCTCCAGTTTCGACAAGGACGTGGGTGGAAAGGGATAGCGCATTTTTTCCCCACTAGAAAGGAAAATCTCCGCAAAACTCTTTGTCTCCCGTACTTTGTTCCACTCCGACGGTCTAGAGGATATAGTCTATGTGGTTGGCTATGAAGGAAAGGTGGATTTCAATTCTTGAATAGGAATCAGGATTTTGAATGAATATGTGGTGAAGGATTAGGTACAGCATGCCATGAAGGCACTCAGAACCTAATCTCATGTGTGAGAGTTGGCTCTTTTCTTCTATTGGGCATAAGCGAGAAATACACCCTTGGGACAAAAGGACTTGGCTAGGGAACACAAGGGGGTTTCAGAAGCTTCACTTATGGGGAGATGAGTGGCGGTCTCTCTGTCCAGCTTCGAGCTACCAGAGAAAGGGAAGGGGAAATATTTGTAGAGGGTGGTCTGGGGAATTGGAAAGTTGGAGGCATGATCCTAACAACAGGGGTTTCGACATAAATATTGAGGCTGGTAGGGGCTAAGGGTGGTCTGGGGGAGGCGATAAAATATTCTGCTAATCTAAAATAGGGGGAGGTTCCCGGAGGATGGGAAAAATATTCTATAGTATTGGTAAAACATGAAAGACAAATGGGGGTAAAAATAAATAAGGGTAAAATCATAAAGGAATGCAAAAAATGCCCCAATCTAGTGCTTGGGTTTGATCTACAATTTGATAGTGTGATGGCAGACTCAGAATTTATCCTGGTCGGTAGAGCTAGGGGAAATTATTCTCAGCATAATAAATTTTGGATTGGATAGAGAGTTAGCCCAAGGCTTTAGACAGAGATGTGGAGTTCATTACCTTGTCTAAATGATGGTTTACGGTAAATTTTAAGAACCTATATTCCTTGGAGTGGGTTTCAGAGAGGCAATGGGGGTTTGGTATTGCCCCAATACTTTTCAAAAAATGGACCCCATTTTTCGACTCAAACAGGGAATGGGTGGATGAAATTCATGTGTTGGTAGGGCTCCCAACACTCCCTACTGATTTCTAGACAATGGATGTGTTTCAAGAAATTGCAAACAGTTTGGGTACTTTATTGGAGGTGGACATGAATTTCTTAAAAATTCGCTCCAGAAATAGTGCACGCATTTTGGTGATGTTAGCACCAAGGGAAGGGTTGATAGAAAAATTGTTTCTAAACATAGAAGGCCATGCCTATGAGCAGCTTATTGATTATAAAAACCTGGCTTTTCGTTGTAAAAAATGTCACAAAGATGGACACTTTGGCCTGTAATTTCACTCTCGACCTTAAAAAAATCAAGCACCATTAAAGTGGATCTAATCATTGCCCGAGGCATAGGCGAGAGGTTGTTCCTCAGGAGGATATGGATGGAAAGCAGGAAAATGGTTGTGAGGATATTTTACCACAGACAATAGATGAAACACCTATGGAAGTGCCAGATACAAAAGTTAGAGTAGAGGATTTGGATGCTGTGATGGAACCTAGCCATAAAAAAATGTTGCCACCCTCTGCTGATCTTACTTCAGATTTAGTGAGTATTTCTCCCTTCCCATCCTCTCCTACTTTAAATTTTTTTTATCATTTGTTAAATTACATGAGGATTCCTTGCCCCTCTAGGCTAGATTCAAATACGTCTATGAGTGTTAGAAATCCCTCTTTGGCTATGGACAGCATTATAACTACTATCCTTAAATTATCCATTGACACCATCCCCTATAACCTAAGACCTAGAGATAACAAGATGATGGAAAATGAGATGTTTGGAGGTCTAGGGAAGGCTCCCCATTTTGAAAAATCAAGAAGTAATAGGGGTAGGAAGTTAGATCTCTCAAAAGTTGAGTTAAAAGATATGATTGACATAGTAGATGATAAAAAAATTTCCCTCAAAGGGGTGCTTAGAGAAGTGGTATCCCTGAACCTTGTGACCAAATTATTGTGTTATCCTTCAAATGTAGGGGTTTGGCTAGTGTACCTAAAAAACCTTATTCACACTTACAAACCTGATATTCTGATGCTTCAAGCAACTCTAGGATCAGGAGTTTAGGTTTCAAATTTTCTTTCTTCTTTCCTCCCTAGGTGGTCTTTTTTCACCTCTGGTGTAAGGGAGATGTTTGGAGGCCTCGCAACAAGTTTAAAGAATGGTACAGTTAATTTGAACAACTCCTAGACCCCTGATCTCTTGATAGGGGTGGAAGTTTCCTCGATGGACCTAGGTGTTGATTTCACATTAGTAAATTTTTATGGCCCATGCTTTGATAGAGTGGGTTTTTAGAACACTCTTCTTGCCAAATCTTATATGACTCACCCAAACCTGGTGGTGGGGGTGATTTAAATTTATCTCTAGGAAGGTTTGACGCATGGGGTTCAAATGTCAGGGTTGACCCACTTGTTGAATTTTAATTAAAAAATCTCAGGGATGGAAACTTGACTGATTCTAATCTAATTAATGCCACCCGTACCTGGATGAAAAAACGAGTGGGGGAGGCTCGGGTCGCAAAGAGGCTAGATCGTTTCCTTCTTAGTGATGAATTTTCGAATCGGGCTACTGACTTTTGTCTGTGGGTGGGCACTAGGGAGGAATCGGATCACAACCCTATTCTCCTGCAGTTTGTGGATCCAAATAATAAGCCAGGGTATTGGCTGAAAGAAGAGGATTATTAAAATTTGGTTGCTGACACATGGTAGCTTATATCTTAGGACGGTGGTGGTTCTTATGCACATGCCTTTGTTAATAATATGAAAACATTAAGAAGGTTACTATCAATTGGGCTAAATAAAAGGCTAAAAAAGACTCCAAAGCTCTTAGGGATATTGATGAGACTCTTGAATATATAAATGGTCATAGTGATGAGGGTTATCTCGATGAAGCTTCGAGAGGAAGATTAAAGGACTTGGAAATCAGGAGAAGGAAAATCCTTAATGATAAGGATGAACAATGGAGGTTAAAAAATCATGCTATTTGGCTAAATGCCTAGGAGGAAAACACCAAATTATTCCAAAATTATTCCAAGGGATGAAAGAACTCAAATACCATATGGGATTTTGAACATCCTGAGGGAATGATGGATAAATCATTTCAAGATCTATCTAATTTGGGGAAAGTATATTTCAAGAATATTTTTAGGAACCAGGAATGGGTTTTGATTGGGGAAATTATCCAAGTGGCTCAACTCCTTCCTAGATATGCAGATGTGGAGGAAAATAATCATCATTTTGGCCCCTCTGTAGAAAAAAGAGATTGACTTTATCTTCAAATCCATGCAAAAAGTTAAAAGTCTCGGACCTGATGGGTGGACGGTGGAATTATTTCAACATTTTTTTGAACTTATGAGAGAGTCTATTACAAGTGTGGTGGAGGAATCTCGATCGAACGGTTTCATGCATGGTGACCTTAATACTAAATTTTTGTCTCTCATTCTATATAAGCACCCCCCCCCCCCCCACCTCTTTTCATGACTTTAGACCTATCTCTCTATATAATTGTATTTACAACTTCATTGCAAAAACTATTTCTAACAGGTTAAAATCTTTATTATCTCGTTTCATTTCTAAAGAATAGTTTGGTTTCCTAGATGGAAGGAAGATTCATGAGGCCATAGGTGTTGCCAAAGAGACTCTACATAGTATTAAATTTACAAGAAATAAATGCATAATTGTGAATATTCACCTATCAAAGGAATATGATCGTATGAGATGGATTTATCAAAGAATCCTTCTAACTCATCTAGGCATCAAAATTGAGTTCATCTATATGAGTATGAGTTTTATTTCTAATGTATGTTTTGTTGTTCTTATTAATGGGGTTGTGTCCCCTTTTTTCCAAAATCAGAGAGGGTTGAGACAAGGGTGCCCCCTTTCTCCATTGTTGTTCCTTCTGACCGCGGAAGGTTTAAGTAAATTAATTCATCAGGATAGGAGAGGTATGGAATTTAGTGGCATTGAAGTGGCTACTAACCTTTACATAACCCAATTCTTATTCATGGATGACATTTTATTGTTTAGTAATGTGAGTTGGATTGAAATTAAAAAATTGAAAAAAAAAATGTGTCTTTTTATGAAAGAAACGAGGATCGCTATCAAGGATCAGAAGTCAACTATTACCCATGATGGCATCTCAGAGGTTGAGCTAGCATGGACCTATAACCTTCTTCCTTTCAACAAGATCACTTTGGGCTCAAGTATCAAATATATGGGGTTCTACCTGAAGCCAGACTCCTATCAAAATAAATATTGGTATCGGTTAGTCACAATTTTTTTTAAAAGGATTAATGTATGGAGTCACAAGTGGTCTTCCATGGCAGGGAGAACTGCCCTCATAAAATCAGTCTTAATGGGAATCCCAGTCTACTAGATTTTTCTGGCCTAGGTACCTATAGGAATTATTAATAAAATTAGAAGTATTTGCAGCAGTTTCTTATGGTATAGGAAGGAGGATAAGAAGACCCTTCCATGGTTGGCTTGGGAAAAAATTGAAAACCCTAAGGAGTGGGGTGGTTGGGGTATTAAACACATCAGGATGTTTACGATGTCTCTGGCTGCAATTTTGAGCTGGAAAATTTTAACAACAAACAATATCTAGATGATGGTGGAGAAAATAAAATATATTCACCCTATTCCTCTAGATGGTTGGATTAGAATCCAGTAAAAATATAGTTACAAGGTCTCCATGTTTTGGAAAGCTACACTACTAGCTCTAGGCTTGGTGGAGAAACGCCTGGCTTAGAGAATTGGTAATGGTTAGAGGTGCAATATAGACTTAGACCCATGGGTGGGGTGCATCAACAAATACATTATGTCCGATGGACACATGGATTCACTTGGTCATAGGGGGATTTACACTCTGAATCAAATTGATAAGTTAGAAGGTACTCAAAATGGGCTCAAGCTTGGCTGTCAGCGGAGAACCTAAGGCTTGACCTTCATTGGGAACACGAATGGCAGGACTATATATAAGAACTCAGGTGGTCTATAGTTCACCTTAAATATTTTCTAGACTATCTTTGTTGTGTACATTAAAAAACAAGTGTCTACTCACCCAAAGAAGGCTATGGGTACATAATGAAAAACAATGAAAGAGGGGGCCGTGAATGGTGGTTCAAGTCTCTGTGGAAAATGTAAGCACCGACAAAAAATAAACTTTTTTTCTGGTGCATTACAAAGAGGAAGGTCCCTACATGGTATATCGATCAAAGGAGGTTTCTAAATAGGCCAAGATGGTGTTGCTTATGAAAAATTGCAGAGGAAGCAATTGAAAACCTTTTCCTATCATGTATTTTCTCTAAAAACATATGGTAACATACATTAATGCTCCGTGACATTAAGGCTGTTTGGAGAGGTGAAAATTGTAGCGACGCCTTGAATGATTGGTGGGAAACCTAAAAAGACCAAGACTACAGATGCCTTCCCCTTATAGTTACATGGGGAATATGGTTGGCTAGAAATAAATGATTCTTTAAGGATGTTTCCTCATCCCCCTCTTTAGTGGCAGTGGAATGTGCAGTTATTTAATATTTCACCCCCACTTTTGTCTCTTCCAAAACTCCAAGAATCGTTAGTATTGAAGAGATTTATTTTTCGATTCCATGGGCTTACTTTGATGCTGATGTTGACAACCAAGGTGCATGTGGGGCTGGTATGATTATTCATAAAAATCAAAATGTTTCCATGGTTCCCTCAGTTGACCTCGGGGAAGGCACAAACAATTTTGTTGAACTTCAAACGCTTAGACTCCATTTTTGTTGGATCATTCATTTGGGCATTGATTTGGTTCAAATTTTTGGGGACTCCTTGAATGTAATAAATTGGTTTAACAACACTCGGAGATGTCAAAACATTTTTTTAATTCCAATTCTGGAAGAGATTCAGGCTCTCAAAATACATTTTACATTGATTTTTGTATTCCATATTTACAGGGAACGGAACGGGAATGCAGACCATTTGTCTAAAGATGGTCTTTGACAAACTCTAGGCACGTGGAAAATAGAGGAGAAGAACATTTTGGTTGTCAGTGTGTCAGACACCAGACCGTATTGACTTTTTACTTCTTTCCACTTTTCAGGTGTTTTAATATTTACTCCAACAATGCTATATATCCTGGAGATTTTTTACATACATCACTGTTTTGGACATGCTGTAAATATTTTTTCTTTCGTTAATGCTATTACTATGACATGGATAATAATGTTACACTTTGGTTTTTATTGGGGCTGCTTTCGCTTAAGGGAGGCCTATTTTATTTCTTTTTTGACGTGACTGCGAGGTGTTTCTCCAATATGGATGCCCTAATCTCTAGTTTGGATTATGTTTTTATGTTCTCTCCAAGGCTTTATGATACACTGGATTTTTGGTGCTTCAGTCTTTGAATTTTTTTTTTTTGTCCTAATATGGACAAAATTCTCTATTGGCCCCTCTCTGTAGTTGGGGGATTTAACTCTTAAGGAATGTTGCGACATATACGATGTAAATTTTTGTTTTAAATATAAAATTTTCATTTTTTTTCCTATAAAAAAACAAAATTATTGATTTCTAATCCCATAAAATTTTGAGACCATTGAATTCTTAAGTTTGATGCCAATCCAAGATTCCCTTTCCCTTTTTCGGGTCTATTTAAATTCTACTTAAGGAACTACATGTTCCCACTCTTGATTTTAGCTTAGTTTTATTTTAATATTATCCATTTATGTATAAGGATGACAATTTCTACATCTTTTCTGCATTATCTTTGAGTTCCTTCATGTTCTTCTAGTTTCCTGGGGAAATTAAAATGGCACTATAACTATTATTTTGATCTTGATAGTCTCCAATTATTCTATATACATTTTTATTTCCATGATTTTTTTTTTCCTTAACCATAATTTAAAGTGATATTCTATTAGGTCTCATGCTTTTATCACCTCCTTAGTAGGTCCTTCCCATATGCGATTGTCCCATTTTCCTAAGGTATCTTATGTCAACCAATCTCTTGGTTACTATTTCTTTACCCATATATGTCTGAGGAAATTTTCATCCTTCTAGTTTACCAATCAAGAATCTATTTCCACTTTCTAGGATCATTTCAATTCCCTCTTTCTTCTATATACAATTTTCCATTGTTTCTTTCCTGGATTTTTTTTTCATTGGTCACACTCTACACTCCGATTATTGACGGTAGTCATACATCTGAACTTAAAATTTCTAGTCCACAAGGGAATAAATTCCTGAAAGTTATGTTGTTAGCATCTATTTTCTTGATTGAAATTTTTTAGTTGTGGCAATATTAATCTTAGTTATGCTTAAGAAGACTTCTTTTTGAGTACTTATTGTATTGTGCTACAACATATTATAGTTTTATTGGTGTTTATATACCTTATAATGTCTTGTATTTTATGTATGCACTTCTTGCTACTAGTTCCTAGTGTCAAAGCCATTCTTATATTATTGCATATATTTCTTTTCATGTCCATTTGAATCTCAAAAGTATATGTGCACAACTCAGCATGAAAATAATTTTTTCATAACAATACTTTGTATTCTCAAATCATAATTTAAAATGTTTCATTCTTACTTTATTCTTTAGTCATAATGTAAGTTCATGTACCACTTTACATCAAATTACTCGCTTATAAGGCTTACCCAAGCCTTTTGTAATGAAATGGTTTTCTAAGTTTCCCTTCCATTGTGGCTCTTTCTCAAATAAAATAGTAGTACATATAATGATTATGTGCAAGTATGCATATTAATTTTCATACAATTATAAATATCTACCCAATTATTTGGATTCTTTTTGTCATTCCTTTGTCATTATGTGTTGAATTCTATCCTTAAGCAATTAAACACATTTTACCACTTATTTATTTTATTATTAAAGTACTAAATTTGTCCCTAGTCATGTTGAATATTAATTACTCCATATACTTTATAACAGATATTTCTTCAATATATATTCTATTCTTACACATGGGATACTACATTTTCGCTTCCATACTCCATATTTTAAATTTCACCGCCAAGTAGGGAATGAAAAACTTGATCTTTATCCTTATTTTATTATACTTAATAAGTACCTATTATACACAGATTCTGCATCTTTTACAATATTCTTCATTACCAGACTTATGTCACCACTTACTTCACTACACAATATTGTGTAGGAGCTTATTGGTGTAACATCCATGTGTGATTTTTATTTTTTTAACATTTCCACATAATTGTCTTGTTAATAGTGAAAATATATACATCTATTTTTTTTTTCAAGGAAATGTATACCCCACAATATTTCATGTGCAATTCTTATTGTTTATCACTCATGTGTTTCTCCGTACATTTTCGCTACCCCAACCAATCTGTTACTAACATCAATCCTTTGGATATGTCTTGGATTTTACGTATAAGGGATCATTTTTCTCTGATGATTTCCTTATAAAATGTAATAAATTATCAAAGCACATAAACTATTTTTTATATAATCATAGGCCTTACTGCACTTTGAAATTATAATTCGATAGATACTTCAGTTTATAACAATTGATTTTTATATGTTTTTGATATCGCCTTTACAATAGTTTCTTCTACCCCCTGTAGCCCTTGTTTGGATTTCATGTTTTGTTTATTCAATAGTATGTTTTCATAATTTATATTACGTTCCTTGAAATTCCTGCAACAACCTTTATTGATTGTTCTTTTTACTATAGTTACATTTATAGCTAGACTATTCGGTTATTATATATACTCACTTCAGCTGCAAGCTCGAGATGGCCTAAAGAGGTTCTATATCGCTATAGAAAATTTGTGTATGGGGTAATGTTGTTGTTTCATTATTGAGTTTGTAGTAATCAATACTAAATACAAGTGAAAAATGGTTAGACAAGCTCAGTACACTCACTACATATTTTACCGATTGTATAATGGTATTTCATTCTCTTTATATCTAAACATGTACATAAACCAATAATTTATTTATTTTGTTTTATTTGTATAATTTTTGGATTAAAACTAGAAAAATTTCTCCTTTTGAAATAACTATTAGCATCTCATATAGTATACCCTCATCTCACCCCATTTATTTAAATCTATTTAATTTATTAGTATGAATTATTACTGCATCTCTTATCAATTTAATTTTCTTATTGCATTTCACCTTTCTAAAGGTATTTTAGCATATATATAAAATTTAACTCTTAATGAAATATGTTTTAAACAGAGACGCCTAACATTACTAATAGCAAAACTCTCACATCCTATATGTATTGTAACAAGTATCAAATTATTAATATCTCTCTTATTCAACCTATTCGAAAATTATTTTACTACTAGGTAGTTCCATTTTCTCAATTCATTTACTCCTTCCTACAATTATATTGTAAGAAGTGATACTTCATATTATATTTGAATCTAGGTCTGAAATAAAAATGCTAATTTTTGTCATCCACTTGTGAATTGGCCCATAGGCCTCAATATTGAACCTACAACTTCGATACCACATGTAACATACCCAGGTTTTTACCCCCAATTTGTTTAAATATATATACATGTCTCTTCCAAAATTACCTATATCACATATTTTATCTAATGCATAATCCCTAATAGCATATCCATGAGTTCTACTTAACACCAACTATCAAAATTATTGCTACTAATGAAGAATGAAAAGTATAACTTTACTTTTCTTCACTTGCTTGAATGATATAAATTTATAAGGAGATAACCCTATGTATAGTTATTATTCCCTTAGTATGATTCTTTACTATGAAAAATACTATATTATATTTTACATTTGTATACTAACTTTACCAAAAGTACCTACACATAATGGGTAGTCTAATATACTCCCCAAGATATTCATACATGAATGATATACAACGCGAAGTTAACTTTGATAACTTGGTTAATGCTACTGTTGGGCCTCAAAATAGTCCCTATTCGCACTCAAGTATTCATCAATACCTTCACATTACTTCCATATTAGCTTCATGTCACCTTCATTCCACCTCCAAATCATTACATTTACCTCATCATTGGGTTATAACTACGCTTTTCAAAATTTTACTAATTCTTAACATTTTTCAGTGGATTTGTGGTTAAACTTTAGAAACTAATATGCTTATACTTATACCTAACAATTAGAATGAATTTTTTGACATGTGTAGGTACAAAAGAAGCTTCCTAGGCACCCTTATGTGGCACTCTATGTTCAAATTCGAATTTGAGGAGAACATGGACCTCATGGAGGAGATCATGGAGGATAGGGTTATGTGTGACCATTGGTTGAGAAATATGTGGGTCAAAGGAGGAAATAGTGGATTTAAATTTATGAGTTTGTTATCATAGCTTTTGTATAAATAAGAGAGTTATCTCCTTCATTAGTAGTCTTAATCTTGATTTGTAATCTTGGTATCTTATAGGTTGGTAGTGAGAAGTTAGATTGGATAATCAATGTAATGGTTGCAATTGCAATTTGCAATTGATGATAAATAAGATAGAGCTTCTTTGATCCTCTACGACTTTTCTTTTGGTGTGCTTGTGAATCCTTGGAAGGATCCCCATTACCTAGCAAGTACAATTTTATTTTAGTAGGCTTTTGTTTTATGTTTGTTTGTGAATTTCATTAGATTAAATTATTAGGTTCATATGTTTGGAATATTAATGAATGACCTTTCGTAATAAAGTAATAATGTTTCCTTCAATGAACATGATATTTGATTTAATGTTTGATTTCATTAGTTTAAGTTTCTGATTTATATGCTTGAGATATAAATGAATAGTCTTTTGTAAGAGAGCTTTAACATTTCATGAAATCAATCATAATTAGGTTTAAGTGCTTTAATTTCATCAGTTTAAATAGTTTGTTGATTAAGATGATTAGAAATATTAATGAACAATCTCCTGTAAGGGAGCCTTAATATTTCTTACACTTATCACAATGTCTTTAGATTTCATTTTGATTAAATAACTAAATAGGTGTTGGAGATCCTAATGAGCAACCTCCTGTAAGGGAGCTTTGGCATTTCATCACCTAGCTTAGTTTAGTTTGTCTCTAAGTTCATATATTGGATGATCCTCGAAGTTTACTTACCCGTATTGATAGTAAATGAAACTCTAATTTGCATCCACACTTTAGACCAAACATTTTGGCGCCATTACTGGGGAGGATGATTTAGAGATAGACTTAGGAAGTCATTTTTATTGAAATTTCTTCTTATGGACTAACTTGTGAAACCTGGTGACAAAAGGATCTTCATAAAGGAGTTTAAGTTGAGCTTTTTGATTTTTCTCTTCATACTTAGTTAGTTTCAAATTTAGTTTTTAAACCCCTCGTTTCTTACTAATTCATCTACGGATGAGAAATTTGAATATGTTAAACAAGTACTTTTTGGAGAAAAAGAATAATCTTGAAGACATGTTACTCACATCCTTGCAAACAATCAGGTAAAAATTTTAAATCTTGATGTGAGCATTTTCAAATTCTTAGTCCGTAGATGGCTTCATTGGAAGCATTCTTTTACCTAAGAAATAAAAAATCTTTCAAGCAAGTTAGATAGAATAAATTAGGAAAATAAAACGAGCTCGTTAGAAGTTTTTAGTCTTATTTTCAAAAATAAAAAATAATAAATCATCATGAATAAATGAATAAATTCAATGGCACAGTAAGAGCTGCTTCATAATCGCATTTCTATATCTTGTTTCTGTATCACGGGTAAGCCAGGAGCTTGATTATCGGAAAGCTTTGTCTTCCGAGAGTCTAAATTCCCTCGCAACATTGCAGAAAGAGTATAGACAATGCGAAGTTTTGTCGCAAATCTTGATTGTGTTTATTATCCATCCATGCTAACCTACATAAATAAAATTAATTCAAGAAATTAGTATGCTCTCTTCCTGCGCTTTGAGCGATCGGGAAGATCGGAAAATCTATTGAATTATTATTAAAAAAAAAAATTTCTTGCTGGAAAATTAATTGCAAATCTGCTACCGATCGTTTGAGTCATAATAATAATAATAAAATATTCTCTTGTAGAAATTTGTTCTTTGTTCTCAGTGGCTGTCACCATATCTCTCACTGCACTCCAAGAATATTCCTCATCTCCATCACCAGCCATGAGTAGGAATCGACTCGCATCTATAATGCCTTGCACTATGTCGACAGTTACACAAAATGACATCCCTTGCAAGACCAAACATTTTGTGTACAATACGCAATTTCTCTTAATCTTCTCCCACAATTGCATTAGGTTTTTTTTTTTTAAATGCACCTTGATATGAGGATCAGTCAAGTTACCAAAGGAAGATTCTGAAAACAAGAGGCAGATTCACTCTTGACACTCTGGAATCAACATTGTTGAGATGGAAGCGAGCTTTGGAAGTTGAATGTAACAGTCACGGGAATTGTATTGATATAATGAAAAACATATTTATGAACATGTTTCATTTTGGCCTTCACTATTGAATGTTTCACTACGACTTTGCTAGATCGTAATCTTGGATTCGATGACCCATAGGAGTTCCTTCTCACATAATCATCTCGTGGTGAAAATCGAAGGGTGAATTCCACTGCATAGCGGCAATGCCTTTATGGCAGACATCACCTCACTCATTTGGAGCGTGAAGGGGGCTCTCTTCGAGCCGATGCTATGGATTCCAACGTACTTTTAGACGAAACTCCTTGTCTAGTGCACAAAAGAGATCGATCCCGGGGGATCGACACTGGGAAAAATGAGAGAAAGGCTTAAATTTGTTAACCGCATTATCAAAAGATATTTGATTGTTCTTGATATTACGTTGGAATTTCACCACTTAGAGCAATGATATGACTAGAGGCCGCATTCACATTTGGTTTCTCTATTTTTAAGCCTGTTGATATATCTTTCTTTGTTTCAGAATGAGCCTTTATTTTTTTCATACCAATTTCACAATAACAGAACTACAGAACGCTTTAAATGAAGAGAATAGATTCCAAAAGCAAAACTTCGCCAACAAAAAAACTAAATTCGAGCAAAGTTTACATATTTGAGCACTGCCAAGTGCCACTTCAAGCCCAAAACCTGCTTCAAGTGGAGCGACTATTCATGGGCAATGGCACCTTCGTCCACCATATCCACTCTTTTTGGGACGGCCATTATTGGCTGAATGCGAACATTTGTCATGTTGCTTGCCCGAAGCGCCTACGACATGATTCTTTGCACCTACTGGACCAGGTTTCACGTGAAGTTCCTGTCCAGACTTTGGAGAGTTGGGGATTTTTTTTAGAATACACCGAATCCCTGCTCATGGACGAAACTCTCAGAAGCTCTCGCTACTCTTCCATTAAGAACCCATAATTGGAAGCCATAGTAGTGCAAGGCAACAAAGCAATAGAAGTAAATCTTAAGGAGAACTCTGGATATTTACTTCCTAGCTCTGGTAAGGAATAAGAACTTCTCAAAAATGGTAGGGTGTTGGTTTACAGTTAAGATATTTACAGAAACTGATCCGGAGGCAGATCCTGATCGAGGCTTAGTCAAATGATTGGGATTTTGCTCCAAAATCCAGCTCTAAGCAAGAATTAATTGGGGGATTCGATCTCCTGATCTATCGACAGCGATGGCGATGGAGACGGAAAAAAAAATATAGTCTCGGAGGAAGCCTTGTTACACACACAGGAATGAAACGTGTAGTGCAAGTGCAAAGTAATTTCAACAAAGGTATTAGCACCATTTGCATGGATATTCGAAGGAGAGACTGGAGGTAACGAGCCTCCCTATGTGCCCTTACAACTTCTGGACATTCGACTGGGAAATGTAGATAAGTCACCACCCTGGTCGCTCTTACGAACTGTCACAGCCTTCACACAGGCTTTACCTTCATGACACAACACCCAAATTCATTCCTATCCTACCTCAACCAAAAACCCTCCATATGCCTTCAATCCCGCTATTTCACATGTTTTACGTTTTGTTTTGTGTATTGTTTTGCATTTCTTTTGTGTTTGTTTTGCGTTTTTTAATTTGTTTTGATTTGTATTTATTTTTGTATTTAGTTATATATTTTTAGTTCAAATTTCTTATTATAGTTAATGTTTGTTATGTTGTTATAATTATATTAATATATTAATATAATTGTAATTTCTTGTAATTTGTTATATTTTTAATTGTAATTTGTTGTATATATTTAATGTTTGTTATGTTGTTAGGTTATAATTATATTAATATATGATTGTATTAATATATTAATATATGTTTTTATATTGTTAGGTTATGATTATTATTGTTATGTTATGATTGTTATCATTTTTTTTTTAAATATATAATAAAAAAAAAAAAATTGGTATGTGTTTTGTGACAGTTATTGTTTTGAAGGATTTAAAGGGTGAATATTGGCATGATAAATTATGTGAAGGATATTGGCATAAAAAAAAACTTTGGTGGTATGAAAATTGAGAGAATCATGAGAATTACAAGAATTGGTTAAGACTGCAAGAGTTGGTACAGGTGCACATAATTCACGTAGCACAAATAAAGTTATTTAGTTGGATGGTAATTTGCATGGCAACTTCAAATTGTTGTATGCTTTATAACATACTAATCTGCAGGACACAACAAATCTATAATGCCGAGCTCTTTGCCATGCACATGTGTTATCTGAAACAGACAGGAAGTAAATTTACTTTTCATGGTTATTTCTTTAAGAATAGGTTGATATTAATATCATGAATTGAGTCAATTTAAACACTTTTATTTTTCTTAATCTGTTTTACGAAATTTTTGCGTAAGAATCATGAAGGAAATGGCCATTTCTTCTTGAACACACTTATGTTTTCTTTTTGCCAAGTTTTTTTCGCAAGTGATAGGTTAATCAAGTGATCAGTAAGGATATTACATTGTGATGACAATTGGTCTTCCAAAGACAAATTTCATGAGAAACTCTAAAGAACCAATCCATGATCATAATCGAAATTTCCAGAAAATTACAAGTTCTTGCAACTTCCTGTAATAGATTAATGGTTTGACATGTTGCATGACAGATTAGAAAAATTCAAAGAGTTGGGGTTTGTTCCTAAATGTACAAGGATGGTGAAATACCTATCCACACTTGAATTCGACATCTACAGGTGGTTGGTCAACGCTGGTCAAACTCAACTATTTTAGCAGGCAATCCAAAATTAAGGAGCAGATTTACTATATTTGAGAGTTTCCATGCCTTAATTCATTTTTTTTCCAGCAAGAGTCATTATCCATTTTCCATTACCAAATACACTTCATTACATTTTCTTCAATCCTAACCCGTCAATAAAACCAACAAAGCTCATCCACAAGCTTTTTGGTCCACTTTATATATTCATTGTCAGTTTCCTTTTTCCTACACTTGCAAATAAAACCTTACTTCCATACAACATTGAGTCCATAGTCCTTGAGTCTAAATATTTTTATAAAAACACCTTGAAGCTTGCATGCCTTAAGGGCAAGCTATCATGCCGATAAACAAAGGGAATATTTCAATGTCCCTTGTTCATCAGATCTTCTAAGTATTCGACAACAAAAAATTCATTCATACTTAGAAAGATATGTTCGGGTCATCTTCACTTTCATCCTCATTAAAGATGGGAGCTCTCGTGTTGACTAGTGGCATCCATCAATGGCCACTAAGTTAACAATTTCTTATTCTGTTCAACACCAAAACATTTATTCACATGACAAGAATTGTGCCAATGATCGTAGAAGACTTGAAGACCAATCGCTTTGTAGCAGAGGAAGCATAATTACTTTCCTTACTTTTCAGTTTTTGATGTAACTGATTTGAGGATAAGTAAATAAATAAGGTTGGGGGGGAAGTGTAAATTCTGAATTTTGTATACCTTCCAAGCCTTATACATTTTCAGCCGCATTCAACAGCATATTCCGAACATTCAGTAGAAGATCCAGTAGCAGATTCTGAACATTTAGCAGAAGATCCAACAGCAGATTTAGCAGCAGATGCAGCAACAATAAAAGATTCACTTTTTCGATTTCATCCACCATTTTCACAAGCAAGTAAATAAGACTATGAACAGAATTTTGCAACCACACGTACACAACTCTCATCCATTTTTGAAAGGGTAAGTTAAGGTATGATATTTTCTATCTTTTAACCATTTAATTCCTTGAAAAGTTAGAATGATAATTTTTTGAAAAACTTCACTTCCTTTCGTCATTTTCTCAAATTGTCAAAACCATCAGTTGGGGGGGGGGGGGGGATACATTCACATTCATATGTTTCCACTTTCATATAACATGCATATCACATTGAAAGCCCACATACTTTCAAAATATATTTACCATTACATCATCATGAGCATATAAATGGCTTCTTAAAAAGTACTTAAAAGATCATTAGATGCCAACACAATCATGGTTGTCACACAAGAACCAACCATGATGCATTCCAACAAAAATAATCTGCAATAAAAATCACACTATCAATATGCAAAGATCATACATTAAAATTGAATGCAATAAACAAAATATGGTTGAAACACAAGAACCAACCAAGTTGCAGTTCATCAAAAACACTTTGCAAAAGTTAAGCAAACGATATCATGCAGAGTTTAAGCCAAAGCTCAAGTATCAAAAAGTAATGTAATAGACTGCATGAGTACATGCAATACCTTTATTTTGGGGGTATGTTGGGCCTCAAAGTAGTCCCTATTATCACTCCATTATTCACCAATACCTTCACATTACTTCCATATTACCTTCATGTCACCTTCATTCCACCTCCACATCATTAAATTTACCTCATCATTAGGTTATAAGTATGCTTTTCCAAAGTTTATTAATTCTTAACATTTTTAAGTGGATTTGTGGTTAAACTTTAGAAAATAATATTCTTATAATTATACCTAACAATTGGAATGAGTTTGTTGACATGTGTAGGTACAAAAGAAGCTTCCTAGGCACCCTTATGTGGCACTCTATGTTCAAATTCGAATTTGAGGAGATCATGGACCATGGAGGAGATCATGGAGGATAGGGCTATGTGTCACCATTGGTTGAGAAATATGTGGCTCAAAGGAGGAAATAGTGGATTTACATTTATGATTCTGTTATCATAGCTTTTGTATAAATATCAGTGTTATCTCCTTCATTAATAGTCTTAATCTTGATTTGTAATCTTAATATCTTATAGGTTGGTAGTGAGAAGTTAGATTGGAGAATCAATGTAATGGTCGCAATTGAAATTTGCAATTGATGATAAATAATATGGAGCTTCTTTGATCCTCTACATTTGACTTTTCTTTTGGTGTGCTTGTGAATCCTTCGAAGGATCCCCATTGCCTAGCAAGTACACTTTTATTTTAGTAGGCTTTTGTTTTATGTTTGTTTGTGAATTTCATTAGATTAAATTATTAGGTTCATATGTTTGGAATATTAATGAATTACCTTTCGTAAGAAAGTAATAATGTTTCTTTAAATGAATCTGATTTGTTATTTAATGTTTGATTTCATTAGTTTAGGTTTCTGATTTATATGTCTGAGATATAAATGAATAGTCTCTTGTAAGAGAGCTTTAACATTTCATGCAATTAATCAGAATTAGGTTTAAGTGCTTTAATTTCATTAGTTTAAATAGTTTTTTATTAAGATGATTAGAAATATTAATGAACAGTCTCCTGTAAGGGAGACTTAATATTTATTACACTTATTGCAACGTCTTTAGAATTCATTCTGATTAAATAACTAAATAGGTGTTGGAGATCCTAATGAACAACCTCCTGTAAGGGAGATTTGGAATCTCTTCACCTAGCTTAGTTTAGTTTGTCTCTAATTCCATATATATTGGATGATCCTTGAAGTTTACTTACCTAGATTAATAGTAAATGAAACTCTAATTTGCATCCGCATTTTAGACCAAACAGCTAATTCTTGAAATTGGCGCCTAATCTTATATGTCAAGTGCTTAGTACACAATAACCATGCAATAGATATGCGTAAGACTAGAAGTTTCACTGATATGAATTTATGCAAGAATGCAATAGAATAAGCATATAACCATAAATAAAAAGATGCAGTGGAAATAACACTTCATTTCATTAATATCAAAGAACTGAAATTTGCTTATAGACAGAATGGAAATAAAATATGTACGGTGCTGGTAGCTATCTCTGAGAAGCGATGTGGTGGCTACAGGCCTCTGAACTGAGTTACAATGAGGCTCGAGGGCATATTTATTATTTAGAAACAATGGAAAACCCTAAACATCCTAAACCATAACCCTAGGAGATGAAGCACCAAAACTATGGGCCCCGTTTGGGTAAATTGGTGTTTCAACTTCCCGGGGACGTAACTTTGGCATATGATCACCATTTGACGCGAACCATACCTCGTTAGAAAGATATATCCAAGGACTACAAATTTTGAGTGAGAAACATCATTCCATGGTCCCATGTTGCTCTCGGGTTTCCCAAAAAACGTTGTTTAGGGCCTCAAAATGGCTCCGGAAATTCAGGACACGAAAAACTGCTAAAAATAGTAAGTTGTGTTGAAACTAAAAAAATGAAAGAGACAATGGTGGGGCCCAAAGTGGAATAGGTGGGTGACCACCAATATACACCTGGATCATTATTGCCCCCTTAGGAAGCAATGTTCCCCATTGCGTTAAGTTCCTCCATGAGATGAAGAAATTTTTGTTGAACTTTGTCCGTGGTGAACCACTTTCCTTGGTATAGGAGTTGGCTAGCTTTGACAACCAGATACATTTGGATATTTTGTTGGCGAGTGTTCTTCATTTTCATGTCCATGATACAATCTGTGGTGGCCTGTTCCATGCATTCTGGGTTTAACTCTATTGGTGTAATTTGTTCTGCAATGTTAGAGGTGTCCAGTAGAGGTGGGAAGTAAGGATGAAGGTGGTCCACATTGAATACTCGGTGCAGACCAAGTAATGGTGGAATACTAAGCTCAAAGGCATTGTTCCCTACAGTTTTGGTGATGGTGTACGGCCCGTATCGGGGCCGGCGAAGCTTGCGGTGGGGTCGAATGAGGTGCTCCTTCTGCAAATGTAGCCATACTTTGTCGCCCACCCGGAAGTTGTGTGGCACCTGATGTTGATCATGGAATTTCTTGTACTTAGCATTGGCTCTGTCCAATATATCATGAACCTGTTGGAAAATATGTTGAATGCGCTCGATGAAGCTATTTTCTTTGTCAACTTCAGATTGGACAATAGCCGAATCGGCCTGAGTAGCCGCAAATGGCATGGCTACATCAATGGCACATAGTGGCTGGAATCCCAAGCCCACCTGAAACGAGATATGGCTAGTGGAACTGTGGAGAGCCCAGTTATAACTATGTTGTACATAGGGGAAGCTCTCATCCCATGTATGTGGATGCTTTGAATTGTACATGCGTAGAATGTGTACAATCATTCTGTTGACGACCTCTATCTGGCCATCTGTTTGGGGATGGAAAGTTGTGGACTTGGTGAGCTTGGTGTCCAGAATTGACTAGAGGCTGGACCAAAATGTGCTGAGAAACCTTATATCTCGATCTGATATGATAGACTATGGGATCCCAAAGTGCACCCACACTCGTTCAAAGAAGAGTTTAGTAGTGTCTTCTACTGTGATATTCTTCTTGCAGGCTGCCATAATGGCCTTCTTCGAGAATCTGTTGATGACCACGAAAACACAGTCATTTCCATGCTTAGTATAAGTCAAGCCCAACATGTAATCCATGGAGATGGATTCCCAAGGTCGATTAGGGGTAGGTAGCGGAGTATATAGGCCTTGCTTCTTGATGGTCAGTTTGGCAATGGCACAAGTAGTGCAGGATCTGATGTGCTTCCCAACATCCTTTCGAAGGTTTGGCCAATATAAATAATTCTGCAGTACTGCTACTGTTTTCTCGACCCCGAAATGCCTAGCGACTCGAATATAGTGTGCTTCCCATATCATCTTGGCATGCTCACTTGAAGGAAAACAAAGGTTTCCCAGGTGACATAAAATTGCATCTTGGAGGTGAAAATTTGGAACTTGTGTATCCCCCAAGAGTGCCTTGTAAGTGTGGCTGAATTTTGGGTCGCTCTCATAGAGAAGCGACCAATCAGAAGTCTCGTGCCCACAAGAGTTGAGAAAGGTGGTGAGCATTGTTAGTGTCAGCCTTTTCAGCCTTCCTCCAGTGATCAAACATTCTCTTACAAAGTGATTTTAAGGTGTCAAGGTCAAATTTTGTCATTTTAGTGAGTCTTCAAGCAAAATTTGGTCACTAGGTATTAGGTCTAGGGTTTGCTTTTCACTCTTTTCAAAGTTGTCCAAATGTTGGTCCATGTCACCATTCAACTGATTGTACCATCATTGAGAGGGCTGTCATCATCATGTCAGGTTCCAATGGGTCATTTTACACCTTGTTCATACTTCAGTTGTGCCTAGGTAAGGTTCATTTCCCTCTCCTAGGGTTTTGAAGGTAATTTCTCTTGGATGGTCAACTCATCATAAAAAATTGTATCTTGATGTTCATACACCTTCCCATATCCTTAATTTACCTTATTAAACACTTCCCATCACTGAGATCCCCCAAATTCCTCATTTTTGCACAAACCCTAGTTTCTTGCTACAACTTGGCAATTTTCTAGGCTAGGCCTGTGTTTTTCCCTTTTGGACCCCTTCCCCTTACTCAATCTCTGAAATTCCACTTTCCCCTGCTTCCTTATATCCCTCCCTACTTCCCAAAATTTTCTCAAGAATTTAGAAGCTCCTTATCCCCTTCATTTCGCTTCATTTCGACAAATCCCTTGTTCCACACATCGGGATAGATTTCACTCAAATGATGTTTCTGAGAAATAAAAGATGAATTTGGAAAAATTGAGAGAGGTTTTTGTTCAAAATAGGCCAAGTAAGAAAAAATCCTTCACTTTGTACACAAGTTTCATGGTTTTAGAGAAATTTCAAAAATACCGTTGCCTCGGGAGAATTGAATGCATCTTTGAAGTGACCTTGGGAAAATCAAGATTTCTCCTAGCTTGGTTGGCCAGATGACTTGCTTGATGAGTAAAATGATAATTAGACACAAATATATTTCCAATGAGCTATCATGAGCTCAATTGGTAGTTTAGGAAGACCTTCAAAAGTTGACTGCAACAGCACTCTGCCTTGAGGCAGCCTCATTCTTCTCATTTTGACCAGTCTTGGGAGATTTGATATTTGATAGAGTAAATGAAATCCAAATTGAAAAATTCTACTTTGGTTGGAAATTAGACTCACAGAGATTTCCAACGAGCTATCACACGCCCAATTTTGACATCAGGAAGGCCTCCAAAAGCCTCCTGCAAAATGGCACGACGCATTGGGTTTGTGCGCGGCGCATTAGGTTGGTGCGCAGTGCTTTAGGCCAAAACACAAGATTTTTGCCATTTCTTTCACCCATAAATTTTTCTCAGTCTCTCCTTGTTCAAGTGAGTCAAAGCCACTACCTCATTTCTCTTAACAAGTGTTTGGTGTTGGTATGAAATTTTAAATGCGAAAAACTCAAAATCCTACTCTGATGTTTTAAGAATGCTCCTAGGGTTTTAAATTTGGTTTGGTGTCAATCATCCAACCTCCCCACCTTGTTTTCTCCCATCTCCCATCACTTTTATCTCATCACTACACCATGCCATCTATCCCTACATAAAATAGACATGTTTCATCATTCAACTCCAAAATCAGAAGGAATCAAGTGGAAGCAAAATAGAGTTCATTGGAGAAATTCCAAAGTGTTCAAATATCACAAAATGAGTTATTTGAAATTAAAAATCAAGTCATTGGGCATATAAGATATTCGTGGTGTTTGAAAAATCCATTGGTATGCCAAAAAAATCAGTGAAAGCCAAGACAAGTTGTGGAAGAGTGAAATAGTATGTGAGAAGCCGAATTGTGCTGAAGGCAAACTGGCGCGGTGCACTTGGCAACTGGCGTAGTGCACTGGAGGTGCGGGGTGCATTGGGCTGTTTTTCACAGTGTAAATTTGCACATGCGTGGCGCATTGGGCTGGCTGCGCGGCGCACAGGGCCGAAACACTAATTTTTGTCATTTCTTCACAAAAATTCAAATTAACTCATCCTCCTATGCACCATGAAAGTTTGTGCGACTTTGTAATTGCTCATGGCTGGTGTTGATGTGGTTTCAAAGATTGGTTGGAGAATTTTTAACATCAAAAGTTGAACCCTAGTCTCTTGTTAGAAATGGCTCTTGTAGGGTTTGAAAGTTGAGTTTTAAAGTTTGATCTTGGTGCCAATCCCCCACATTGTTTATTCCTTTCCCATCACTGTCACATTTTCATTCATAGTCCCTCTCTTATTTCCTTATAATCCCATTATCCCTACCCCTTAATCCTTTCATTCCCTATCCTTATCCCTTTCCCCTATATCATTTGCAAAAAGTTCCTAAATCCAAAAGTTCCCAAACATAATAAAGTGAGTTTCCTTGCACTTTAAATCTCACTTGATTACAGTCCATTGTTCCCACTGCCTTATTTCCCACACTCCCTTCCTACTTAGCATATTTTGGCATTGAGACCAAGACACCAAACTCTTCGTATTCACCTCAGGCAACATAGATGAAAAAGGCATAGAGGAGGCATGAAAAGACATAATCTTGGCCTAAGCTTCATTGGATGAGTATGACACTTGATGGGGGACCTTCACTCCAAATTTCAGCAAATTTGGAGTAAATTTTTTCATTTTTGGAATTTTTTGGGTCACAAAATAGATTTTCCTGCCCGACGCATCATGCCACTTGGTGCGCGCTTACGTTTGAGAGATATTATGGAGGAAAAATTTACATTTTTGGATTTTTTATGAAAATTTATGCATGTTCACAAATGGCCTAAATATTTCATCAAGTTTTGGCTGGCCTAAAGGGTCAAAAACACCTTGAAAATGGCCTTTCTGCCACTTTTTCCATCAGCAGGAACCAGTCTTGGGATATTGCAGTTTTGGAGGGGAAAATGAGCTCCAAATTGAACAATTCCACATGGGTTGGATAGAGGACAGATAGGGCTTTCCAACGAGCTATCATGAGCTCGATTTGGACTTCAGGAAGTGCCCCAAAAATAGGCTCAAATTGGCGTGGTGCATTGAGTTTTCTGGCGCGGCGCATAGAGGATTTTTGCCCAATTTTTACTTTTCAGCTCAGAAATTCGGCTAGTTTGACTAGTTTCACTTTTGGATGTAATTATTGATCTATATTGATGTAATTTTATGGCTATGATGTAATTTTGGCTCACATTTACTTGTTCTAGAGGATTCAATCACTAAAAAGTGAAAATTAAATGAATGAATCAGTTTCCTTCCTTTTAGAGGCAAGTTGTTTGGTTGCCTAGATTTCAGTTCCATGTTTAGAATTGGTTGAAATAGCTCCTAGAAGGATGAGCTTGACCCCTAGAGGCATGGGAAGGGGATAGACTTGTCTATATATTGTATTTTCTGAGACATCTTCATGTTTGGACTCTTGGGAATATTTTGGCACCTCATTGTATATTCATTTCAGCATTTTTGGTAAAGGAAAGACCAGGGTTTTGCAGCACTTGTGGGGATCCTTGTGGCTCTGAGTTTTGATGGTGTTTTTCTCCATGTAATTGTAAGTTTATTAATGTTTTATGTATGCCATTTCCCTTCTATTTTCTTATGAATTAAACAAATGAGTAACTAAGGTAGAATTCATTAGTTTGCTGGTGCTCTGCCTTAAACTTTTGTTTAGTTTTATATGTTTTCGTTAGTTTGAAGAGGATCCTTGCACCCTCATGCCCTCTTCAGCTCCTTAGTAGTATTTTCTATCCATTCATTGAATCTAAGACATCAAAGCCATTTCCTTCCTTGCCCCAGCTTGAACTCTGCAAGAATTTGGCCTCATCCCCAAGCCCAAAATTGCCTTTCCCTTTTTTCCGAAAAAACCCCTAAAAAAGCATTTCAAACCCCTTGATTAATATACCTAGCCTAAAATTAGCACTCATTTCATTCTTCTCAAGCCCTATTGATACATTTCTCCTGAGATAAACCCAGAGAGAACCCTTTCCTATTCTGGTAGGGCTAGCTACCAGACTGAGCGTGGTTTGGTGTTACCCTGAATCCCACCTTCCTTTAGCCTAAGGTGGATTTGGGCTATAACAAGCGCCAAGATCAGTGGTTGGATGAGGCAGTCTAAAACATTATTGGTGCTACCCTTATTGTACTTGATGTTAAAATGAAACTGTTGTAGATATGTGGACCACTTCTGATGGCGATCATTCTGCAACTTCCCTTGTGTCTGTATGAACTGTAGGGGTCGATGGTCTGTGTGGATGATTGTTTCCTTCCCCAAAATATAATGCTTCCATTATCGATAAGCTTCCACAATGGAATACATTTCTTTGTCATAGGTGGGATACTTGCGAACTGTGTCAGACAATGTCTCACTGTGATATGCCACTGAATGTCCCTGTTGAGTAAGAACTGCCCCAATAGCATAGTCAGAGGCATTTGTCTCGATCTTAAATGGTTGTTGCAAGTCTGGTAATGTGAGCACTGGGGCAGAACAGAGGAAATTTTTCAATTCTGTGAATGCCTTCTGTTGAGGTTCTGACCAAAATAAATTTTCTCTCACTCCTCCCTTGGTGACTTGACTCAAGGGCCAAGTGATATGAGAGAATCCCAACATGAACCTGTCGTAGAAATTAGCAAGACCCAGAAAGTTGCGAAGCTCTGTTATAGTGGTTGGGGCTGGCCAATCCCAAATGACTTGGATCTTGATTAGATCCACATGCACCACCCTTTCATCAATAATGTGTCCCAGATATTAAACCTGGGTCATGCCAAAAGTGCACTTCTCCAAATTGGCACACAGCTTGTGTTGCCGTAGTGTTTCGAGGACTTGTCGGATGTGGCGGAGGTGCTCTTCCCAATTCTGGCTAGAGATCATAATATCATCCAAGTAAACCACTACAAATGAGTTGGTGAATGGCCGCAATATTTCGTCCATCAACCTCATGAAGGTTGCGGGAGCATTCGTCAACCCGGAAGGCATGACCAACCATTTGAAAAGGCCTTCCTTCACTTTGAAGGCAGTCTTTCACACATTGGAGGGTTCAATTGGTAGTTGGTGATACCCAGACTTCAAGTCGATCTTGCTGAAATATTTTGCACCTTTGAGCTAGTACAGAAGGTCATCAATCCATGGGATCGGGTACCTATTCTGGACAGTGATCTTGTTCAGCGCCCGATAGTCAATACAGAGTCTCCACATCCCATCTTTCTTCTCTACCAACATGATCAAGCTCCCACAGAGCGATGAACTTGGTCGGATGTGACCTTTTTGCAGCAGCTCCTGAATCTGCCTCTTGATTTCATCGTTCTCCAGAATAGAGCGTCGATAGGTCGGTCGATTGGGTAGCGGCACACCTGGGGTCAGATCAATCGGGTGCTTGACCTAAAAGTGCAGAGGAACCCCTGTGGGTGAGGTGAAGATGTCCCTGTACTCCTCCACAACCTTATCCATTTTTTGTTGTCGTGCAAAGGAGCCCTGTCTGGAGGTCGTGACCATAGTCTTCTTCTTTCCCTGGGGTCAGATCATCAGAAAAAAAATTTTCCTGGTTTGGGAAATGAGCTTATTGCATTGTTTTCCAGTAACGAAAGAGATAGCAGTAGGAGGTGGTACTTCTGGTATCCTGTAAAAATTATTTCCCAAAGTAACAATAACAGCGCGAGGCTGAGACTCATACACAGCATGATGCTTCCACAAGTATGGTTTTCCTAATAATAAATCAGAAACATCAATAGGAGAAATGTCACATAATACCTCATCTGTGAAGGGCTTGATGATATAGGGAAGGCAGCACTGCTGGCTGACACGGAGATCTCGTCCTTGGTGAAGCCACCTGATGGTGTATGGATGTGGGTGAAATTTGGTCGGCAAGCCCAAATGCTTCACAGCATCTGCTAAAATGAGGTTCTTTTGGCTCCCATTGTCGACAATGAACTATACTAGGGAGCCCTTTACCCACATCTGGGAGTGGAAGAGACGTTCCTCCTCCTCTATATCTTCTGGTTCCTCCTTCTGGATCTTTGTAGTGGTAATAGTGGCGTTGGGCTCCGCCTCAATAATCTATTTCCCTTTTTCATTCCCCTTGTCAGGTTCTGATTCAGATTCTGAGCATGCATATGACTCAGAAGCGCACATCTCGGCCACAAGTGACTGCTTGGCCTGACACTCATTTGTGTTGTGAGTGGAGCTCTTATGGAACTCACACCACTTTCCTGTGTCTTTATTTGGCTTTACAGTGTTGTTCTTTGAATGTGGCTTCGACGGGTTGTGTTGAGTTGCCATGCATTGGCTCTATCCTTTGTTATGCACTTTTGGAGCACCTTTCCCTTGCTTTTGATTCGTAGATCCAAAGTCCCACTTCTTCTGTTTGCATTTATGCTCAATATTGGCAGCATACTGGTACGTCGTACCAAGCGAGGAGATGTCGATGAACTCCATTTCCTCCTGAAAGTATTTTTGTGAAAACTGTGAAACTTTAGCACCAGATGTTTCTCTGAATATTTGATACCCAACTTTGTGCATAGGGTATGGAACAAATTCGTCAGATCATGCACATCTTGATCCCTTTGTTGTCACAGCGTGGTCCATTGTATGTACTTGTCCTTATAGCTCCCCATGGGATAATATTGTTCCTTGATGGCGTCTCAGAAATAATTCCAAGTGGGTACAGTCGAGAACAAAGAGGGTTCTTTCTCATCCTTTTTCTCACAGTGGGTTTCCCACCAGTCCTTGACATGGGGAGCAGCTTTGAGGAGTGCAAAAATAATCTTCTCCCAGTCGGAAAAGTCATGAATCGAGAAATATCCTTCTAATAGATTCAACCATCTATCTACGGCATCTGCATCTGTTTAACCCTCAAATATGGGAATTTCAAAATTTACTTGTACCTTAAAAGGAGTCACACCTCCAGAGTGGTTGTTGGATGCAGATGCATCGCCGGTGGGTAACCGTTGAATGATCTGGGAAATGTTATCTATCATCGCGTTACTTTATTTTTCGAGGGCCTCCTCGAGCAATATTTTTATAGAATCTCCTACTCCCTCATATTTATTTTCATCCCCCATGGGCATCCATCGGGTTTTTCGAGGCTGATCTTGCAAAGGTTCCACCATATGGAGCCCTAACTCCTTATACCCTGACCTCATTGGGGACATGCAAAGAAGGATCAAGAAAAAGCAGACTGCTCTAATACCACTTATCTGAATTTATGCAGGAGAAAAATATAATAAGCATATAACCATAAATACAAATATGCAGCGGAAATAACACTTCATTTCATTAATATCAAAGAACTGAAATTTTCTTACAGAGAGAATGGAAATGAACTAGCTAGGGCGCTGGTAGTTATCTCTAAGAAGAGATGTGGCAGTTATAGGCCTCTAAAATAAGTTACAATGAGGCTTGAGGGCCTGTTTATTATTTAGAAACAATGTAAAACCCTAAACATCCAAAACCATAACCCTAGGAGATGAAGCGCCAAAACTATGGGCCTCGTTTGGGTAAATTAGTGTTTCAACTTCCCGATGATGTAACTTTGGCATACGATCTTCGTTTGACGTGAGACATACCTCATTAGAAATATCTATCCGAGTAATATAAAATTTTCATGAGCAAAGTTGGTCCATGGAGCCATGTTGCTCTTGATTTTCCCAAAAAACGTCGTTTAGGGCCTCAAAACGGCTCCGGAAGTTCAGGACTCGAAAAAATGCTAAAAATAGTAAGTTGTGCTAAAACTGAAAAAATAAAATAAATAATGGTGGGGCTCTAAGTGGAATAGGTGGGTCACCACGAATATCCACCTGGATCATTCACTTGGTTGTATGATTTACACCTCGCAATTATAAAGTGGCTATGTGTATTCCATTCACATGATCTCCATGTCAAATCTGTTACCAGATACCCATCAATGGCGGGAATTTTTCTGGATTCCATGAAGGGTGTCAATAGCATCTAGAGGTAACTCTAACATTAACTTTCACAATCTATGATTTTTTTTTCTCTTTTATTTTTTATTTGGTCGCTCTACAGAGTGTCACCATGGGGTTGAGGGTTTATCTACACTTGTAGTAGCGTGAAATGTCTATTTAGTTCTCCTCCCACATGTATAACTCACACAACAACACTTTTCGTCTCTATGAATGAAAATAGCTAGTTGGTAATTTTTCATTTGGTTCAGGATCAATGTTATCAAAAGAACACATAAAATATAAGAAAATATAGATCAAAGACTTAAAAATAAGCATCTTCGAGGGGGTAACCTCCTTTAAATTACAAAAATGAACAATTCTTGGATGATTCAAATGAAAAAACCTCCTTTCTATATATACGAGTCCAAGGGGTCACAATATAATCCTAGTCGACACAACATTAATAATGTAAGAGCACAAAAATAACAATATTGGGCTTCTGTGGGGCACAATAATAATACTATGGGGACTAAATGAGAACAACAATAACAATAAGGGGGCTACACTAACAATAGAAATAAGTGGATGCACTATTATTATAGGGACCTATCGTGCCCCTCTCCTTCAAAAAAGTGTTTTCCTCAATGCTTGAGTAGTTTTGGATGCTTCCGTATAAAATTCTCATCCTCCCATGTCGAATCTTCAATGGATAAGTTCTTCCACTTGATGAGATACTCTGAATTGATCGATTTCATAGTTGTCTAGTAGTAGTTATTTTTTGAGTGATTTCTTCAAGTTCCAATATGATTTTTCCTTCATCATCAAGTTCTAACAATATTTTTTGAACTGGGATATTTTCACCTATAATCTTCTTTAAGCATGAAACATGGAAAACTGGGTGCACTCGAGAAGATGTACAAAGCTCCAATTTGTATGCCATATTATGAATATTTTTCAACACTTTGTAAGGACCATAATACTTTGGTGATAATTTATTATCCTTCTTAGCTTGATGAGGGACATTTGTTGGTATGGTTGTATGCATAAAAATACCCAATTACCAACATCAAAACTTATTGCGCTGCAACATTCACCTGCTTGTTGTT
Source organism: Pinus albicaulis (assembly GCA_034641835.2). NCBI lineage: Eukaryota > Viridiplantae > Streptophyta > Pinopsida > Pinales > Pinaceae > Pinus > Pinus albicaulis. Next base: position 346,866,261 of record CM076577.1, on the reverse strand, counting down.
TCATTTGATTCTGTGCCAAGGTGAGGTTATCATTTAAGAATTGGGGAAATTTTTTTCCATGCTCGATGTGATATTTGACTCCTTCAACGTTAGAATTTGCTCTTAAAGACAATGTGATGGAAGGTGGATGATATCCATAAAGTGCCATAAATGGCGTCATTTTTTCTGCAGTATGGAAGGAAGTGTTATACCACCATTCCGCTAGGGTAACCACTTGACTCATTGTGTATGTTTATCAGATACAAAGAAATGAAGATATCCTTCCAAACATTTTTTTCACTATATCAGTTTTCTCATCAGATTGAGGATGATATGTTGAGATATGAGCTAATTGAGTACCCAAACAAGAAAATAATTATGTCCAATTTTTTTTGTAAAAATGGGATCTTTCTTGCTTACAATAATATCTTGGTTTCCATGTAGCTTTTGAATTGTTTTCATAAATTCAGTAGCAATAGTATTGGCTTTAAATGGATGGTATAATGCACAAAAGTGTACGTACTTTGTAATTGTATCAAATACCAACATGATGACAGTCCTTCCTCCAGACTTGGTTAAACCTGTGATAAAATACATTGAAACCTCCTCCCAATGTTGACTTTGAATAGATAAAGGTTGTAGTAGACCTGGGGTCTTAATTGTCTCAAATTTATTTTTTTGGAAAAGAAAACACTCTACCACAAAATTTTGAATATCATATTTAAGGCCATCCGAAAAAAATGTGTTCTTGACCCTGTGGTAAGTTTTTAAAAATCCTCAGTGCCATCCTAAGGGAGAGGTGTGCAATTCCAAAAGAATATTTTGTTTGAGTTGGTAATTCTTACAAATATATAAGTTATCTTTGTAACATAATGTATTATTTTTACAGCTAAATGTTTCATATTTATTGGGGTCTTTTTGCAACTTTTGAATGAGTGTCCACACCTCTTCATCATTCTTCATCCCTTTATTTGGTTATCTACTTATATTGGATAATAGAAATGGCGCAAATCAATGCTTGTACATCCTCATCCTTTCTTGAGAGTGCATCCACAGCAACATTTTTCTTCCCTTTTTGTACATGATTTCGAAGTCATAACTCAACATATTTATGACCCATTTTTTCTTCTCTTGTGAAGATAATATTTGTTCCAAAAATTATTTAAGACTATCATGATCTGTTTTTACCTTGAAGTCTCTTCCCATTACGTAAGGTTTCCATTGCTTTAGTGCATGTAGTATTTCCACCGTTTCCTTCTCATAAATAGGTTTTAGTAAATAATTTCCTTTGACTGGATGTTCTTCAAAAGAAATGGGTCTTCATTCTTTCATTAAGACCGAATCAATTTCATTTACTAATGCATCAGATTCCACAATAAATGCTTTTGTGAAGTCTGGCGTAGCTAAGACCGGTGATTGGCACATTGCCTCTTCAACATGTTCATATACCTTAGATTCTTTAGGAGTCGAAGAAAATGCATCTTTCTTCAATAATGATGTTAAAGGTACTAATATTCTCCCATAATTCTTAACAAAGTTGTGATAATACCATGTTAACACTAGAAATCCTTGAATATGCTTTATGGTTGTAGTTATTTTTCATTCCTTAATGAATTTAATTTTATTAGGGTCTACCTTAACACCCTCATGAGATACAATATGACCCAAATATTCCACCTCTTATACTCCAAAGAAAAATTTTGAGGTTTTTGCATATAATTGTTTCTCCTCCAATAGTTTGATCACCATGTCAACATTTTGAACATGATCCTTCCAAGACTTGTTGTAGCTTAGTATATCATCAACAAATACTAACACAATTTTTCTAAGGGTTTGAAAACAGAATTCATCAAACCTTGAAATGTGGAAGGTGCATTAGTAAGGCCAAAAAGCATGACCAAAAATTCATAATGACCCTCATGAATTTTGAATGATGTTTTCAGAATGTCTTTTGCCTTCATTCTAATTTGATGATATCCAGAATGAAGATCCAGCTTGGTGAAGTAAATTTCTCCATGTAACTCATCCAATAATTCGTGAATGATTGGGATGGTAAATTCATCTTTAATAGTGAGCTTGTTGAGCTCTTGATAATACAGACACATACACCATGATCCATCCTTCTTGTGCACCAATACTACTGGAGTAAAAAAATAAATTCGACTAGGCTGAATTATGCTGGCCTCTAGCATTTTTGCAACCATACATTAAATCGCAGTATTTTGAGCACAAGGATATCTGTAAGGCCTGATGTTTGGAGGAACACTTCTTGGAATAAAATGAATAACATGATCATGATCATGAATAGGTTGGAGTCCTTTTAGTGTCTCAAATACCTTTAATTATTATCCAAGGCATTTTGGAGATATGGAGAAATAGATGATTTTGATGTTTGAACCTATAGTGAGCATAATTGTGAAATTACTCTTTGTTGTTATTTCTTCATAATATTTTTCATGACATTAGATTTGATTATCTTTCTAGCTTTCCTATGATACCCTGTAATTCAGCGTCCTATCCTTCGGAAAAAAAATTCAATAAAAGTTCTTGAAAATTAAAAGTTACCATCCACAAGGATTGTAACCATCTTACACCTAGTAAAACATCATCACCACTCATTGGAATGGAGAGAATTTGAATATTTACTACATATCCCCCCATTGTTATTTTCATATTATGGCACTTTCTAGAGAAATTTATAGTTCCTCCATTTGAAACCATCACTTGAAACTCTCGTGTTGGGTATATGAAGAAATTCAATTCTCTTTCTACCTTAAAATGAATAAAATTATGGGTACTACCTGAATCAATCAACACTATTAAATTTTCTTCTTGATATGTCCTTCTATCTCAAGATTTTAAGAAGTGGTAATTCTTGCTAATGCATTACATGATATGATCGGATTCATTTCTTCTTCCTCTAGGGTTTGTTTCTATTGTATATACTCTTCTTTTGAAGGTTCTTGTTCCTTTTCTTCCTCCACTTCACAATCTATTTAAAATAATTTTTTCTCGGCACACTTATGACCTTTAATGTATTCGCTATCAAAATTGTAGCAAAGCCCTTTTGCTCCCTTTTCTTCCAATTTTTGTGGTGTCAACCTTGTAGGTTATGGAATTCTAGGAGTATAAACACTTCCATATTTATAGTTGTGAGTGGTGTTCTTCCTTGTCGCAATAATTTTTCTTTCAATTTTTTTTTCCAACCTAAATTCCTTCTCCATTGAATCAGGTTCCCAAAGGCGAACCTCATGTTGAATGTTATCCTTTAAATCTCCTATGAAATCATCAATCTTGTGTTCCTGTGGAATATTAGTTACCCTTATATTCAATTTTTGGAGGTCCTTAATGTACTCCACCATTGAACCCTTTTTTTGAGATTTATCAATTGGATAAAGAAGGTGTTGCTCTTTGTATCCTCATAATCTGCTATCATTTCCTCCATAGAAATTGACAGCCTAACACTCTTTTTACAAGAGCAAAGCCATAGATACCATACATGTATTTTTTTGTAAATATCAAGTTACAATGCATACCTTTTGTGTTTTTTTCACATTATGGAGATCAAAATATTGATCCATTTGTAGTATCCATGTTACTGGATCGTTGCGATCAAAATTCCTCATATCTATCTCTGGAATATGGTGGGTCTTAAATCCAAAAATAGAGTCCATGAAATCATGATTTACATTTATTTTGTTCTCATCATGATTTTCATCTACTACTGTTTCTCCATTAGGAATAATTCATTGTAGCAGTTTTGTCAAAATTTCCTTCAAAATTTGCATGTCTACTTTTAGACTATTATTCATGTCTTCCATGTTTCCTTTCAACTTTTCTTCTATACCATCATTCTTAGCTTCCATTCCATCCATCTTAGCTTCCAGACCATTCATATTAGCTTTCACGCCATTCTTAAAGCCATCCATCTTAGATTCCACGCATTTCTTCAATCCATTCATGTCTTTCTTCAAACCATCCATCTTAGCTTCCATTTCATTTTTTGCTACTCTTTGCGAGAATGGAATTTGTTGCATTTGGTCTCGTAATTTGATATATCATGTTTCACTTCTTACTCATCACGAGTTATAGTAGAGCTTTATGAGGGCTTAATGGGTGTTGAATTATTTTTTGAGCGAATTTTAGAACCCAATATTGATATCTATGCTTCAATATACCCTTGGAATCACTTCAAACTAAATTTTCAGACAAGAGTTATGGAATTTTTTTTTTAAATAAATATGCACCTTTTTTATTTTTTTTCTTTTGAGGAGTTCGATATTGAAACTAGTGTATATATGCAATTTCAGATACCCAATATTTTATATTCACTCTCGAAGTATCCATATTATTTTTCTTTCCAATTCCATAGGCCATACCTAATTTGGATTCTTCAAGGAAAATTTATGCCCAATCTCCCACAATGACCTAATTATGGACTGGTTCAGTAGAGCGAATTTGTACAGCATAACACATGTCATTTTTTCGTCCTTTGGCTTTGAAATAGTTACAAAATAAACTACATTCCATGCACTTTTCGAAATTTTTTACAGAATTACAATCTGATGTCTAAAATTATAGTTATGAAGATTTTACCTCGGCCACCCGTTTTAGATGCAATTCCTGAGCTTTCAAAAAACCTATAGCAAAAATATAGTGAACCAAGGTCTAAAATTTTTAAATGATGTTCCTCAGGATTTCGGCTCAAATATGTTTTTTTTTAGCTTCTGAAACCTCGTAGAATAATATTTATAGCGAAAATTCCAAGATGACGTTTTTGAAGAAGCGAAAGACTATAATCCCAAGCTTTGATTCCAAATTTTATCAAACGAGCACACAAAATAGAAGAAAATATAGATGAGAAAAATAGAAATAAGCCTATTCGACGGGGAAACCTCCTCTACATTACATAAGTGAACAACTCTTGGATGATTCAAATGACAAATCCTCCTTTCCATATATAGGTGTTACATGTTATTTTGTCACCATGACATTTGACTGTCTATATAGGTCTATAACTGTCTATATTGTGCTCCCTTAGAAGTAAAATACCCTAATGTTCCCAAACCAAGTCTTGAAATTGGAGAAAAGCTCATTAAAACCCTTAAAAGTCTACCTCCACACTTTTCCTAGCATTTTCCTTCGGGTTTGCGGATACTTGTTCTATAGCCTGCGGCAACTCCTGCATTTTTTGTAACTAAAACCTACGAACCCCTGTAAAAATTCAAATAAAGGAAAAATTAACTTCTAGAAGCATAGTTGTTCGAATATTCTCCCAACTGGAAGATTCTAGAGGCATAATCAGTTTGAGCTTTATCCCTTCACTCATGGATCTCTATCCCTCCACTTATGGAGCTTATCCCTTGGTCTATGGAGCACAAATCCCTTCATGAGAGGAATGCATCCCCCTCTTGATGGAACTAAAACTACCTCATTTCCCTATAAATTGAGTTCATGTTTCAGTCTCAAGGGTAGCTTGTATAAGGTAATTGCTGAAGAAATTCCCAAGAGAGCATACTATCTACACTAGTTGTTGTTGAAATGAGAATGATCACACCCTTATGTCCATAACTCCATGTTGGTTAAAAGAGAGGAAGGCTTGTCAAACTGAAGGAGGAACAACTGTTCAGGACCCCGGGAGAAACTTGTATGACATCAAGGCATTAGGTTGTAAAGTTACTCTTTTCATTCAAGATAATACATATGGATCTATTTTTCTCATTAGGTTGTTCTTGTGCTTATTTGAATAATTCAATACATAGACTCCTTGATCAAGTTAGATTAGATTTTCTTAATTATTATATGTTGTAGGTTCTTTGATTCTTTTGTCTGTCTTTGATTGCAGGTTCTACTTACTGGAGAAGCCTCTTTGGAGTGACTGGATAAAAGACTGCATCTAACATTGGATTTCAAGGTAGGGTCATGTCCTCTTTCTTTGTTTATAATAATTATGAATTGAAAATAATATAGAGAAAATTATTTACAAATGGATGTTTGTTTCTAGCTATTCGTAGAATACTAGGGAGATTTCTCTTGTCTGCAGGAGGGATTAATCTGCATAACAAAATGGCGACTCCACTGGGGATCGATAGCTTAGTTTTCATTTCTTATTTTTTGGTTTTAATTTTGAGAGTTTTCTGATTTTGATTTTTCTGAGATTGGGTTGGGTAGATAGGTTTTAAGAATCCCTGAAAAGAAAAGCTGAAAATTTATTTTTTCTATACTTTTCCTTGCCTCTGCAGTTTTCATTTGAAAACAATGAGGCAACCTATGCATCTTTTAGTTCAAAACAGTGCGGTACCGCTCTATTCTCCATTAGAACCTGTGGACCTATGGAAATTTTTTGAAAAAAGTTAAAATTATCTTTTTAGTAGCCAAATTACCTGATTCTTTATGTTTGCCCCAGTCTACCTTAGCTGTCAAATCTTATGTGTGAATTTCTTTTCAGCAAATTTTGTGTTTGTGTGATTTTTCATTCGAATTGTATTTTATGATGAGTGTTTGCCCTACTTTCTTGCTGCTGCATACAAGATACCTTCATATACCTCAGCTTACTGGTATGTTGATATTCTCTTTAAAAGCCATTAAGATCATTACAAACCCTACTTTTATGAAAATTTATTTCATTTTCATTTGCAAGTTTGGAAGAGCTATTTAGCTTACTAAAGCCTGATTTTCACACCAAACCATTTTTCGATGTTTTCATCTTTGCTGAGATAAGTATAAATTATTCTTGGTTCGATCAAAAAATAGGAGAAAATGTCCTCAAAATTTCTAGACAGACTTCAAAATTAGATTTTTCTTTGATTTTGAATTTTATGTTTTTAAGAGTTTCTTAGATATTGTTTTCTTTTTCAGAAAAGTTTGATAATGATTTGTAGTTTCTAATCTGATTGATAAAGGAATTTAATTTCAAACGAGTAATAAATCATTTTTTGCGAAATTGAGTTCTCAAAGAAATCATATTTTTTTTCAAGGTTTTGTTTATGAATGAAATAATTGGTGCTTTGAAAGTTGTTAAATCTCTCAATCTTTCCCTTTAATAAGATTCATTGAAAAGAAAAGAGTTGCACTCCTAATTTAGATGCATTTAGCGTATTTTTGAGTCGGGTCACAAACATCATTGAAGTTTCACTTCCATACCTTCTGTCTTAAGAAACATCCAAATTAAAAACAATGATTTAATAAAATCAGTTTAGATATTTTAGATTTCTAGGGCTATTTTCCATCAACATAGCTTAGGCTTGTGTCTTGGAACATGTTTTAATTAACATTCCAAGAAAGTTCAAACAAAAAAGTGGCAATCTTGCAGTAGGAAAATCCAATTGTAGCATTTGTGCTCTGGAAAGCTCTTCTTAAAAGACTCAAGCACAAGATCATGTTGGAACCAGAAAGGTAATCGTACCTATCTCATTGGGAAAGATAGGATATGTACACGTACTAAAAATGGTAAACCTTAGATAGATCATTGTCGAGGAGCCTGGGGTCACTTGTTGGCAAACCTTGGATTATATTAAGGATAATTCAAGGAGATTGAGCTTGTTACTCCGCCCTTGTGTGTATATCGGATCGTAGACTATTCCCCCACGTACATTTTTTCTCGTTGGTGACCTTAGTGACTATAAACTTTAGAATTTTTTCCCAAGGTGACGGTGGAGGGAAGGTCCCATTGTACCTGGAGCAAACGTCGAGTAGACTCATTTGGAGTTTCCAGATGGTACTATTTGTTTCGAGATTCCATAAGTGGAGATACTTGCACCAGACTGTTTCATTAAGCAGGTTGTCGAGGTAGCTGTTCCAACCGCCATTTCAACATTAGAATTTTACGATGTTGGATTTCATCACCAACTAGTGTTTTTAGTGTGGGAAAATATTGTTTGTGTGTGGATTTCTCTCTTAGATTTTGTAGGTGTGTGATCAATTTGATTGTTTCCTTAGAGACTTTAGGCAAATTTGCAGATTTTTTCTTTTATTTCGTGTCTTAAATTTTTAATCATGGCTGAATTACCTAGACAATCACATACAATGCAGGGGAAACCCCGAGTACACACCAAGCCAGTTAGAAAAGCTTAAATCTGAGAAAGAAAAAATATCAGGAACTGGATCAAATAAACAAGAGGAAACATCAGTAATTATACATCCTAATTATGAAGTAGATCAACCTCAAATAACAAAAATTTCTCAAAGGAAAATATCAATTTCTGAACTAGTTGAACTTGCTTCCACAACTAGTGAATTATTAGCTACTTAGCCTGAAATTTTGGAACCAAAAAATGAACCTACTATGTCTGAGCCTGCTTTAGAGTTCATCACTCCAACCCCTGGTCATCCTCATTCACCGAGAGTGAAGTTTCTCATCATTGAGAACCTTCCTCCTAGCCTCATTATCATTGAAGAAATTACTGACATAGAAGGAGTTATTCTTCCTTCACATAAGAAATATTTAGATCTTAGGCCAAGTGAATCGATTTAATACTATAGCCATTTCCAACAAGATCCTTGGTATTCTAAGTTAGCTTATTTTCTACATAATTCTGGTCTAAACTATTTTCCACCCTGAATTCCTTTTTACGCCATACCAAGAGGTAATTACATACCTTCATTCAACATGTCTGGTGAAACATCCATGTTTTTTTCATCGCCAGAATCATATTTTTATGGTGTTCCGTCTATTCCTCTAGGGTACCAGTTGCTTTTTGGTACTTTATTTTGAGCAAATCCTTCTCTCGAAAAAATTATACAATCACCTGGTCCAAATGAATCACATATCGAAAATTTGAACCGGAACAAGTTTACATGATATCTGGAAAAATTCTTAACCCTGACCCTCAAAGTAGTAATTTACTGCCTGAGGGGCATCCTCAAGGTAGTAATTTACCACATGGGGGGAAACCTCAAGGATAGTACACACCTCAATGATAGTACATACTGCAAGGACAATACACACCTCAAGGACAGTACATACCTCAAGGACAATATCAATATCAAGGACAGTACTCTACTCAGGGTCCACAACCTCCTCAAGGATAGTACCCTATGCCAAGGCAACAGTATTTTAAGGACATCAGCCTCCTTTAGGGACACAGTTTTAACAGGAACAACGATTTCTTCAGGGAGGTCCATCTTTTAGTGGAAATTATTGAGACAACTATCAAGATTACGTTCCAAATTATTAACCTGGTTATGGTCCATATTACGCAGCATGATCTTCAATGGGAGCTCCCTATTCTGTAGTAAAAACGGTGTGGTATCCATCACTGGATCAACAGAATTTTCAACCTAACGTGCAAGTGTCTTATAATCAGCCTGGTCAGCCGATTGAACAACCTATCCAACCTATGCTTCAAGTTATACGACAGGTATATGCACCTAGTAATGTTTAGCAGGTTGGTCTAAGGACATGTAGAACTCCATGTCAAACTGTTGCACCAACTTTTTTTTAACCTACCACACCTATCCCTGGAATTTCTGCAGCCCCTATTTGTATTTCCCCTTAAGTATCACAACAAATCCCTCAAGTCACTACAAAACAACCTGGACCCATAGTTCAAACTTCTGTTCAGATGCCTGCGGGACAACCTGGTACAAGTACAATTGTAACAAGCCAACCTCAGTTTGTTTATCAACCATATCAAGGGAAGTATCAATATTGACCTATAGCACAGAATCTAGTATACCAACATAAAACATACCCTGGTTACAAGTATCAAATACCATATCAATCTCAATATGATCTGACCAACCCTGGTTATCTAGGAGGCATTCCAATCCCAAATACACATGCTATTCTAGGTTATCCTAGATATCCTCATCCTGGTACTAGTATAGTTCCACAAGGTTATCAATTTTCTAAGCATGACCCTAACCATTGGTTACCATTCATAACAACTTTGGATTTAATCGATTTTTCGTGCCTAACGAATGATCTGATTTATTATCTTCTATATTGGCTGCCAATGTTGAATAAGTTACCTAGTGATATTCCTAAGTTTGAAGGTAAATCAGGAGACAACGCCTTAAACCATGTCATGACTTACCACCTCTGGTGTGCATCCAACTCTTTAATTGATGATTCCATTCAATTAGGACTGTTTCAGAGAACAATGATAAGTTTAGCTGCAAAATGGTATATTGAACTACCACGTGGCTCATTCAACAATTTCAATGCGTTAGCAACAACTTTCTTAATACACTTTCCGTTTCCAGTCCAATAGGACAATGGCATGGAAGTCTTAACTTCATTAAAACAATCTATGTCTACGTACATATCAGATCACATACATGAATGGAGACGTAGAAGACATTTAGTGAAATTTTTTATTTCGGATCAAATCTTGGCAGAATGGTTTATCAAATCATTGCTTCCAAAGATCATTGAATATGTGACTAAGGGAGGGGTTGCTATGGAAGAATAGGTCATTACTCAAGCTCAATACTTAGACCTTGTATATACATAGTCTAGTACTTTATACGAAAAAATTACTGACTTACCATGTCCTGGTCAAATAACTGTGACTCCTTCAGGTTCTCATGCTGCAGATGGTGTAATCGGTTTAGTTAGTGCTAATAAGAGTAAGAATAAGTCCTCCAAAACTACTTCTCCCATCATAACTTTACCAAATTCACCGAAAGGATATTCTTCCCTTGAAACCTCTACCAATATCCATGTTGTAGACTCATCTACAACTTTCTGAAACTGGTAATAAGAAGAAAGGAAACAAAAAAAAAAACAAACTTCGTTTCCCAAAGAGAAAAACAAAAATAATGAACCATATGATGACAGGTGGAAATCTCGTTATCCTTGTCTTATCTGTGATGAGGATCACTTTACCAAAGAGTTCCCACATCGGTCTTAGGTCTCCAAATTCCTCAAAGGTTTACCCACACTCGCTGTCTTGAAGGATCCTTTTCCCGCTCAAGATAGAAAAATGATAGGATATTATTCAAATTGATAGGCAGATATTTTAATGATGTATGAGGTTATGGTTGCGACGCGATCGCAAGACTATGGAAGTAAAATTCCTGTAATTGGTAAAGAGACAAAAAATTCTAGTAAAAAACCAACTGTATCTCTAGTTTCTGATCAGCTTCTCATCGAGAAATGTAATCCTGATCTAGTGATTAAACCTCCAGCTAAATGTGTACTTCAAAAATCAACTTTCAATACACATGCGAGAGCTGCTCAGAATTGCAACATTTTTTAAGACCTGGTGATATTCCCTTCAGCAGTGTCAGCCTTAGAAGTGCTACAACCATGTCCAACACAAAGGAAATTACTCTTGTCAGCTATCGGAGCTATAGATCCTCAGGATTCTAACCTCATGGTCTTTGATCTAGAAAATTTTACACCAAGACTCCCTCATCAGATGGATTTTTAGATTCCACTATTAGTAAAAAGCAAATGAGTTATTCGTACTATAATTGATGAGGGGGCATCCACGTGCATAATTTCGTTAAATTGTTGGAAAACTATTGGTTCTTCAACAGTCAACCAATCACCGAAAAATCCTTAAAGCCTTTGATGGAAAAGGGATTTCATCTATATGGAGTCCTCTAGTATCTACCTATAGAAGTAGAAGGGAAAATCATTAATCTAGACATTGAAGTTGCTGATGCCCCTCTGGATTACAACCTTCTTTTGGGTTGCAGTTGGTCTTATGCCATGACTGCTATCGTTTCATCCGTCTTTCGGTTAATCATGTTTCCTCATAGAGGAAAGACTATGAAAATTTATCAGTTATCATATTATTCGGCCGGCCTTGCTTCTACAAACAATATCCAACATGTTGTAAAATTGACTATCCCATATGAAGATGTTGGTGTAGGTTTAGTAAAGGACTACGCTTTGATGGGAACTTTCTCTATGCCTCCACCCAATGTACCGCATATCATTTCCAACATCAATATGATTTCATCAAGAAATATACCATTCGATGACACTTGGGTAGTGCCTTTAGAATCAGAACTAGACTCTTTCAATGGAGAGATGCCTTTGAGTCCTTTTAAAACTGCATATGTAGGAGTACAATTTTTTTCTGACACAATTTCAACTACTACTGATCAAATGAATGTGATCAACGAAGAATATTCTTCACTATTAAGCTCAGCCTTGACATCACTTTTCCAATCCTTTTCAAAAAATGTTTCACACTGATGAAAGTATTCGAGAATTTTTGTCTTTCGATGAATTACCCTGTGATGATATACATCATAGATATTCATTTTTACCTAAAATTGATAGGCTTGAAAATTATTTTTCATCTATTTCTACAATTTATTATGTCAAAGAACCACAGAATCCCATTTTGATTACAAATTTAGATTCTAAGATTAATTTGGGAAACATTTCTACAACTGTTCCTATAGACATATTAGTTAAACCTGGAATTATTGAAAACATTCATATAAGCGCTTGTTGTGCGATTGAAGTGATTAATACATATAAATCCCTATTTCAAAAATTCTGATACATATTTTCCTGGTCTTTTGAATAGATGCCAGGAATCGATCCACATATTTTCATTCATGAAATTAAGACATATCCAGATGCCAAGCTTGTTACACAAAGACTACATCCAATACATCTGCAAACAATTGATACAATGAAAGCTAAAGTTGAAATACTATTGCGAGCTAGATTTATTTATCCAATCCCATTAACATATTAGGTATCTAATATAGTTCTCGTTAGCAAGAAACAAGGGACTATATGAGTGTCCGTCAATTATAGGGATATTAATAAAGCATGTCCAAAAGACAATTATCCTACCCCCTATATCTACCAAATTATCGATGATTGTGGCGGAAATGAAATTTTCTCATTTATGGATGGATTTTCTGGGTATAATCAAATCAGCATACTCCTGCTGATCAACCAAAAGCCATGTTTATATGTCCTTAGGGGACATTTTCTTATTGCAAATTACCTTTCGCATTAAAGAATGCTGGTACAACTTTTCAAAGGACCATCTTTTAAACTTTTCATGATATAAAACATATTGTATAGCCTTATCTAAATGATTTACCTACTCATTCATTACACAGGGATGATCATCCTACACATTTACAAGCTATTTTCATGAGATATAAGCATTAAAAGATTTGTTTGAACCCACACAAATGTGTTTCTTGTGTGAAATTAGTACAATTACTAGGATTCATTGTTTCAAAAGCTGACATTCGTGTCGACCCCTTGAAGGTTTAGGCCATCATCAATTTACCTCCTGCTTCCACACTTCACCAAATCTAATGTTTTCAAGAGAAAGCAAACTTTCTACGTAGTTCTATCCTGAACTATGTTGAGTTAACGAGAGGTTTTACCCAGCTGTTGAAAGAAAGTGTTCCTTTTATTTGGGATGAGATTACTGATCGATATTTTGATGCTCTAAAACACACGTTAACCCATGCACCATTATTGCATCCACCAAATTACCACCAGGACTACTTTTTATACTTTGAAGCCCCTGATTCCACCATTAGAATGGTTCTAGTTCAAGAGGATGAATCTCACAATGAGCATGTTATTTATTATCTAAGCCGAAATTTGAACCTGACAAAAATTAAATATTCACATGTGGAGAAATTGGTCTTGGCGGTAGTTCCTGTTGTCCAACGATTCTGTCACTACATACTGTTACATAAAACAACTGTGATATCTAAATTGCAACCGAATGATGTATATTTTGACAAAACAAATACTCGAGGGAAAATAAACTAAATGGATTTTCATCCTACAATATTTTGATTTGGAATTCAAAAAATCTAAATCAAAGAAATCACTGGTGTTTGTAGAACTCATGTGTGGCTTTCCCAATACTAAGATGGAAACCGTGGTAGAGAATCCCATCGCAGATGAATCTCTGTCTCTTATCGGTACGTTAGATCCATGGTATGGAGATATCATCATATATATTCAAACCCAAATCTTTTGCCCAAAGATTTCATGTTCAAATTGAAGGAAAATATGGTATCAATCCTAGCAATACAATATTGTTGGGGACACACATTATCGTCATAGTGCAGATTATATTTTTCGACATTGTATAACTCGCAAAGAGGCTGAAATGGTTTTGAATGAATATGACTCTGAAGCATGTGGTGTTCATATTTCTGGGTTTTCCATAGCCCAAAAGATATTGTGCGTTGGTTATTTTTTTCCATCATTGTTCAAAGATTTTATTATTACGGTCCAAAAATTCCACAATTGCCATTTTTTTATTGAAACATGCGTGCACCTCCAACTCCTCTTCACCCAATGATTGTTGTCAGTCCTTTTGCGAAATGAGGTATTGAGTTCATTACATGTAACCCTTAATCGGGCGGGGGGCATGGGTATATTATTCTCGTTGTAGATTACTTTACCAAATGGTTCGAGGCGATGCCTACATTCGCGGCAGATGGAAAAACCGCAGCTACATTTGTATTCAATCATGTGATTGCTCATTTCGGTGTACCACAAGCTATGATCATAGACCATGGGATTCATTTTCTAAATATAATGATGATCGAACTTTTCGACCAACTTGGCCTGTGCCATGATAACTCTACTCCATATTACTCGCAGGCTAATGGTCAATTTGAAGCCGTCAACAAGGTTTTAACTACCATGATTAAATAGATTATCGAAACTCACAAATCGAATTGGCATACCATTATTTTTTTGACACTATGGGCATACTGAACCTCAGCAAAAAATGCTATATGGTTCACTCCTTTTCAACTGGTATATGGTTTAGAAGTTGTGTTACCCATTGAATGCAAAATATCGTCACTTCAATTAGCCATAGAGTTACTACTAGCTACCTCTGAAGAGGAGAAATTATTTTTATACTTAGCACAATTCAATGAGACTTAGTGCACTATTGCATTAGCTACCGAAGCTCATAAGATACGTGTGAAAGCTCAGTATGATCAAAGTGTTACCCCTCGTGTTTTTTCATAAGGTGACCTAGTCTTAGTATAGATCAAGCAAACGATAAGCTAGGTGCTGGTAAATTCGAACTGATTCAGCATGGTCCCTACATTGTTAAGCATGTGCTTGCAAAAGGGGCCTATGAATTGAATTATTATCATGGGGTCCAAAAATGGTCTTTATCTTAAGAGATATTATGCTTGACGTTCATGTGAAGATCTCACTTGTACATTAGTAACTTTTTAGATAGCATGCCTTAGATTAGATAAGTGTGCCTAGATTAAGTTTTTTTGTTACTACTATCACTGCTTATCTTGATTACTCTTGATATTGCAGATGTCGACATCTGCTCAAACATACATTGGTTTTGCTGATGGTGCATGTCGTAGTACACAAAATATTTCTTCTGCGGCTTGGGTTATCTATTCACCCACCGATGAGTTAGTTTCTATGCATGGGGTAAGCCTTGGTCAAACAACGAACAATATTGTAGAATATAGCGCAGTCATTGAGTTATTATCTAATGCAATTTAATTTGGTATTTGACGTTTGATCATTAGGTTGGATTTAGAAGTCATTGTATTACATTTAAACATAGTATATGCAATTAAAAATCTAGTGTTATTGAGATTATTTTTGAAGGTTCATCTCTTGGAATGAAAATTTGATTACATAGAATATCAACACATTTCAAGAAATTTAAGCACATTGGTCGATGGATTAGCTAATCGTGTTCTAAATAGACATTTGCAACATTAAAATATTAAACCAAAACAACATTCGATACATGGTGAACAAGATACTCAAAGAAAGTAGTAATATCATAGATAGGTTTTTTTTCAAAAATATTACATCATCTATGATCATAGATTCAAACACCTTATGATCTAATAGATATTGGTACAAAAAAGAAACATGTCAATCAACAATGATCATCCACTATCTGTGATGATGATCATGGTAATAGACTATGGCATGTGCCACCTTGCGCAGGAATCTCATAAACTATCCTGGAACACCTGTAACATGTCTCTGAATCCGGAGAGGAATTTCATCTGTCCCTATCTCAGGAATATCTATGGTTAACCTCTCCAAGTTGTATTCCATATCAGTTAGGATGTCTGATGCATGATCCTATGGTGGTGTTATAGGTTCTACTTGCCGCCTATAAAAGTGGCAGAGTGTAGCTGGTCGTCGTGGACCAAAATCTACAATTAATTATTGTTATCAGTATTGGACGATAAAAAATAAATAAAAATTAGACTAAAAACATCAAAATAGTTCGCTTACCTGATTCCTCCCACTGTGCCCCTGCAGGAAAAGACATCTCAGGATCACCTCTGAAATCGATACCTGCATAGGGGAAGTCTTCTATTGTGAAGACTTGGCTCCTTAGCCACATAAAGTATGTTGGAGGGCACTGGATCACTGAAATTCCATCACCACCATGGTAGGCCATTAATGCAATGCAACGTACCATCTGAGGTTCCCGAGGTACCCCATGATCTACTAGAATAAGCTGAGGGGTGAGAAGTGGGATTCTCTCTAAAGAAAAAGAAATCAAAATGGCGCTATAACCAAATTTTTTCAACTTTGCATTCTTTTCTCTGGTTAATTGGCCTTTCATGTTGGCCAATACCCCTTCAGACTAGTTGAATATGGTACTTGTGAAACACTCTACAGTGGTATGCATTTAAGATTTAGTGGCTACATGTGGAGTTACACTCCCACACAATTTGGTTACCATAAATGCAATTACTTTGAGATCTAATCACAAGATAGATTTTATGTCTATGTTATTATCCTTTGGATCCACCTCATCATTGCAAAACTATTGTTTGTAGCTAGCAAAGGGTAGGCCACCCTGTTTAGCCGCAAACAATGATATGTTTTCTCCTCTCCGGGACAATCCAGTGAGGAAATAGATATCCTCGAGCTCAATTTCAAGATGATGGTCACCAATGATAAACCACTGATCTTGAACTTCCCATGTGTTTACTAGCCATGTCATCAACTCTACTTGTGCTTTCATACCTTGGATCACCCAAAACTTATATAACCCACAAGTTTTCAATGAACGTATTCTAGTAGCATCTTCCATGGCTTCATTGTCTATAACGTCATTCTCACATTCTCTCCACTCTAACATGGTGGAATAGCCTGCAAATAAACACATTTTAAAACTTGAATCATTTTTAGGAGAATTTGTGAATTTTGAAACGGTCACGGCGCCTCCGCAGTTTTTGTGAGGAGACAACACAGACATCCACATGGGCTCTACAAAAAAACCACGGCAACTCGATAATTTTCATTTTAGAAAATTATTGGGGTTTGCAGGTAGCACATGCATGACTTGCGGACCCCTGAGAGTACATTTTTTAACATAAATTACTCCCAAAAAATGAAATTAAATCTAAAAAATAGCATTGAAATGGATAGAAATGAAGAGTAAGATGATCTAGATTACCTGGTTCTTTTGATTCACAGAATGGACACTTATTTCTCCCAATATTAGCTCCAGATTTTTTTTTCCAAAAGCTCTCAATTCAGTATTCTGAAGACAAAAGGTGAAAATGATTTTGTTTAACTCCTTTTTATAGTTTTCGAATGAATTAAATATTATATTTTATCTATTTTTCACTTTAAAAGGCTATTTTTCGATATTTTTACTTCTTAGAAACAAGTATGTGTAATATTTTGAGTTTTTGTGCAGGATATAAGTTTTTTGGTGAAAAGAATTATTTTGATGGTGAGTATACTTTTATCACTTTTTTGGGCTCTTAAAAATTATGAAAAATTGAAACCCTAGAGTTCTCTTTTAAGCCCTTTTCAGACTCTCTAAATATGAAAATATCACTGAGTACTTGACTATTCAAAATCATTAAAGGAAATGAATAGTCGTCCCTTAATTATAAGTTTACCCCTTTTCTGGACTGAAAGAGACTATTTACGAAAAAGGTATACACTGACTAATCATGGTCAATAGAGTTCTCTCTTGTATTATTTTATCCTTTTTGGGATTGACAGACTAAATTTATGAAAAATTACAACCACGAAGTTTACTTATGTTTTTATTCTTATTCCCTAAAACTGAAAAACCTTGAGTTTCTCCTATACTAGACTTGTTAACACTTAAAAGTAAAGGACCTGTCGATTACAATAGGACTGAACCAATCCTTCTTAGGGTTCAATTTTAATACTAATATGGACTCATCCGAAGGATGAGCTTACACAAACAAGCAAATTTTATCCTCTTGAAGCTTGTCAAAAATAAAGAGGTACTTGCCAGTTATGGTGGGGGAAAAAGAGAGAAAAAGAATCCAATTTCCACCCTTGCTTTAAAAGTAGTATACCAGTCTTGAACGTGACACTTTTTCACACTTGTACCTAGGATGGGAAATCATTTGTCTAACATTTAATCAGACCACATTGAAAGTCTTCAATTGGTTTCTGAGTATTAACTTTAGGTCAATTTTTACCAAACCATCTGTAGTGTCATTATGTGTTCAAGAGACAATTCAAATAAACCACTCATTGCAAACATTTGTCTTCATTCACGTTGACCATCCCTGAGACAGTCCTTGCAAATATTTCTTCAAAACTTGATCTAATGGTTTCGTGTCTTGGGCTTTCCTACGATGGGTCACTTTCTATCGACGACAGCTCATCATCTAGAAAGTTGATCTAGAATCCTATTAGTACCTTGGGATCTACATGCTCTAATGGCAAGTTTCTTTCCTTCAATGAAAGATTGCATCATTGACCTTTGATCGAATGATTTTGTGAAGTGTTCAACTGCAAATCATTCATTCACACTTCATATATTGTATTGAGTACTTTGAGAACCATTTTCATTATTGGTGGTTTCTCTCACACTTGGTAACAGTTCACATCATTAACTGGTAATCAAGTGGTTTCTACCATGTTCGAATTCGACACAATCAATCGCATGGATAAAATCGTACTAATTCGGGAAGTGGAAATCAAAACCCTGGATCTAGTTTCCACCATCCAGGCTGTGAGGAATTTTGTTATTCATGATACAGTAGACTACTTATGACAGAAGGCTGCGCCCATGCTATGTCTACTATTAATGTAATATTAAAATCATATATGTACTAGAACATTTAGTTAGTTTTGATCTGAGTATGGGAATGCATACCTCAACGACGATATATATATATATATATATATATATATACTTTCATTGAATGTTTTTACAGGTTTTTGACTGATGTGTCCACAATCCAATCATTGGATTGATAAAGTAGTTCACTCTTTAGAACAACCTCAGACTTCGCACTTTAAGGGGAGATTTGTTACATGTTATTTTGTCACCATGACATTTGACTTTCCATATAGGTCTATCACTACCTATATTGTGCTCCCTTAGAAGTAAAAAACCATAATGTTCCCAAACCAAGTCTTGAAATTGGAGAAAAACTCATTAAAACCATTAAAAGTCTATCTCCACCCTTTTCCTAGCCTTTTCCTGCGGGTTCGTGGATACTTGTTCTATAGCCTATGGCAGCTCCCGCGTGTTCTATTAGTAACACCTGCAGACCCCCATAAAAATTCAAATAAAGGAAAAATTAAGTTCTAGAAACCCAACTGGTCGAATATTCTCCCAACTGGAAGCTTCTATAGGCATGATCAGTTCGAGCTTTATCCCTCCACTCATGGAGCTTATCCCTTGGTCTATGGTGCTCAAATCCCGTCATGAGAGGAAACCATCCCCCTTTTAATGGAACTGAAACTACCTCTATTTCCCTATAAATTGAGTTCATGTTTCTATCTTAAGGGTAGCTTGCATAAGGTAATTGTTGAAGAAATTCCCAAGAGAGCATACTCTATACACTAGTTGTTGTGGACATGAGAATGATCACACCCTTATGTCCATAACTCCATGCTGGTTCAAAGAGAGGAAGGCTTGTCAAACTAAAGGAGGAATGATTGTTCAAGACCCTGGGAGAAACTTGTATGACATCAAGGCATCAGGTTGTAAAGTTACTCTTTTCATTCAAGATAATACACATGGATCTGTTTTTCTCATTGAGTTGTTCTTTTGCTTATTTGAATAATTCAATACTTAGACTCCTTGATCACTAAGTTAGATTAGATTTTCTTAATTACTATATGTTGCAGGCACTTTGATTCTTTTGTCTGTCTTTTATTGCAGGTTCTACTTACTGGAGAAGCCTCTTTGGAGTGACTGGATAAAATACTGCATCAAACATTGGATTTCAAGTATGGAAATTTCCTCTTTCTCTGTTTATAATCATTCTAAATTGCAAATAATCTAGAGAAAACAATTTACAAATGGATGTTTGTTTCTAGCTATTCATAGAATACTAGGGAGATCGCTCTTGTCTGCAAGAGGGATTAATCCACATAAAAATAGGAGCGCAAGGGGTCACAATATAATTCTAGCCGACATAACAATAACAATGTAAGGGCACAACAATAACAATAGTCAGCTTCTATGGGGAATAATAATAAAAATATGGGGACTGCATGGGCGCAACAATAATAATAAGGGAGCTACACTAACATTAACAATAAGGGGATACACTAGTATTATAGTGACCTAGAAATAAAGAGCACGAAAATTGGTTTAATTCAATACTGTCTCTTGTCGGGCTGGTGTAACTTTCATTGGTTTCCTTGATAGGCTTATGGAAGTTTGAAATTATTTTTTTCTATGGTAAAATTTAGGAGAAACTCTTTTTTTTTGTTTCCTATGAATTTCAATTTGAGTTAGCCTTACTGCTAGTATGCAGAGATAACCCTCCCCCATTTCCATTGGATTACCTCAAATGCTATTTTGATGTCCTCATTTTCATTATGAATCCTTATTTCTCTAAATTTTATTATGGAGCTCATAATATGGATACTTTGTGGAGGACTTTACAAATTCTGGCTACCTTTGGGATTTTTCCTTCTGCTTCTCTTGATTGGAAAATAAATTGTTTCATTGTTGCGTTGAAGAATTTTGGCTTCTATATTCGTTTAATTTCCAAATCAGGTTTTTGGTTTGGCCATTTGGCTCTTCCAATATCGGCCATGTTCTATGTATGTTGTAATGTTTTTTTCCTTATATTATTTCTATTCAGGCACAAGGTGTGACTTATGGTTTCTAAAAGTGTATAAATTAACATGTATATTATAAAATGATCATGAAATTTACTAAATCTCAAGACTAGAAGATACTTTAATGATCCTTGGAAGAAAATTCAAGACCAGGAACAAAAATCATTAACATGAAAAATGAAACATCACACATGCACTAACATTTATCTAGGGGAAAGAAACTGCTCAAAACCCCTTACTATGTGTATTGCATTAATCAAGGAATATAGATGAAATACAATGCTTGCCCAAGCCCAAGCACACCCTATAAGGTTATAGTGTATCTCTCTTCTTGATCGACCAAACTTGTCCAATAATTAGAAATTTTTTCAAGCCTCCATGATGATATTTCTGTGTGTTGTTCCTCCAGGAAATTATCCCCTATTAAATATGAAATTACCTCATCTTGATTTTGAAATTCTTTTAGGTCCTTCCTCTAACTGCATGCACCATATGTACACATTGGAATATGCTACAACTGATAGTACAATAGCTTGAAATCTCTGTCTCAATTGGATAACTTGAATTATCTACATTCATGAACTAATTTAGGTTGATTGATTAGTTATATGAATGATCAGTGAGTGTAGTTGAATTTACACTGCACAACTTGACCTTCCACTTGTTTCTCCAATATTTCTAACTAGTTTAACTGACCATAACTCAATTTAACTAAATTAAATTTCTACAACTAAAATCAACTCAACCTAGGTTCCTAAAATTAGGAAGTCAATGCACGCAACTGAACTTCATGTGCCTAATTCGACTTAACTAAGCTAGACTACTATTTTTTTGGAATCAAATCAAGTAAGCTGAATTTGAACTCGTTAACTCAAATTTAGTGGTATTAACTGAGTGAAAAAATCCATGTCACCTCTGTTAACTCCAACTTTTCTACTGATATGTAATTTCAAATTTCCTCAATTTGATGAAGGAAACATCAAAACTACGAATTTCTTGCTACATTTTCAACACTCCCTCTCAGAAATAAGGAATTATCAGCCCCCTATCCTATACCCATGGAATTTACTACATGCAACACCTCTCTCTACTATTTTTGCTACTACAACATCAACAACTAACAAGCATCCAAAAAAAATTTGAATCAACAATGTCTGCAAATCTCTACTAAGAAATTTGTGTTATTGGTGACTCTCCTACTGAGCCTCCTGCTATGCTATCAAAACTCCTCTGATCTCCTTAGTATCTCACTGACATTCATCCTCCCGCTATTGAATATTTTGGGCCCTTGTGGAAAGGTAATGATCCATGAGGAGAAAACCTCAATGGAACCTGCCCAAATTTCTGCAACTATTGTGCTGAGGATCTACATTGCTTCACCTCACTCTTATAGGTATAACTGCATATGCTCCATGTTCCCACTTAGATTGAACTACCCCCCTTATAAATTTATCTATTTGAGTGGATGTCTCCACTCTGCCTCCTCTCTTCTTCTCCCTTTGTGACTACACCACAACTTCCTCAGGCTTCTTGTGAGGCTACATGTTGATAATTCTAATATGCTATCTCTCAACCACCATATCGATAGTCTCTTCCTTGCTCCTAAATTATTTTCATACATATTCTACCTTAAGTTCATATAGGTTCTTGAATCGAGCAATGATATGCTTCACTTGTCCCCTGTCTATCTATCTTAGGAATTACTTTCCTTTGTTTAAGATCACATCATACCATGATCTTCCAAAACTGCAATGGAGAGAAGATTCTTCTTTAGAATTGTAACAAAAATCATACCCTAGAGACTAAGCAGGGAGCTTGAATCCCTCTAAAAAATGACTGTACCAATAATAGTCACATTGTACCTTCCATCGTCTCGAAACTCAATGTTCATCTAGGAATATTTTGCCTCCAAGTCACTGAAAAATTCTTTGTTCCCCACCATGTGGAACAACGCATTGCTATACAGGTATGAAAACATTCCCATCATTTTTATTTCCATGCATGATATGAGATTGAAGTCAAGCTCAAACTTTGAAGCCAAAGCTTCACCTCCTACTGCTACTTCAAGCTCCTTCTTTCTTTCATTCATGTGTGAACACTTCGTGGCATAATTTCCGAATTCATGATAATTAAAGTAATTGATTTTGGAAAAGTGTGATCAAGGTGGATATTGGTGGAAACCCGCCTATTCCACTTGGGCCGTCACCATTTTCTCTTTTAGTTTTTTAGTTTCCTTAATTATAGAACAATTTACTATTCTTAGCAGTTTTTTGGGTCCTGAACTTCTAGAGCCATTTTGAGGCCCTAAACGACATGTTTTGGAAACCCCGCGAGCAACATGGGTCCATGGACCAATGTTTCTCAGTTAAAAATTGTATTCCTCTGATATATATTTCTAACGAGGTATGGTGTGTGAAAAACGGAGATCGTATGCCAAAGTTATATCCCTGGGAAGTTGATGTACCAATTTACCCAAATGGGGCCCATAGTTTTGGCGCTTCATCTCCTAGGGTTAGGTTTTTATATGTTTAGGGTTTTCCATTTCTTCTCAATAAAAAATAGGCCGTCGAGCATCATTGTAACACAATTAAGAGGCTTGTATCCACCACATATATTCTCATAGATAAGCTATCAGCGCCCTAGCTAGTTTTTTTCCATTCTCTTTGTAAGTAAATTTTAGTTATTTGATATTAATGAAATGAAGTGTTATTTATGCTGCATATTTGTATTTATGATTATATTTGTAATATATTATGTTCCTACATAAATCTGTATCAGTGGTATCAGCACAGTTTTATTTTTCTCGATCCTTCTTTGCATGTCCCCAACGAGGTCAGGGTATAAGGATTTAGGGCTTGATCTGGTTCAAAATTTGCAAGATCAGCCTCATAAACCCTGTCAGCCACCCATGGGTGAAGAAAAGAAATATGAGGGAGCAGGAGATCCTATAAAAATATTCCTTGAGGATGCAATCGAAAAATAAAGGAATGGGATGATAGATAACACTGCCGAGATCCTTCAACGACTACCCACTGGCGGCACATCTACATCGAGTAGTCACTTTAGAGACACGTCTCCCTTAAGGTATGAGTAAACTTTGACATTCTCATATTTGAGGGAAAAATATATGAAGATCTCATAGATATATGGTTGAATATATTAGAATGATATTTCTTAGTTCATGACTTTTATGACCGGGAGAAGATTGTTTTTGCACTCCTCAAAGCTACCCCCCATGTCAAGGACTAGTGGGTAACCTACTATGAGGAAAAGGACGAGAGAAAACCCTCTTTGTTCTTGGCCATACCCACTTGGAATTATATTTGAGATTCTAACAAGGAACAATACTATCCTATGGGGGGCTATGAGGACATCTACATATAATGGACCATGTTGGGAAAACAAAGGGATCAAGATGTGCATGAGCTGACGAATCTATTCCATACCCTACACACAAAGTTGGGTATCAAAGATTTAGAGAAACATTTAATGCTAAAGTATCGTAGTTGTATGCATAGATACATTGAAGAGGAAATGGAGTTCCTCGACATCTCCTCGCTTGGTACAGACTACCGATATGCTTCCAAGATTGAGTAGAAATTCAAACAGAAGAAGAGAGTGTTATGAAAACAGCTCCAAAAATAGAAGAAAAGAGAGATCAGTGCCTTATGAATAGCCACTTCGAGGGGGCAACCTCCAATACATTACATAAATGAACAATTCTTGGATGATACAAATGACAAAACCTCCTCTCTATATATAGGAGTCCATCGGGAAACAATGTAATCCTAGTGGGGCCACAATGTAATCTTAGCTAACCTAACAATAATGATGTAAGGGCACAATAATAACAATATGGGGGTTGCAGGAGTACAAAAATAATAATAAGGGGGTTACATTAACAACAATAAGGGACTATACTAGTAATATAAAGACCTAACATGCTCCTCTCCTTCAAAAAAGTGTTGTCCTCAACAATTGAATAGCTCCGGGTGATTCTTTATAAAATTCTCATCCTCCCATGTAGAATCTTCAGTTGGTAAGTTCTTCCATTTGATGAGATACTCTAAAATTGATTGATTTCGTAGTTGTCTAGTTCTTGTTTCCGTGACTGCTTCAAGTTCCAAAATGGTTTTTCCTTCCTCATCAAGTTTTGGCAATATTTTTTAAACTGGAATTTTGTCCCCTATAAAATTTTCTAAGCATGAAACATGGAATATTGGATGCACTCACGAAGAAGCAGGAAGCTCAAATTTTTATGCCATAGTACCAATAGTTTGCAACACCTTGTAAGGACCATAGTACTTTGGCGATAATTTATTATCCTTATTAGCTTGCTTGAGGGACATTTGTTTGTATGGTTGTAGCCATAAAAATACCCAGTCTCCCACATCAAAACTTCTCTCACTGCGTTGTTGATCTGCCTGTTGTTTCATTTGATTTTGTGCCAAATTTAGTTTATCCTTTAAGAGTTGGAGAACTTCTTGTTGATGCTCGATGTGATCCTCCACCAAGAACTCTTGTTCTTCCCAAAGAAGATGTGATGGATGGTGGATGATATCCATAATGTGCCATAAATGGGGTCATTTTTGCTAGAGTATGGAAGGAAGTGTTATACCACCATTCAGTGAGAGGCAAACCACTTGACCCATTATGCTTTCTTATCACATACAAAACAACTAAGATATCCTTCCAAACATTTATTCACTATCTCTATTTGACAATCGGATTGAGGATGATAAGATGAGCTATGAGCTAGTTGAGTACCCAAACAAGAAAATAATTCCATCCAAAAATTTCTTGTAAAAATGGGATCTATGTCACTTACAATAATCTTCGGATTTCCATGTAGCTTTTGAATTGTTTCCATAAATGAAGTAGCAACTTTACTTACTTTAAATGGATGATATAATGCACAAAAGTGTGCATACTTGGTAAGTCTATCCACTGCCACCATGATGACACTATTTCCTTTGGACTTAGGTAAACCTATGATAAAATCCATTGAAATCTCCTCCCAATGTTGACTTGGAATGGATAAAGGTTGTAGAAGACCCGAGGTCTTAATTGTTTCAACTTTATTTTGCTAGAAAACCAAACATTTTGCCACAAAATTTTGAATATCAGATTTAAGGCCATCCCAAAAAAATTCTTTCTTCACCCTGTGGTAAGTTTTTAGAAATCCTGAGTGTCCTCCTAAAGGAGAAGTGCACAATTCCAAAATAATCTTTTGTTTTAGTTGGGAATTATTACAAAGATATAAGCGATCTTTGTACCACAAGGAATCATTTTTCCAGCTAAATGTAACATAAGTACTAGGATCTTGTTGCAACCTTGAATGAGTGTCCAAACTTCTTCGCTCCTTCTTTCCATTCATCCCTTGCTTTAGTTATCCAGCCTAGTTGATAATAGAAATGGCACAATGCCAATGCTTCCACCTCTTCATACTTTCCTTTGAGAGTGCATCTCTAGAATAACATTTAGCTTCCCTTTTGTATATGATTTCAAAGTCATAACCCAACATCTTTGTGACCCATTTTTGCTACTCTTCTAAAGATAGTCTTTTTTCCAAAAGTGTTTAAGACTGTCATGATCAATTTTTACCTTGACGTGTCTTCCCATTAGGTAAGGTCGCCATTTCTTTAGTGAATGTAGCATTGCCAACATTTCCTTCTCATAAATAGCTTTCTGCAAATACTTTCCTTTTATTGGAAAATTTTCAAAAGTAATGGGTCTTCCTTCTTTCATTAAAATAGCACCAATTCCATTTCTTGAGGCATCAAATTCCATAATACACTTTTTATCCGTGTGTTTAAGACCTGTGTTATGCACATTGCCCTTTAAGATGTTCCAAAGGCCTTAGTTACTTCTGGAGTCCAAGAAAATGATTCTTTCTTCAATAATGTTGTTAGAGGTGCTGATATTCTCCCATAATTCTTAACAAACTTGCGATAATACCCTATTAACTCGAGAAATCCTCGCAATTGCAATATGGTTGAGGGTACTTTCCATTCCCTAATGGCTTTAATTTTGTTAGGGTCTACCTTAACACCCTCGTGAGACACAATATGACCCAGATATTCCACCTCTTGTACTCCAAATAAACATTTGGAGGTTTTTGCATATAATTGTTTCTCCTCCAATAGTTTGAGCACCCTGTCAACATGTTGAACATGATCCTTCCAAGACCTACTGTAGATTAGTATATCATCAAAAAATACTAGAACAAATTTTCTATGGAAGGGTTTGAAAATGAAATTCATCAACCCTTGAAATGTAGAAGGTGTGTTGGTAAGGCAAAAAGTCATGACCAAAAATTCATAATGACCTTCATGAGTTCCAAATGATGTTTTCGGAATATCTTCAGTCTTCATTCTACTTTGATGATATCCTGAACGAAGATCCAACTTGGTAAAATAAATTGCTCCATGTAATTCATCCAATAATGCATCAATCATGGGAATGGGAAGTTTATCTTTAATAGTGAGCTTATTGAGCTCCCTATAATCTGAATAGATGCACCATGATCCATCCTTCTTGTGCACCAATACTGCTGGAGCAGAGAAAGAACTTTGACTAGGTTGAATTATACCAGCCTCTAACATTTCTGCAATCATACGTTCAATTTCACTCTTTTGGACATAAGGACATCTGTAAGGCCGAATGTTTGGAGGAATAATTCCTAGAATCAAATGAATATCATGATCCTAATCATGAATAGGTGGGAGGCTTTTGGGAGTATCAAACACCTTGAAATGATTGTCCAAGTGTTTTTGGAGATCTGGAGAAATAGATGATTTTGATGTTGGAACTTCTAGTGAGCATAATTGTGCAATAACACCTCATTGTTCTTTCTTTAAAATCTTTGTCATGATATTAGAGCTTATTATATTTTCTGGCGTCCCTATGATACCCCGTAATTTGATTCCTTTCCTTCCAAAAAAAATTTCAAGAAAATTTCTTGAAAATTAAAAGCTACCGTCCCCAAAGATTGTAACCATTGTACTCCTAGTACAACATCAACACCTCCCATTGGGATGTAAAGAATTGGACTATTCAATACATATTCCCCCATGGATAGCTTTATATTATGGTATTTTCTAGAGAAATTTATATTTCCTCCATTTGCAAC
Organism: Pinus albicaulis; assembly: GCA_034641835.2. Taxonomy (NCBI): domain Eukaryota; kingdom Viridiplantae; phylum Streptophyta; class Pinopsida; order Pinales; family Pinaceae; genus Pinus; species Pinus albicaulis. The sequence goes on along the minus strand of CM076577.1, from coordinate 346,838,149 downwards.
CATCACTTGACATTCTAGTGCTGGGTATAGGAAAGAATTCAATTCCTTGGCTACCTTACAATGAATAAAATTATGGGTACTACCTGAATCAATAAACACTATTACCTTTTTCTTCTTGATATGTACTTCTATATTGAGCGTTTGAGGAGTGGTAATTCCTACCAATGCATTACATGATATGGTCAGACCCATTTCTTCTTCTTCTAGGGTTGCTTCCTTGTGTATATCCTCTTCTTTTGAAGTGTCTTGTTAATTTTCTTCCTCCTCTTCACAATATATGTAAGATAATTTCTTCTCACCACACTTATGACCTTTAGTGTATTTTCTATCACAACTATTGAAAATCCCTTTTTCTCTTTTTTCTTCGAATTGTTGTGGTGCCAACCTTGTAGGTTGTGGAATTCTAGGAGTAGCAACACTTCCATTTTTATAGATGTGAGTGGTAGGCTTCCTTGTCGCTATAATTTTACATTCAATTTTTCTTTCCAACCTAAATGCCTTCTATAATGAATCCAGTTCCCAAATGTGAACTTCATGTTGGATACTATCCTTTAAATTCCCTATGAAGACGTCAATCATGTGTTCCTCTAGAATATCAGTTACCTTTATATTCAATTTTTGGAAGTCCTCAATCTGCTCTACCACTGCACCCTTTTGTTTGAGATGTATCAATTGGATAAAGAAGGTGTTTCTCTTTCTATCCTCATAATGTGCTATCATTTCCTCTGTAAAAATTGACCTAGCGACAATTTTTTTACGGGATAAAAGCCATCGATACGATACAAATGTATTTTTTTCTAAATGTAAAGTTGCAATGTGTACCTTTTATGTGTTTTGCACATTATTGAGATCAAAATATTGCTCCATATGTAGTATCCATGTTACGGGATCCTTGCCATCTAACTTCCTCATATCCATATTTGGAATATGGTGGTTCTTTAATCCAACATTAGAGTTTATGAAATCACGATTAATAATTTTTTTTTTCATCATGAGTTTCCTCTAATATCTTTTCGCCATTAGGAATCATTTCTTGTATCAACTTTGACAAACCTTCCTTCAAACCTTTCATGTCTTCCTTCAGACATTCCATTTTTTCTTCCATACCATTCTTCAAACCATCCATCGTAACTTCCATGCCTTTCTTCAAACCATCCACCTTAACTTCCATGCTTTTCTTCAAAACATCCATTTCATTTTTTGTTTCTCTTTGCGAGAGAAAATTTTGGTGCACTTGCTCTTGTAATTTTGATAGATCATGTTGCAATTCTTCATCTTCATGAGTCATAGTAGAGTACTTTGATGGATTAATGGGTGTTGATTTATTTTTAGGAGGAATTTTAGAACCTAGTACTGATATCTATGCCCAATAGACCTTTAGAATCACTTAAGACCGATTTTTCAAACAAGACTTATGCAATTTGAAAAAAATACACACATTTTTCTTGATTTTCAGGAGCTAGATATTGAAACTGAATTATCTCTGTGATTTTGGATCTTCAATATCTGAAATTCAGCCCTAAAGTATCCCCCTGAATCTTCTTTTCAATGTCATAGGTTTGACCTGACTTGGATTCTTGAAGGCAAAGGTATATCCAATCTCCTACGATGACCTAATTATGGACTGGTTCAGTAGAGAGAACTTGTACGACTTGCGATGTGTCACTGTTCCCTCCTTTAACTCTAAAATTGATATAAGCAAAACTAAATTCCATGTACTTGTGTTTGCTTTTTACAAAACCCCAATTTGATTCTCAGAGAGAGACTTATGATTTTTTTCCCACGGTCACCTCTTTGAGATGAAATTCGGGAGCCTAAAACAATCCTAACTTCCACGGATCATATCTCCCAAACTATTGCGAACCAAGATCTGAAATTTGTACAAGGCGTTCCTCAGGATTTTAGCTTTTCTCTATGAAAATTTCAGCTTCTGAACCCTCGTAGAAAAAAATTTATAGAGAAAATTCAGTGATGCCCTGTTTAGGTTAAATTCAAGAGCCTGCAAAAAACCCTAAATTCCACAGATCATATCTCCGACACTATTGCGAACCAAGCTCAGAAATTTTGTGACGTTGTTCCTCAAGGATTCAGTTTCACACTCTAAAAATTTCAGCTTTTGAACCTTCGTAGAAAAATAGTTATAGAGACAATGCCGCCATGACCTTTTTGGAGCAACGAAACCCTAGAATCCAAACCTTTGATACCAAATGTTATGAAACCAGCTCCAAAAATAGAAGAAAAGAGAGATCAACGCCTTAGAAATAGCCACTTCGAGGGGGAAACCTCTAATACATTACATAAATGAAAAATTCTTGGATGATACAAATGAAAAAACCTCCTCTCTATATATTAGGAGTCCATGGGGAAACAATGTAATCCTAGTGGGGCCACAATGTAATCCTAACCGACCTAACAATAATAATGTAAGTGCACAATAATAACCATATGGGGCTTAAAGGGGTACAAAAATAACAATAAGGAGGTTACACTAATAACAATAAGAGACTATACGAGTAATATACTGTAGAACAAAGGACAAATCCAAGGCATGGCTGCCCAAGACAAACTTCCAAAGCTACAAGAAAAGACCAACACTGTGAAGCCAAATAAGGACACGGGAAAGTGCTATGAGCTCCATAAGAGCTCCACTCACAACACAAGTGAGTTTCGGGCCAAGTAGTTTTTGGTGGCCAAGATGAGGGCTTTTGAATAAGATGCATGCTCCGACTCTAAATTAGAACTTGAAAATGGGAATGAAAAATGGAAGAAGATATTGATGCCATGCATGGAAAATTTTAGGGGCTAATATTCGCAGGTGGGCTAATTTTCCATGGTTTTTCCAAAAAAAAGATTCGCCAATTTCCATTTTTTAATAAAAATGATTCGCCCAAATTTTACAATATAAAATTATTTTACCTTAAAATCGCCAACATTATATAGAAATATATATAATATCATTATAAATTTTAATAATTTTAAAAATACATCAATAAACATTTTATAGTTTTTGTATTTGGGACTACTGAGATTTGCCAATTTGCTAAACTTCAAAATAATTTTCCATCCTTAAAAGTTTCCCCAATGATGCGGATCCCAATGCCACCATTGCCACTATGAAGATTTAGGAGGAACCAGAAGATCTAGAGGAGGAGGAGCATTTGTTCCACTCCTAGATGTGGGTAAGGGGTTCCCCACTACAGTTTATTATCGACAGTGGGAGCCAAAATAACCTCATTTTAGTAGAGGTCGTGAAGAGGTTGGGCTTGCCGACCATAGCACACCCACAACCATACACCATCGGGTGGCTTCACCAAGGACGGGATCTTCGTGTCATCTAGTAGTGTCGCCTTCCCTATAGCATCAAGCCCTTCACAGATGAGGTATTATGTGGCATTTCCCCTCTTGATGTTTGTGATGTATTATTAGGCCAACCATACTTGTAGAAATGACATGTTGTGTATGAGTCCCAGCCTCTCACTGTTATTGTTACTTTGTGCAATAATTTGTACAGGATACTAGAGATACCACCACATGCTGCTATCTCTTTGGTTACTGCAAAATAATGTAGTAAGCTCATTTCCAAAACCGGAATTTTTTTTTTCCTGATGATCTGTCCCCAGGGCAAGAAGAAGACTATGGCCATGAACTTTAAATAGTGCTCCTCCTCATGACAACAAAAAACGGACAAGGTCATGGAGGAGAACGGTAACATCTTCACCTTACCCACAGGAGTGCCTCTGCACTGTCAGGTCAAGCACCCCATTGATCTGACCCCAGGTGCATCACTACCCAATGGATAGATCTATAGGCACTCTATTCTAGAGAACGATGAAATCAAGAGGCAGATCTAGGAGCTGTTGCAGAAAGGTCAAATTCAGCCGAGTTCATCACCCCGTGGAAGCCCGATTGTATTGCTACAAAAGAAGGATGGGACATCAAGACTCTATATTGAGTATCAGGTGTTGAACAAGATCACTGTCAACAATAGGTACCCGATCCCACGGATTGACGACCGTCTGGACCAACTCAAAGGGGTGAAATATTTCAGAAATATCGACTTGAAGTCTGCATATCACTAGGTACCAATCAAACCCTTTGATGTGTGGAAGGTTTCCTTCAAATCCAAGGAGGGCCTTTTCGAATGGCTGGTCATGCCTTTCGAGTTTACGATTTCTCTCGCAAACTTAATGATGTTGATGGACGACATATTACGGCCATTCACCAACCCATTTTTAGTGGTGTACCTAGACGATATTATGATATTTATCCAGACATGGGAAGAGCACCTTCACCACATTCGACAGGTCCTCCAAACACTGCAACAACACAAGTTGTGAGCCAATTTGGAGAAGTGAACATTTGGCATCACCATGTTCAGTATCTATCATACATTATTGATGAAATGGGGGTGCATGTGGATCCAGCCAAGATCCAATTCATTCAAGATTGGCCAGCTCCAACCACTCTAACAAAGGTTCACATATTTCTAGGTCCTGCTAATTTCTACTGCAGGTTCATGTTGGGATTCTCTCATATCACTTGGCCCTTGAGTCAAGTCACCAAGGGAGGATCGAAAGAAAAATTATTTTGGTCGGAATCTCAACAGAAGGCGTTCATAGAATTGAAACATTTCCTCTGTTCTGCCTCAGTTCTCACATTACCAGACTTGCAACAACCATTTGAGATCGAGACAGATGCCTTTGACTATGCTATTGGGGAAGTTCTTCCTCAACAGGGCCATCCAATGGCATATCATAGTGAGACATTGTCTAACACAGTCCACAAGTATCCCACTTATGGAAAAGAAATGTATTCCATTGTGCAGGCTTGTGGAAAATGGAAGAATTACAATTTGGGGAAGAAAAGAATCATCCACACAGAACACCGACCCCTGCAGTTCATATAGACACAAGGGAAGCTTCAAAAATATCTCCATTAGAAGTGGTCCACATATCTGCAACAATTTCATTTGAACATCAAGTACAAGCAGGGTAGCACCAATAATGTTGCAGACTACCTCAGTCGACCACCGATCGTGGCGCTAACCACCATTCTCAACTCTTGTGGGCATGAGACTTCTGATTGGCCTCTTTTCTACAAGAGCGATCTAGAATTTGGCCACACATACAAGACACTCTTGGAGGGTACACATGTTCAAAATTTTCACCTCCAAGATACATTGCTATGTCATCGGGGACACCTTTGTGTTCCTTCAAACGAGCATGCCAAGATGATTTGGGAAGCACACTATAGTCGAGTCATTGGGCATTTCGGGGTCGATAAAAAAATGACAGTACTGTAGAATTTTTTCTATTGGATAAACCTTCGACAGGATTTTAGGAAGTACATTAGATCCTTCACTGCTTGTGCCATTTCAAAACTGACCATCAAGAAGAAAGGCCTCTATACTCTGCTACCTACCCCTAGTCGACCTTGGGAACCCATATCCATGGATTACATTTCAGACCTTCCCTCTAGTAAGCATGGAAATGACTGTGTTTTCGTGGTCATCAACAGATTATCGAAGATGGCCATTATGGTGACCTACAAGAAGAATATCACAGCAGAAGCCACTACTAAACTCTTATTTGAAAAAATGTGGGTGAACTTTGGGATCCCATAGTCTATCATCTTAGATCGGGATAGTAGTTTCCTTAGCACATTTTGGTCTAGTCTCTGGTCAATGCTAGACACCAAGCTCACCAAGTCCACATCTTTCCATCCCCAAACTGATGGCGAGATAGAGGTCATCAACAAGATGATTATACACATCCTACGCATGTACAATTCAAAGCATCCACACACATGGGATGAGAACCTCCCCTATGTACAACATAGTTATAACTGGGCTCTCCAAAACTCAACCGACCACAACCCCTTTCAGGTGGGCTTGGGATTGCAGCTACTATGTCCCATTGATGTAGCCATGCCATTTACAGTTACTCAGGCCGATTCGACTCATGTCCTGTCTGAACCTGACAAAGAAAACATCTTCATTGAGTGCATTCAGCAAAACTTCCAATAGGTTAATGACATATTGGATAGAGCCAATGCTAAGTACAAGCAATGACATGATCAACATTTGGTGCCACACAACTTCTAGGTGGGTGAAAAAGTGTGGCTGTATTTGCAGATGGAGCACCTCACCAGACCCTGCCGCAAGCCTCATCTACTCAAATATGGGTCGTACACCATCACCAAGGTTGTAGGGAACAATTCCTTCGAGCTTAGTATTCTACCATTCCTTGGTCTGCACCAAGTATTCAATGTGGACCACCTTCAGCCCTACTTCCCACGTCTATTGGACACATCTAACATTGCAGAAGAACTCACAACAATAGAGTTAAACCCAGACTGCCTAGAACAGGCCACCACAGATTGTATCATGGACATGCAAATGAAGGACACTCGCTAATAGAAGATACAACTGTATCGGGTTTTCAAAACTGGCCAACTCCTGCACCAAGGCAAGTGGTTCACCAAGGACCAAGTTCCATATAAGTTTCCTCATCTCATGGAGGAACTCAACACAATGGGGACCATTGCTTCCTATGGGGGGAGGAATGATCTAATTGGATATTGGTGGTCACCCTCCTAATACAATTGGGGCCCCACTATTGTCTCTTTAATTTTTTCAGTTTCCTTAATTATAAAATAGTTTACTATTTTTAGCAGTTTTTCAAGTCCTAAACTTCTGGATCCGTTTTGAGGCTCTAAACAATGTTTTTTGGAAAAACCAGGAGAAACATGAGTCTATGGACTAATTTTTCTCACTCAAAATTTATATTCCTCGAACAGATATTTATAACGAGGTATGGTGCACATCAGACGAATATCGTATGCCAAAGTTATGTCCCTGGGAAGTTGATGTACCAATTTACCCAAAAGGGGCCCATAGTTTTGGCGCTTCATCTCCTAGGGTTAGGTTTTTTGATGTTTAGGGTTTTCCAATGTTTCTCAAGAATAAATAGGCCTTCATGCCTCATTGTAACACATTTTAGAGGCCTGTAGCCACCACATCTCTTCTCAGAGATAAGCTACTAGCACCCTAGCTAGTTTATCTCCATTCTGTTTGTAAGAAAATTTCAGTTCTTTGATATTAATGAAATGAAGTGTTGTTTCCACTGCATCTTTGTATTTATGGGTATATGTGTATTCTGTTGCATTCCTACATAAATCTGGATCAAATTCTTTCTTCTTTCCCTCTTGGCTGGAGACTTCTTCCCCTTAGCCTTCCATCCTTTTTTGACTAATACATTGTCCTCTTCCTCTTCATTGCATGAGGTAACATCTCTGGTATTCCATATTATTTCCTCTTGTACTAGGTCAGACCATAACCTCTCCCAACTTGGTACCTTCTCCTTACCATTTACTGAATCTTGATAATTATGCCATCTCTTGTTAAGGCTCATAAGGGCTAGAGGTACCATGTGTTATTCATGGAAATTAACAAAAACCCCACCAAATTAATCACAAAATTGTGTAAACTTGCTTAGCTATTGTGGAATTATTTCATTTTTCTACATCTTGATACTTCGAAGCTTGTCCTTGAGTGCCAATTTCATGTGGTCACTGTTTTTCTCAAAAAACTCTGTTAGTTATTTACACATCGTGAATAGAGTCTATTTTTCATGGAGATTTGAGACAATATGATCCCATAATCCCTCCAATATTATTCTGTTTTATTTGTCGAGATATTTATTCCATTGAGAAATGTTTTGGGAATTATATGCTTGCAATTTTTTCTACATTTGTATTTATGTATTCCAGTAGTCAATTTTCATCTGATGCCGCCTCCATACGAATATTCCATTTAAAAAAAAAAGGTTCCTTCCAAGGAATACTCTAGCCTGAGTCCATTTAAAGCCATATTCTTAGTGCTGAAAAAAACCTATAACACTGATCTTCAAATTTGAATCTCCTTCAAAGACAACTTCAAAATCTCTTCTCCGCTATGAATATAAATCTAATACCATGTAGAAATTAATGCAAATACTCTAAAATGATCATGAAATTTACTATATCATAACGCTAGAAGCTACTCTACTAAACTGTGGAAGAAAATTCACAATTGAGAACACAAATCAATAACATGAAAAAGGAAACATCACACATGCACATAGATTTATCTAAGGGAAATCAACTGCTCAAAACCCCTTACTATTTGTATTGCATTTATCAAGGAATATATATGAAATTCAGTGCTTTCTCAAGCCTGAGCATACCATGCAAGTGTATATTAGATCTCTCTGCCTGAATAACTAAATTTGACAAATACTTAGCCAACTTTTCAAACCTCCAAGGTCCTATTTAATGTTGGGTTTGTGTTATATTCTTTCCACGACTAGTCACGCGCGCGGGGGGGGGGTTAACAAGGGGGCGATATCCCCCCCCTGTACATTGCACTGGGTGCAACGTACGGGGGGGTGACAGGGGGGGAAATGCCCCAGATTTATTTATTTTGGTCCTTATTTTCCGGTGGGCGGACCCGCCCATGGTTTTGTGCATGGGTTTGCACATGGTTTTGGGGCATGATGGTTTTTTTCCCCTGGTATTTTGTAGATCCGGTCAAGGGAACTACAATTATGTTCTAATGTAGGGTTAATGGATTGGGGTTTATGTATGCTTCGGCATGTATATATATATGTGTTATAACACTAAAAGTAATATAATGAAAAATTAAGCTGGTCGTCCCAATTTGGGATCCAGGGGAAAATCTCTGTGTTTATCTGTTTTATGTTTTATGCTCTTGCTATTGTTTATTTTCCATTTTTAAGCTTCGTTTGCAGATAATTTCTGTACAAGGTTAAAACCTACAATATCCTTGCAGATTTCCTCTAGGAAATTAGCCCCTATTAAATAGGAAATTCCCTCATCTAGATTTCGCAAACCCTTTATGTCCTTCCTCTGACTGCATTCACCATGTATACACACTGGAATATGCTACAACTAATAGTAAATTTTCATGAATTATACATATCAACTGGGTAAATTGAATTCTCTACATGCAAAAGCTAATTTAGGTTAATTGGTTAGTTATCTGGATTATTAGTGAGTGGAGTTGAAGTTACATTGCACAACTTGACCTTCCACTAGTTCCCCCAACAATTAGAACTAGTTTAACTAACCATAACTCAGTTTAAATGAATTAAATTGCTACAGCTGAAATTAAATTAACCTACACTCCGAAAATTTAGGAACATATTTCAAACAACTGAACTTCATCTCTGTAACTCGAATTAACTAATCCAGACTCCTATTTATTAGGAATTAACTCAACTAATCTAAAATTGAACTTATTAACTCTAATTTAGTGCTTAAGTGAGTTTCAATAGCCATGTCACCTCAGTTAACTCCTCCAAGTTTTCTACAGACGTGGAATTTTTAATTTCCTCAATTTTATTAAGGAAAAAAAATGAGATTTTCTTGATGCATTTTCAACACAAAGGATGAAACCCTCATACAATATTGGGGTATGATTTGAGGGTTTTTTTTTTGTATTTTTGAAGTGTATTCTTAATTATATTAGGGAGACAAATTATCATGAATATAGTTGATTTTTTGGAGGTTATTTGTATGTTGTTATAGTAGGTATCCCTTCTTCTCTTGCCACCCCTTTCAGATTCATTGAGGTATGGGTTTATAACCACCTCATATTTATTATTTTTATCTTTTAATATTTTTATTTTTTTCCGACTGTAGGTCCTTAATCATGTTCTATAGTTCGTTCAAGATTATATTTTGAGTCCCCCTATACGTTGATCCCTCTGTTGAAAACAAAAATTTAATATGCTAGAAGGTTTTTGGACTGTATTCCCCATACTAAAGTTTACATTTTTTTGTGATGCAGGTTTCATGATGAAAGTACCACTTGCACTCACCTTCATGTATTTAGTCATTAATTAAAATTTCATTTCTTCAATATAAGGATATTATTGGCTCCTTTAATATATATTTAGCTATGGAATCTTTCACTTCAATACTGTTCTCACAATCCATGCTCTCTGGATTTTTTCAAGTATGAAACTTGAGCAGAGGAAAATATATGGGTACAAACATATTAGGTATTGTTACTTTTACATAGTAGAGTAGTGAATCTATCACTTTCGCTAATATTATAGGCCGACATCCTAGACATTCTTACCTCTACTTACCATGACTTTGAATCTTCTTTTCAGTTAATGGCACAAAAACTCTCATTATAAAAGTCTTCTTAGTTTTCAGGCCTAATGGTTTTTTGTTTTGAAACTCAAGTAGGGTAGGTTCTTGAGTTGAATGTTAAGTGAATTTCTGACTACTATATTTAAATTTGGCTCAGAAAGCATAGTTGTGATTTTTTCCCTGAATGCTATTGATTTTTCTATTTATCAAAGGTGCATATACCAGTCAGATATTTATGGACAATCCATAGTTTTTTGTTTCTCAAGAAGTGCCAAATAAATATAAATCTTGGCTCATTCCTACTAATAAGAATTTCATCATATCTAGTGTTTAAGGTCTATAATTTAATTTTCCTCCAAATGTGCATATATTATTGGTATGTTAGCTATATGGATACCATTTTTTCTTGCATAATTTGATAGTTTGAGTAAATGTGTTCTTCCATGAACCTCCACTTAGCCCTCACACCATTCATGAACAACCAAAGTTTTGTTTTTTCATGTATAAATCTACATTTAACTACAACAGATACCATTCCATAATAGGATTATTATAAAAATTACTGATAATTTATAACCTACAATCCTATTTCGAGTCTCACCAATAATGTAATAAAGTTATGAATATTCATACACACTCAACCCTATTCCTTATGTATTATTGGAAAGTTTCATTCTCATAATATTAATATTAGGGAAAATTTTAAGGATGGACATTTATCTTAAAGTTTAATAACTTGGCGAATCTTAGTAGTTCCCGTTATGTGAATTGTAAAATTTTCGATGTTATTTTTGTAAAAATATTAAGTTTTGTAATCATTTTATGCTAGTATATATAATTATTTGGTGATTTTTAGGGTAAAATATTTTATACTATAAAATTTGGGCGAATCAATTTTCAAAAATAGAAGGAATTGGCGAAGCTTTTTTTATGGAAAAAGCATGGAAAATTAGCCCACCTGCGACTATTAACCTGTAAAATTTTCCATGATTAAGATGTTTTTTTTCTTATATTTTATTTAAGTACAATAAGTTTATAAAGGAGGTTATCTTCGAAGTCGCTCCATGATATTGGAGCATCACATCTAGGCAACCTGTAAACCTTGGAGAAATGTTCCATGTTAAATATTGTTTTTTTGCTTCTTCTTTTTTTTCCACTTCCCAATGCTAAGTTCCAGCTCCTCCTCTCATTGCTTTTATAACTTACTTTTGTTGATGTAGTATGCTATCTGGTTCAATAATTCTATGTCTAAGTTATTACCTTAGGATTATCTCTACACATTTAATTGGATGATTTGGTATATCATAAAGGGTACAATTGTATATTACTACATCTAGACAATTTATATTTACAAAAGCTTATTTAATAGTGGCTATGTTGATCATGAATGGATACTAGTATTGACGACTCCCCTTTCGCCATGATGGTGTCCATCACGTGGTAGCTTGAGTTTTCTAGGGCCTAGTTCAACGGTCACGATGTATTGGGTGAGACTGACAGATGGAATTGATTCTAGGTGACACTAAGCCCCTTCACTCACACTTGTTTCCTCATTCAGTCACATTCGCCGATGTACTCGACTCCTACGGATCTGGTATGGTCCTTTTGATTATGCACTGTAATATTCCATTTTTGGAGGCTAACCTTGGTCGATGGTGTCTCTTTGGCCTAGTATGGTTCATCGTTGGCTTTATCTCGAGTTATTAGGTATTATATTCTCCTTTTGAGATTTTCTTTGTTAGGGTTTTGTCGTATTTGAACCATCAATTTAATATTTCCTCTTTGCTTTAGGATGGATCAACAATTCGAGCTTCGTGACCAATCTGGTTTCCTATTTTATTTTCATAGATGGTATAAGCTTCTTTCCCATGTAACAAATTATTAACTTCCTCCATTACTCTTTGAAGAATAGAACCTTCACTTTGGATTTTTTGTTTTTATTTTTCTTCAACAGAATATTAAGTTGAAGTGAATACTTTATGGATGGGAGTACAACCGTTTTTATTTCCTTGTGGTCTCTTTTCTCTGTAATATCAGTGCTGGGGATAAGATCTTCTTGGTAGGTCAAGGTTTCAAAACCTTCATTAATCTCCCATAATTTTTTAAATCTATACTCGATGTGATTCCACAAAGAATGTTGAATGGTTTCAAGAATAAATGAAAGCTCTAAGGGCTATAATTTCATTCAATTCTACTAGTTTTTTCTACTGTATTTCTAAGGTAACAGTCTCAAGAATTCAACAAACATACATCACCAAATAGTTCCCATACAAATTACCGAGAAGGACCACCTACGAGAGCTTCCACTTGTAGGAATTTACAGGGTAATTTCCTTAGATCAAACACCAAAGGTCATCATTCACAAATAGATCACAAACCAGTACACTAGTATTTGATGTGGTTAAAACCCTTGAAGAGGGAAAAAATCCACTACCCAAGCCAACACGACCACTTCAGGAAATTTATTAATATAAAAAAAAAATTACATAAGCTTCTCTCATAAATGGTTACTAGAAAAATGACCCTCCATGCTCTTTAAATAGAGATCATGAACCAACCAAGTGTTAAGCCACAGATCAAGTGTTGGTAATACCGAGGAGAGAGTGAATCGTTGGATCACTACATATCATGATCGTCGGATTATAAGTTAGAAATGTACATAGTAAAGAAACATACTCTACCTAACTCTACGCTAGACCAAGTTATACTTAACTATTTCCTATGTGTACGAATATCATAACATCACCCCTTAAGAACAACTTGGGATAGGATTGAAGGATTTACAAAGGTGACAAAAAATGATACTATTTCCTATGTGTTGAAATATCCTAACATCCCCCCTTAATAATAACTTGGGATAGGATTGAAGGATTTACAAAGGTGACACAATAGGAGAAGGAAGGAGGCATTAGAGCCTATCCCACCTTAATGATAAATTTCCTAAACTCAAAGCATAGATCAAACTTTGGTAAACTTCGCTTCTATGAGAGCCTTTGTAAAGATATCGATAACTTGATCATTGGTTGAACAATACTACACTTCAAGAACATGATCATGAATGAGATTTTTGATGAAATTTATATGAAGCTCAAAGTGTTTCATATGCTGATGTTGAACTAGGTCTTTTCACAGCTGAATGGAACTCTGATTATCACACCAAAAAGTATTTGGATGCTGCCAATGATGACCAAATTCAGACAGGATCTGACAAAGCCACATGGCTTCCTTGCTAGCTTCAACTACACCACGATACTATGCTTCTGCTGAAGAAGGAGATATGGCACTTTGTTTATTACAAGAGCATGTAATAGGTCCTGAACCAAGAGCGAATACATATCTTGCAGTAGAATTTTGATCATCAGGGTCACCAGCCCAACCAGAATAAGTGAAACCAATCAACAATGGAGATGCTCCTGCATTGTAATGAATCTTGAACTGAATTGTACATCGAATATATCAAATTATTCTTTTATATTATTTCCATTGACTTTATGAGGTTGGTGCATAAACCAAGCAACAAGACCAACGAAAAAGGAAAGGTTAGGATGGGTATGGGTTAGATAGAGAATTTTACCTACAAGTTGATGATATAAGGTAGCATCAAGTTCAGGGGTAGTACAAGTGACTGAAAGATTTACTCCAAAATGAAATGGAGACAAAGTAGGCTTACATTCTTCCATGTGAAAGTGGCGTAGAAGATCACAAGCATACTTGGACTAAGAAAGGGTAATACCTTCTTTGGATGGAAAGACTTGAAGACCAAGGAAATAATGCAAGTGTCCTAAGTCTGTCATTTCAAACTTATTTTTGAAGCTAGACTTCACATGTTTTATCTAGTTGGGATCACTACCAGTAAGGATAAGATCATCAACATAAAGAGCAAGGATGATGAAATACTTACCCACTTTCTTGGTGTAGACAGTGTTATCAGAATGACACCCAGAAAAGCCATTATCTAAGAGAAATATATCCATTTTGGCATAGCAAGCCCAAGGAGCTTGTTTGATACCATAGAGAGACTTCCTAAGGTGAAAAAAAGGCTAGATTTGTTTTGAATAAACCCAAGGGATTGTTACATGTATATTTCCTCATGCAAATATCCATGTAAGAAGGCAGATTTAACATCCATATGATGGACTTCCCATTTAAAGGAGGGAGCAAGGGAAAGAACAAGGGAGATAGAATTCATTTTGGCAACAGGGGAGAAGGTTTCAATATAGTCATGCATTCAACTTGTGAAAATAATTTAGCAACAAGACAAGATTAATGTCTATCCACTTTTCCATCCAGTCCAACTTTGTTTTGTAAACCCATTTGCATTTGACAAGTTTTCTTCCCTTTGGAAGAGGAATAAGATCCCAAGGATTTTTTTCCGATAAGGAAGGATATCCTTCATTCATAGCTTCATCCCAATCTAGATGACCTAAAGCTTCTTCAAGGGTGTCTAGATTAGTATTTTCTAGAACTTGAACTAATAAGGAAGAGGCCCTTTCGAAATGATAACGTGTACGACATTGATCTGCAGGGTCACCTGCGAGAGAACCTACAACATCTCGAGTAGAGTGGACCCATCTTGGAAGCTATCAATCTGAAAGAATATCTTGAGGAGTTGGAGGAGGATTATCATCCTCGTTGTCATCATCCTAGCTAGAAGGACTGCTGTCAAAAATAGAAGAGATAGAGATAGGTGGCACATATCTCGAATCAAGCTCGTAGGCCAAAGGTGTCACACCCACCAAACTAGGCTCGCAACCCAATATATTTTCATCAAATTATACATCTCTTCTCATGATTACATTTTTGGATTTTGGTTGAAGAATTTTGTATCCTTTGACATGTTTAGAATATCCAAAAAAAATCATTTTTCACTCTTAGGTTCTAAGGCTTTACGTTTCACATCTGGAATATGGGCCCAAGCTTTGCCTCCAAAAAGAAGAAAGTCACTTACATCTAGTTTGATTGAGCTTGAGGCTTCTTATGGAGTTATATTCCTTAAAACCTTAGTAGGAGTGTGATTAATGATGTAATTTGCACAATTAATTGCTTCTGCCCAAAAATTAAGACTAAGTCATTTAGATTGAAGCATACAATTAGCCATTTGTTTTAAGGTGCAATTCTTCCTTTCAGCTACACCAATTTGTTGTGGAGTATATGGAACATTATGTTGTAATTGAATTCCATGCTCAGTGTAAAAGTTGATAAAATTTTTGTTAACATATTCTCCTCCATTGTCTGATCTGAACTTAAGAATTTGATGTCCATATTGTTTCTCAACAAAGGAATTAAAGGCCAATAACATGTTAAAAAATACACTATTGAGTTTTAATAAGTATACCCAAGTGAATTTAGAAAGATCATCAATGAAAGTTAAGAAGTATTTTCATCCAGAGAAAGAAAAAACAGAAAGTGGACCACATAAATCACTGTGCGCAAGCTACAAAGAGGTTGAAGCATGTCAAGAGGCATGTTTTTCAAAACTATCCCGATTATTTTTTCCAAGTACAATCTAGAACAAACACCATCTCAACAAGATACCATAAGAGGAACTATCACCATATTTTATTTACGTAGATTTTGAAGAGAGAAATAGTTTAAGTGACCAAATATCTCATGCCAAAGTTCACTGACTTCATCATTATGAGCAAAAAAAACGTAGGGAATACATGATGACCTAAATTTTTCAAACTTATACAACCTTGTGCAATCATCAACAATGCTAGTAGCTAAAATATATATAGAATATTTTAGGTCTTTAATTACAACATCATGATGTGAGAATTCTATTATTTTCCCTTCACCTGAATGAGTTATCTGATAAATAGATAGAAATTTATAGGACAACGTAGGAACACATAATACATCATTAAACTGACCATTATCTAGATGAATGGTTCTAGATACCACAACACTAAGAGATCTATCATCACCAACATAAATATTTTTGGTGTTACAATCATTTAAAGATGAAAAATGGCTTTATTTTTGGCCATGTGGTAAGATGCTCTGGAATCAATGAGCCACTCATGAGAATGAGAAGAAGAAGAGACATTTACTACATAACCAGACCTTGATGTTTGTCAACCACACGTAGAAAGTGCCATTGCCGAAGATGAAGTTGAAGAGTTCTCCAAATTGATATCGTGCTTCTTCATTGTTGCTTCCAAGGCTTCCCTCTTTTTAAAACATTTGGACTCTACATGGCCATCACGATTACAAAATTTGTAATTCATATCTATTTTCTTCCCTTTGTTTTTATTTTCCTTATCATTTTGTTGAGTTACTTTTCAATTTGTGGCTGAAATTGCTTAAAACCCTTGTTTGGTTTAGTACCATTCTTTTTAGGATACTGCTTCATGGAATTATTTTGATATGGTTGTTGTTGGGCTACTAAGGCTTTCTTATAAGAGTTTCAAGTATCAATAAGACAATGGTGTAAGAGTTTTTCTTGTTCTCTTATCAAAGAATCACAAAAGGCATCAAAAGAGGGGGGATTGTAGGTCGTTCCTTAAGAAATGAGGGCTTCTCTAGTGGAATCGAAGTGGAAACAAATACAGAGTGTGCAGGGCCAAGCATAGCAAGAATGGAATAGATAAGGCTGCCATCTTCCTTTTTGACCTTAAAACCTTCTAAAAGAAGTCTAAGCGTCTTGAATTTGGACAAAAAATCTTCAAACAAGAGAAATTATTGGGGTCCAAAGTAAGCAACTCATTTTCAAGATGGTGGGCCCTGATTTCATTTTGCATGCCTAAAAAAATATTTATCTTTTTAATAGTTGCATCAAGGGTGTCAATTTCTTGGATATGAAATCGAAGATCTTGAGAAATGGACATTCCTATCAACCCCCATGCTTAATCTTTTTATCTCCCATTTATTGACTTTATCTCCATCGGTAGGTTTAGTTTCTTGTCATATGGATATTTTATAAATCCCTTTAATTGTAAGTAAGTTTATCATGTAGGATATCCATTGAAAATAATTAGTGTTGTTAAGAATAACCAAGCATTCACTTCCCATTTTTTTAAAAACTGAAGCTGAAAAGGCTGAATCTAACAGCTCCAATGGAAATATCTTTAAAAATTAGATTGGTTCAAAAAAACCGGCTCGAAAATGACTTTTGAATGAAGAAGTTATGTCCTTTTGAGAAAAAAAATGTGTTGTAGATGATGAATAGTTATGTGAAAGGTTAAAATCTGATGAGGAAGTTCTACTTTAAAAACACTCCCCCCCTTCCTGAGTTTTGCAACTCTAATGTGTAAGAGACAACCCTTTCTTAAAAAAAAACCAAATTCTATATAAGGCAAACAAAGACAGTAGCATCTCTACACCATGAGCGTCTAAAGATTCTATAATGTTTGAAATGAGAAGTGGTTTTTTCATTTTATGTGTTTCCCAAAAAAACACAAAATGCGTGCAAAAAAACCAAGTATAATTTTTTCGCTAATTTTTATTTACTGAGATCACACAAAGACGTGGGGAAAGAGCATACGTACTAAAAAAAAACTAGTCTTCTTGTTTCTGATTTGCCAAGATCACACACAACATGGAGCAAAGAGCATACACATAGAAGAGGGTATAGATAGAACAATAAAAAAAATTAAACCGAAAAAAACAAAAGGATTAATAAATATAACTGCAAAAAAGATGCTTTATACCTCCAAATCTAAAATGGCATAAATTGGGAAACCAAAAACCTTTTCACATGAAAAAAAAGGGGTTCCTCACTATAACAGTCGCTCGAGACACAACAGATTAGTTCTCCCAGCCTGAAATTTGTTAGAAATAGTATATATGAAAAACATCAGTCACATGCAGTCAAACCAACTTCAGATTTGGATCAACAACAAATGCAGCCCTCAAAATGGCTCTGATACCACTTTTCTTGAATCACAATTTCTATTAGACCAAACCCCACATGCATTATTCAATGATCGCATCGCCAGAGATAAGGATCCACGAGAGGCAGTTTGTCTATGTCGCGAAACACATTGGAAGCGGTGGTTTATACAATGTCCAACAATCTCCCCCGAACATGAGTCATGCGTGCATCGAAATCATGACCTATGCTCTAATACCATGTAGGAATTTACAGGGTAAGTTCCTTAGAGAAAAAACAAAGGGTCACCTCTCACAAAAAATGACAAATTAGTACACCAGTATTTTACGTGGTTAAAACGCTCGAAGAGGGAAACAATCCATGGTCTGAGATGACATGGCCACTTTAGGAAATTTATCAATATAAAATTTTTTTACGTAATCTTATGTCATAAACGATTAATGGAAAAATGACCCTCCATTTTCCTTAAATAGAGATCATGGACCAATCGGGTGTTAAGCCATGGATCAAGTGTCGGTAATACCGAGGAGAGAGTGAACCGTCGGATTGCTACATATCGTGACCGTCAGATTATAAGTTGCAAATGTACATAGTAAAGAAACACATTTTACCTAACTCTATGCTAGAATAAGTTATACTTAACTATTTCCTATGTGTCGGAATATCCTAACACTACTCAATGCATCCTAGCATTACAATGAATGAAAAGTAAAAATTGTGTCTGGTTACAATTTCAACACATCTAAATTTCCCTTTTTTTGTAGAAATTTCCTTGTGTTCTATCAATCTTTTGTGTACATTATTATTTCTATCTACCACTCAGAGTTTAGGAAATAGGGTTACTTTTTCATGTAAATCTATAGGTAAAACCTTGACTAACACATTTGTAACAACCCTGGTGAAAATTCCATGTAATAATGTTAAAATAATAACCACGTTTGATGGGACACTTATTACAAGCTCAATGGTGGGAAAAACATCCTAGTGCGGGTGTTCACGTGGTTTATTATGGCCAAGGAAATTGGAAAAGGCCATGGCTAGGGAATTAAAAAGGAAAAATGTATTTTTTGCACATTTATTTACGAAAATAATGGAAATTAGGAGAAAAGGGAGATGAAAGGTCACAAGTTGAAGGTGAGGAGGAAATTGAAGGAAAATAGTGGAAAATGAAGAAAAGAGAGGCCTATTCTATAAAAAGACTTATGGGGATCCGTTGGTAGCTTTTTTTAGTGCATTTTTGGAACTCTCTCTCTCTCATACTATTGGATACTTAGAGTTTTCTTGGAGCACTCTTGGAGAGTATGGATACTTGGTTATTTGGAGAAAGAAAGAAAAGGAAGAGCAGGAAAGCGCAGGTGGACATCAGGATCAACAACTGCAATGGGATTTGGTTGTAGGTATCGAGTTGCATGTATGTTTTCCTCACTAATTTTCACATGCATGGGTATTCATGTTCATTTTTCTAGCCTTGCCATTTCCTGGAAAACCATGGTATTTTGGGTTTGTTTCCATTGATTGTTTTCTCATTGGTTTGCATGATTCCTTTATTTGTGGCTTTAGTTATTAGTTCCTAGAAGCCTTGGTTGGATAAATGCTCTAGAAGCCTAGTGGAAAACTGCGGGCTGAGTTACTAGTCCTCAAAGCATTGGTTGGACAAATGCTCTAGAAGCCCTAGGTGGGTTTAGTTACTAGTCCTGCAAGCCCTGGTTAGACAAACTCTTTTGAAGCCCTATAACAATTGGGGTTGAGTTACTAGTTCGGGAAGCCCTGGTTGGAACAAACACTCTGGAGCCCTAGAACAACTTGGATAGAGACCAATCCATGATGGTTAGTGATTTCTGAACGTGAGGTGGAATCACTGTTTTTTGGGTTGAGACAGTTCAGTCTCTGGAGCCCTGATTTGGTGTTGATTGATGCGTTTGAGAAAGTCCTAGATTCATGTTTTGAATATGGCACAAGGGTAATTATATGAAGTGAGATTGGGTCAGCCAATCTATGGTCAAGTGGAACATGGAAGTCCCATCTCCAGTTGGGTTTTACATTCATTAATGAAGTGTTCATTCCTCTCTTATTCAGTATGAAAATGTGTTGGTTATTATATTTATTTATTTATTTTATATCCATTATATTTATGTTCTTATTGTGCTAGTTATAAACATGTATTTGATCAGTAATGACATATGTCTCTATCCATGTTTTTACGATTAAGTGAACGCACAATGTATCTAACACTGTTACCGATGAAATAGGTAACCTAACCTCAAAACGGGAACTCTAGCCCAAAAACTCTCAAAAAACATGAAAAAACACCCCCAAAAAAAAAAGTGTGTCTTCCAGAACGCACTTGTTTTTTTTTTAAGGTCAAATTTCAACATTTTCTAAAATTATGCTAAAAACAAAATTGTTTGTTGAAAAAAGGATTGAAAAAACACCCCCCAAAAAAAAGTGTCTTCCAGAACGCACTTCGTTTTTTTTTAAGGTCAAATTTCAACATTTTATAAAATTATGGTAAAAACAAAATTGTTTCTTGAAAAAAGGATTGAAAAAACACCCTCAAAACAAAATCAGTTGATGCTGGAATAACAAAAAAAAAAATTGTGTCATACTTTTGGCATTTTTAAAAATAGAAGTAACATTTTTTAATTTTTAAAATTCAAACATTAAAAAAAACCTAAAATTTAAGAAAAAAAATAAATTAAAAAAATAAAAACATTTAAAGGCTTAAAATTTAAAAATATATGAAGATAAAAAAAATAAAAATAAAAACAAAGTAAAATTTTTAATTCAATCATTAAAAAAAACCTAAAATTTAAGGAAAAAAAAAATAAAAAATAAACCAAAAAAAAATTAAGATTAAAATTTAAAAAAATATAGAAATTAAAAAATAAAAATAAAAACAAAATAAAAATATTAAATTAAAAAAAAAAAAGTTAAAAAAAAAGAAGGAAAATATAAAAAATAAAATATAGAAATTAAATTTAAAAAAGAAAAAGAAAATGCTTATTAAATTTTAAAAAAGAAAAAAAAAATTTAAAACAAATAATTAAATTTAAGGAAATATATTAAATTTTAATAAATTTAAAAATTCAAAATTTAAAAAAAAAACACTATTCAAATTAAAAGGAAAAAAAAAGAAAAATTAATTAAAAATAAAAAATAAAAATAAAATACAATGAAAATATCAAATTTAAAACAATATATATTAAAAAAACAAATAAACTATAAAAAATAAATTAAATTTAAATTATAAAAAATAAAATATATATATGAACTTAAATTAAAATAGGTATATACATCGAATTTTATTAAATTAAAAAAAAAGGTTAATATTAAAATAACAAATTAAATTTAAAAACAAAATATTAAATTTTAATAAATAAATGAATAAACAAATAAATTTTGAAAGAAAAAATAAATTTAAATATAAAAGAAAAAAAAAATATTGTTAAACGAAAAACTTTAAAAACTTCAAAAATCAATTAAAAATGGAAAATTGAAAAAAATTAAAAAAATTAAGTTTCATTAAAAAAAAAAATCTAATTTTAAATACACAATTTTAATTGAAATAAAAAAATATAAAAATTTTATGTAATTAACAAAAAAAATAATAATAAAAAAGTAAAACATTTAAAAAAAATATTAAATCCAAATAAATTAAAAATATATATATATAATTTATTGAATTTTATAAAATTATATTAAAAAACTAAACGTAAAATATATAAAATTATGAAATTTAAAATAAATAAAAAATCAATTAAATAAAAAAAATGGCAAAATTTAATAAAAATTATTAAAAATAATAATAATAATAATAAATTTAAAACAAAAAAATAATAAAATTAAAAAAAAACAAATTTTATTTTAAATAATTAAAAAAATAATAATAATATTTTGAAATTAAAAAAAAAAAAAATCAATTAAAAAAAAACAAATTAAAAAAAATTAATTAAAATTTAAAAAAAAAAAAAATCAATTAAATTTTTTTTTTAAAAAAAAATCAATTAAAATGGTGGTCGTTGGGGCGCGGCCCTGCGGGAGTCGGGGGGCGGGAGGGCGGTCGGAAGGGACGCCGCGGGTGGCGCGCGCCCGGCGGGCGAGCCGGGTGCACGGCGGGGGCGGCCTGTGGGCCTCCGTTCGACGAGCGAGCTGATTCTCGAATCGACCCCTGGCCCCCGAGCGAGGCCGGGCGAGGAGAGCGTGGCGCCGCCGGCCCCGGCCGTAGCCCCGGCGGGCGGACGCCTTTTGCGGCCACCATTTTAATTGATTTTTTTTTTTTTAAATTTAATTAATTTTTTTTAATTTGTTTAATTGATTTTTTAAATTTTTGTTCAAAAAATAATTTCAAATTTTTTTTTTATTTTTTTTTAATTTATTATTTTTATTTAAATAATTTTTTTTTTTTAAATATATATACACATCTAATTTTAATTTGATTTTATTTTTATTTTTTATTTTTTATTTAATTTTTTATATTTATATTTTAATTTGATTTTTTTTTTTTAAATTGAATTTCAAAAAATTTAAAATTATTTTTTTAATTCAATTTGTTTAATTTTTTTTATATTTAATATTATAGAATAATTATTTTTTTTAAATTTAAAATTTAAAATTTATTTATTAAATTTTTTAAATTTTAATTTAATTTAATTGTTTTTCTTAATTTTTTCGTTTATTTAGTTTTCATTTTTAAAATCTATAAATGGTTTCATTTAAAAAAAAAAAAAAAAAAAAAAACACTAAATTTATGTATATTTGTTTTTTAAATATTTGCACGTGGTTTTTTTCATTTTTTTGTTTTTTAATGATAGGTTTTTTTTTTTTTTAAATAATTTTTTTATTTTATTTTTCTTCTTCAATTTTAATTGTTTTTTTTAATTTGTTTTTTTTGTAAATTTTAAAATTTGTATTTTTTTCCTTATTATTATTATTATTTTTAATTTAAATTTTTAAATTTATTTTTTTTTAAATTTATTTTTTTCTAAATTTTAATTTTGTAATTTTAATTATTTTAATTTTAATTTTTTAAATATATATATATATATTTTTTAATATATTGTTTTTTTTAATAAGTTAGAAAGAAATGTTTTTTTTTTATTGGTTTTTTTATTGTTTTTATATATATTTTTTAATCTAAGTTTTGTGTTTTATTACCAACATGAAAATCACCACTCTAAAAAAAAAAGGTTGATGCAGCATCAATACGTTTCAAAATTAGCTTGAAAATCACTGCTCTAAAAAAAAAAGGTTGATGCAGCATCAATACGTTTCAAAATTAGCATGAAAATGACTGCTCTAAAAAAAAAAGGTTGATGCAGCATCAATACGTTTCAAAATTAGCATGAAAATCACTGCAAAATCACTGCTCTAAAAAAAAAAAATTGATGCTGCATCAATACATTTCAAAATTAGCATGAAAATCACTAACATTTTAAAACAAATATTCATACTTCATAAATAAAAAATTTAGAGTGTCAAAAATGTGCACAAAAAAAAAAAATGGTGATTCTGCATCACCACTTTTCAAAATCGGGTGCTTTTTATGCTACCAAAAAAAAGTAGGTAACATTGCGGTTACCTATTTCATCGGTAACATTGTTATCTATGGTAAAATATAATGTATTGTAGCTTATGATTTATGGGATAAATGCTTCTTAGCTATTCTCATATTTTTAAGAGAACCCCATGTTTAAATTTTTTGTTTATACTTATAGATGAAATGTTCCTGACATGTTTGACGAAATTCCTATCATGGTTGGGTGGGGTCGGATGAGTTCTTGATGATTTTATTTCTTCTATAAAAAATTTTAATGTTTTTTATCCTCTCCTAAATTTACTGGAAGTTCTAGGCAGTGACCTGGGCTCAAGCTCTGAAAATGTGGCACGAATCCTGGAGTTGGACACACAGTATTGAAATTTTGTTGCCCTGACCATGGCCTTGACAAGGCAAGACCGCATCTAAGGGTCTATAACATTTCCTTACCCTTACATACCCACAGATAAGCCTCAAATGGGTTAAAAATCAGTACCCCCTCAAGGAACAGGGCCCTAGAAGGTTGGGTTATCTCCTGGGGATGCCAATGATGCAGTGTAAGGTTTGTTTGTCATGCTTCCATCAGTTCCACTTCCTTAAAGTCACATAGGAGTTTGAATCTCATATTAGTAGCCTCTTGTGACATGCTTACCCTGGTTGGATGACTACTTGGGTAGATGTAGGAAGAGTGTGTTACAGAATGGTATCAGAGCATATTTCAACCCTTGGACTGGATGGGTGTTGTGTTGGTCATGATTTTGTTGATTGCTTATGTGTTTCTAATACCTATGGTTTATGTGGTTGTTGCATCCATGTTGTGTTTGTCATGGTGGTAGTGGTTTCTCCATGGATGGGTTAATGATTATGTCGTGAGCATCTCGTCATGTGTGTATGACTTGTTATGTATTGTTCATGTTTGTGTATTGTGCATGCACATTGCTTGCATATTGTTACATGTTGTATATGCATTTCTTGTGTATTCTAGGTCACATATTGGTCATGCTTGTATAGTGTCTATGCATGGTTCCTTGTGTGATGTTATATGTTGAATATGCATTGGTCATTCATTCTTGGTTACATGTCTCGTATGGTTGTGTATTGTCTGCACTTGTGATGGTGTGGTCAAGTTTCATTGGTATGGTTATGTATTAGGTCATCTTGTGTAATTGGTATGGTTATGCATCCGTGACTGGAGCCCAACTAGACTAATGTTTTAAAACTAGTATAGTACCATGTGTTATGAGTTTATATGTTATTATAATGATGTATATACATGTATTTAACTTATTGTTTGACCTTACAGGATGTCTCCTCCAAAAATTACACTAACGTACCTTAGTTTAACTATGAATTGGTTTATTTGACATATTGTACATTGCAAGAAGAAATCAAATATGAATAGCAGAATGGTAAACTACAAAGATTCTACCCATGAGTTATATGAGTAGCATGGTTCTGGAAATTGGCGTGATTTTGCAGATGCACTTAGAAGCCTAAAGGAGGAAATAAGGAGTTGCAAAGAAGATAATGATAAAATCATACTGACAGATGAAACGAAATAAAAGGTTAATGCAACCATCCTTCAAAATTTGTCATAGTTTCAGAAACAGGGGCCACAATATAAAATTATTTTACATTAAAAATCACTAACATTATATAGAGAGTATATATAAAATCATTATAAATTTTAATAATTTTACAAATACATCAATAAACATTTTATAGTTTCCATATTAGGGACTAGTGAGATTTTCCAAATTTTTAAACTTCAAGATAATTTTCCATCCTTAAATTTTTCCTTGATGTGATGGGTCTGATAGGGATGGCACAATTAAATATGGTAGGATGTTGGACACTCCAGATAGGATAGGTGACAGAAACATGCATCATTCTATTTCTGGTTCAAATAGTCATCATGATAGTCATCGGTATCATCCTTACAAAAGGAATGACAAGGGCTATTTTTCCAGAAGAGTTTAAAAATAAAAAATCAACTATATTTGACAGAGAGATCAAGAAACCAGAGGATGGATAGGCATGGTTACTTGGCATGATGATTTTTTTTAGATTGAATCATTACTTGGAAAATTTGAAAGCTAGGATAGGCACATTCAACGTTAAAGGTAGACCAGACATTTTGTGAGAAGATGTGAAGAACTTAAGAGATATTTCCAAGGAGAATTTTACTTGTAGTTAGTTTGAAATTCTATTCCGAAAGAAGTATCTATCAGAGAGATACTACAATGACATGCAAAGGGAGTTTTATGAGCTGAAGATGGGTTCCATGATAGACGAGGAGTACACTAGTAGGTTCTTGGAGTTATTGAGGTATGTGCCTTACCTCAAGGAGGAGAAGGCCAAGATTCAAATATTTATTGGTGGGTTGTTGATTGCATTGGGAGATAGGATTGAGTTTTATGAGCTAAGATCATTGGAAGAGAACATCTAGAAAATCAATAATTGTTATCGAAAATCAAAGCACAGATTAGAAACTAAGCCAAATTGGAGAGATAATGATAAGAATAAATGAAAATGGGAGAATTTTAAAAAATTATATATTACAGAGAAATGGAACACATAATATATGCAGAAACACAAACACAGAAAACAAATAAAAAAAGAGAGACATAGTTATACGTGGCTCACCCAATTTGGGCTATGGCCACCATGAATAGCCAATCCTTGCTTTATATTATCCGCCAAGATGAAGAGACACAACCTACAACAGATCCGATGTAATATCCTCTACTCTCTCGCATAGTACCCCTTTTTTTTTCTCGCTCATAATACTCATACCATATACATCCGCAATACAATACACACATACAAAACAAGGGGTTTCCTTCTAGGGGAAAAAAAATCCTAAATTAAACATAACTTCTATCATTAGATCATCCCCCTAATGAACGGTCGAGATTGACTACGAAATTACATTATTTTACAAGGAAATTTTACATTTGTATTTAGCTTCAGCAGCGCTTCCACCGAAACCCCCTGCCAGGGGGTGGGGGAGGGGGGGGGGGGTGGGGGTGCTCCAAAAGGTCGTTGCCACCCCCTGAGACCCCCCTAGCAGTGATTAAATCACGAGTGACGTTTCTACCCCATTAATAATAGGGGTCCAACATGACGATACATCCAAATAAAGAAGATAATCAAGCTCCACACCCAACAAAGAAGAACTGAAAAATACTGCAAGATACAAGTGATCAGGATAATGTTTCCCCGCATAATAAGTTCAATACATCTATGAGAGGATGGGGGTTTCGATCTGAGGAGTAGAATAAGGATGAAGACTAGAAGCCTATTTAGCATTGCAATTGTGGCAAAGATCATCGTAGGAGATATTTTCCACAACATCATGGTGGTAGGCCACATATATACAATGCACATGAGGCACAGATAGTGGGAGATGTTGGGCATAACATTCCTCGAATTTATGCAGTTGTGGATAACATGAAGGTAGATCATTGAGCTTTTGTCATTCAGATGGATGGTAAGATTTTTAATCAAGTTGTTTCTGTTTTTATTCACCCTAGATCTAACTATAGTTATATTAATCCTGACTGGGTGGATAAATGTGCTTTTAGTAAGGAAATGCGTGCAAAATATTGGTTAGTGCAGGTGGGAAAAAGTATGAAGGAAATAATTCACCATTGGGTAAGATCTTGCGCATTTGAGTTAAACGGGATGCCTACAACAATGCACTTGAACATATTGGCTTTCGGTTCATATAGTATGCTATTGGGTATGTATTGGTAAAATATTCACATGACCAAGGTAGATTGTTATCACAAAGCTATTGAGTGCTTAGATGAAAATGGCAAACCAAGAATATTTCCACGAAACAATTCCACATCAGTTAGGATGGTGACAGCTATGCAGTCCTAACGCACTCATAGGAAAGGGTGTGTTCTATTTCTAGTTCATATCTCTAGTGATAATGGTAAGGAGGCTGAAGATGTAGATGTTTTGACAAGGTGTCTAATTTTTGTAGCAGTTTCAGGATGTGTTTCCATTAGATATTTCAGAGTTTCCATCACATAGGGAAGTAGAATTTTCTATTGATTCGGTATCAAGGGTGGCTCCAATATTAAAGGAAGCTTATATGAGGAGTGCACCAGAGTTGCTAGAGTTGAAATTTTAGTTGAAGGAAATGTTGGAAAAAGGGTACATTAGACCAAATGTATCACCATGGGGTTCACCGCTGTTGTTCGTGAATAAGAAAGATGGCACTCTTATATTGTGCATTTACTATAGTTAGTTGAACAAAGTGACCATCAAGAAAAAGAACATATTACTAAGGATTGAGGATTTTTTCAACTGGCTGAAGGGAGTTGCAGTGTTCTCTAAGATCAACTTGAGATCGTGAAATCATCAGGTACACATCAAACATTAGGACATATATAAGACTGCATTCAGGACTAGGTACAAGGATTATGAGCTTTGTTGTAGTTCCATTTAGTTTTACTAATGCCCCAGCTACATTTATGTGCTTTATGAATTGTGTGTTGTTTCCTTACTTGGACAAGTTTGTGATTTTTCCCATTAATGACATATTGGTTTATTCTAAAAATGAGGAAGACAATGGAGAGAATTTCGCAGCATTGTTTAGGTTGTTGAGAGAGCATGAGTTGTATATTAAGCTCAACAAAATGTAGTTTTGGTAATATCCAAAAATAGGAAAAGACAATAATATAAAACACAATAGATAGAAACTACAAAAATATGGAAATAAAATAAATACACCATAAAAATAGACACAATATCTGAGCCATTTTATTAAAAAGGAGGTGAAATACAATATACAACAATGCTAAAAAATAGAAAGACTCAAGCTGACAGAGATGGCTAGAGTGACCCTCAAGTCCCCTCACTGAAAACACTATGTTACTGTTACTATGCCAGAGGCCATACTACACTCTCCCTATCGGAAATGTTGGAAATATAAATGCTAGCTAAAAAGGGATGTGTAGATCAAACTATTATCGAGGTCCAAAAATGTTAGGATTTGAGATCTGACATCTATCATGAAAACCCAGAATAACCTAGAAAGGATTTCCAGATTGGATCACTTTGGAAAATCACCCTCCTAGGGCTTGCAATACATAACTGATGGCTATGCATATTTGTGGCATGAACTCAAAGATAAAATTGGTGCAATCATACACAATCAACTCAATACATGAAGGGTTGATCCCTTCTCCTAATATCCAAGCTAGAAGCTTGAGATCTAGACCCTCCTTCCTCCTCTCAAGCTGCAGTTGTTGAATACACAACTACTGGAATAGACTGCACTGTCAAGAGGGTTGAAGTTGTAGCCTACTGCTGGATGATGGAATATAGCTCACAACCAATGGAAATAGTCTGACCAAAATGAGGGGATGATCCCTTATAGGATCCCAAGCTGGAATACTTGGAACTTTCTTCCTCCACTGGATCTACTTTGCTGGAATGCATAATTCCTGTAGGGATTTCTGCTACAAGAAGGTGTAAAATGATGGCCTGATGCTGAATGTCAAAAATTTTCTCCTAAAATATTGAAATAAATTCACAAGGTGAAAGGATGATCCCTCCACCAATTTCCTAGCTAAAATGCTAAGAACTGCCGTCCTCCCCTCAAACCCTCAAGTAGGAATGTGTAATTCATGAATCTGTATGTGTTGAAGAGAGGGGTTGAATGTGGCGCCAATCCCAGATGATGAATGGCTGCTCAAAGAAACCTTTGCAGAGTAGGAACTTGAAGTCCCCCATGGATAAAGGTGGGATTCCCGCTCGCGAACACCCGTGTGCTAAATAGCAGTGTGGACTTAACTAAACAGCTAAAGGGTGAAAAGAAATGTCAAAAGACAATACAATATCAATTTCCAAAATTCTTTTTATGGATACCTTCACCTTATTTTTATGCTTTCTGATCCTCCCCTAGCCCTGGCCCACCTCATTACTGTGCTGCACATGTGGCCACTAGCCTCCATGAATATTGTGTTGTCTCCCTGTGATCTCCATCATTTCTGCATTTAATATCCACTCCCTCCATCACATGTGCATTTAATGCACCACTTCCTCCATCACTTCATCATTATTGCTCTATGACCTTACTTGTATTCCTCCACTATCTCCATCATCTTCCTCATAATTGTTCCATGATCTCCACTATTCCATAATGCTAATCTACTATCTAACTAACCCATATTCACACAGCAAAAGTGGATTTTATTCATCTATGGGATTTATGGGTCCCTCCACCCTTTTATTACTTAACTAATTAAGAAAAGTAAGAACTCTAATATTCCAACGATCTGATGGAAAATTTGGAAGATTACAGTCCTTCTCGCAAAAATGTTGCTTGTCCTCAAGAAACTGCAAAATTAGATGCTGCAACAATCCATATCCCTACCAAGTGGCATCCTGATTGGAATTTATCCAATCTTCTCCATTGTGTTATGAATTCCAGCTTCATATATGCCTCTCTAGAATGTCTAGAATGGCCTCCAACTATGAATTTAGATGTCTCTCCTCATCAATGAATCCCCAAGTGGCAACCATCTACTATCCAAGAGCCTCTCCTCTACATGAGATATGCTAAATGTAGTGCTTCCTTCCCTAGGTGGAAAGTCCCAACTCATAAACTATCTCTCCAAACCATGTTTCTTGGAGTAGGTGGTGTCTTTCCATGGTCCAATCCTTCTCCCTATTGGCCTTGCTTGCTCCAAGAATCATCTCAACACTCTGCAAAATAATAAGTAGAGATATGTGGGTTTACAAGTGAAATGTCGTCCCATACTCCGTCAATAGCAACCACCGCAGCAATGCCTCTTGTTTCAATATCACACCATCACCATACCAAGTATGGTAGCCATATTATCTCAAGAGAAGCCACTACAGAAATGCCTCTTACTGCCACACCACCTCATCATCATACCAAGTATGGTGTCAGTAATCTCCTAACAGAAGCTAACGCAGTAATGCCTACTATTGGCATCCTACATCATCATCATGAAAATTATGGGAGAAAGTAAGCCCATATGCTCCCAAGAGTAACCAAAGTAGCAATGACTCTTGTTTCCACCTCATATCATCATAATGCAAATCATGGAGGAACAATATACTAGTTGACATGTAGAATGTAACATGTGCCCAACATAACCCATCTCCCTGCAGCCACATCATGTGAGTTCCATGAAATGTCCCAAACAATAATACACCCATTGACATAGGATATGTCATTTGATTGCCAAACTCTCTCAATAGTAACCAGCACAACCATGCCTCCTACTACTGCATCACACTAGTACTATGCAAGGCATGGATCATACACATGTGAAATGATGGGTAGTAACCATACTCACCCAAAAGCAACTGTCGCAGCCATGCTTCTTGTTGCCCCGTGTAATAGATCTACAAGTAGCCTTTCGATCACTTTCTCATCATCCTCACCCATCCATCCAACTGTGGGTGATGATTCCTATCATGCTCCATATTGGTATCTACCCAATGGAGAATACCAGCCTCCCCATTCTGATGACAATCTTTGCACTCCATGATATGTTGAAGTGCAACCTCCTTGAGGTCTCTCCATGATATCCTTTCATCGATGACCTGATAGAACCCATGAGGTTCTGAATATGTTGTATGCGGAAACTTCTCCCTGAGCTATGAGGTGCTCATCAAGAAGGCTCCATTCCCGATAATGGAAAATGCTATCCATCACAAGATTTCTACCATCTATCATCTGTCCATCCAATGATTCATAAGTGAAGCAGTCATCGAAATGCTCCGAGAATAATTGGGCCCCCAACTCTTCTCTGATCCTCAGTGACATCATTGCTTATCTCCATGATGGTGCATCTGTTGTCTCATGGCCATTTCCATACACAATGCTGAACCCATAGTCCTGCATTGGATTGATTAGGAATATTCTCATCCTATCCTTTGAAACTCCACACTCCAACACAAAGTGTTGTGTGCAGCTCAAAAATGTAAAACTAGGATGGTTATACATCTCCTCCTTGAACAATTCAAGGGTCCTCTATGCAGTAATAGTATGTTGCTTCAAATAAGATATATTCTTTAACCCTTGGTTATGAAATTTCCTGGATGGCATGACCCCACAAATCTAAAGTTGAGGTACTAAAATGATATGGGATGGAAATTTTTACAAACCTTGGATCCGTTGATGCTTGGGAACATCTTGCAAATCCACGTGAGTTCCTCCAACCAATGAAATGGCTTCTCCAACTACTGGTGATGGTGATGACTTCTCCTCTACTCCTGCACCAATGCTGGTATCTACTTCATCCTCCTCATGCACCTCTTGAATCATGCAAGGGAATATCAATGTCAAAGGCTCGAGATCATCTTGCAAAGATGCAAGTGATCCTTCTACTTATGCAAGTACTTCTACACCTAGTGGTGGTGGTATTTTCTCTTTTTACGAAGTGATAGTGCTGACATACTCATTTTTCTCCTCATGTTCTTCCTCATCAATATAAGAAAATGTCTCAATGGGAATTACCTTTGGTTTTCTCCTGTCAAACATCATTACCAACCTTTGACTAAAGTCTGCATAAGTAGTCACTCTTGCATGTTTCATATGGATGAACCACCAATCCTTTGCTTCACCGTCAAGGTGCAGCGCTGCAATCTCAACAAACTCTCTTTCCACTACTGGGTGTAGCTGGAAGAAATCATCTAACTTTGTAATATTCCTTTTTTTGGTATCACCTATGGCAGGGTTAGGATGGACTTCCAGAGTTGGGAGCAGACAAGTCAGAAATACTGGTTGGTGTCATCAGCACACCTAGGGAATTTTTGGAGGAGTTTTGAGGAGTTTATATGAGGACCCATGGAATTCTCTTGATATATTACATCATCTGCATAGTTTGCTTTTTGTTTTGGCGCATAACGACAACTTTCAGAAAAATGCGATATTTTTGGGCTTAACTCAATTAATTACGCTCAAGTTGGTATTCTGCGAGGAATACATGATAGAACACCTTAGTGTAATAGCATGTTCGAATTAGAATTAGGAGATCTTCAGGATGGGATGCTGAGAAGTGACTTACGGTGGCAAGAGATACTACCATGGCTGATACACTATTTTTCTTAATTAAAAATGACTTTAATTAGTCATTTAATTAAAGGAAAAATAATATTTAGAGGAAAAGGCGCCAAAAGTGACTCAAGTTAAATATAATTAAATTAAATTCACTTTGATAGAGTCAATGGAGGATCTTATAGAATAATAATAAAATAAGATGCTTCTAGAGGATTGGAGATCTATCCATCAGATCTATAAAAGGAGAAGTGAAGGTCATTTGGAGATATCTTGGATTGGATCATTGTTTGTGCGAGAGGTCTGAGAACTTGGATTCTCTACTTCAGTATTAGCCCCAGGATGGAAACCCTTGGGTGATTTAGTGAGAGTGGGTGAGCACCCCTCTCTTTCCTTGGTGGATCCATTCAGGATTCATAGGTTGCAGTTATTTCCATATTGTTTTGGGAGACCAGTTGTGGCATTGTTGTAGATATATTTGTGGCCATTGCTTCAGCCATATCTAGTTTTTGTACTAGAATTTTATATTAATAAAATGAGGCTGAGATCTTATGTATGATTATAATTTCTATTATTCAGTTGCATGTTCTATTTTCCATTTTTCGTAAATATTGTTTATAATGTTGACGACTTGGATTTCTGAAGGTATTTTTACATGGTAATCTTCTGGTGATTTATGGTTGAATTAATTTCTAGAAAATTTCATAAAATATTATGGTTACAATATTACAGTGGTATCAAAGCTGGTGATATTTCCATCCTAAGGGATACTTTCCAATTTACCGAAAAATCCAAATTCAAGGGTTTTACTATAGGTCAATTCTAGAGGAAGATCAATGGTTTATTATTTTGAGACATTATTGGAGGACACAATTGAGTTCTTTTATTTTTTGTTGGTTGCAAGTTTCAAGCTTGCGAGAGCTATAGGCGAACCTAGGTTCACTAGATTTTTAGCTATAGGTGAACCTCTTGGGTTGAGATTGGTATTCTATTTTTGCAGTAGTGTGGCAGTCTCTAGGACAACAAAGAGGAGGAGAGTTGAGCCTAGTTGTGGAGGAAGGTCTCAACCATTTGAGATTTTTTTGTTGAGGAAGTATAGGACAGATTAATCACTGCATATTTGGAGGGTCATTGAATAGTTCATTGATCATTTTATAGACAATGTATTCAACAACTACTAGGAGAGCATAGAGCTTATTGGGGTCAATTTTGGAGGATTGTGAATTGGAAAAAAAAATTGTGGGTTTCAGCCAGACTTGATTGAGGGTCTGGGAGTAATTTTTAATAATTTTCTGAGAAACAGATGTATGTGTTTTATCCAATCCGTTGCAGAAGCTAGTGCAGAATTGTTTTCGGAGAGCATTTTCCTGGGCCAAATTTATATTGGATGGCCAAAATTATTTAGCTACAATTTTCCCAATATTTTTTTGGGATTTTTTAGAGTGTCTTTGGTGAAAATTCTGGCATTTTCTGAGCAGCAGATCAGCCCATTTACATAGTCCCTACTTAGCCAACAATTATAGGAGCTAGGCAAAAAGGAAAAATTTTGAAAGTTGGAATTAGAGAAAACCATTTCTGGGGTTTTTTGGGTTTGTAAGATGAGTCCATGGCTAGAATCCTGGAATTTTTGTAAGCAATAGATCAACTCATTTACAAAGTCCCCACTCAGCTAGCATCTATATATGCTAGGAGAAAAAGGGTCATATTTTGAAGGTTGGAATTCAAGGAAACCATTTCTAGGTTTTCTTGGGTTTTGTGCAATGATCACCTTCCCAAATGTGTAGAATTTTCTAAGTAGTAGAAGCAGATCAACTGGAAGTCTAAAGTCAACGAGCGACAACATTTATAATAGTTTCACAATTTCTAGAGTTAGCGCAGAGCTGGGGAGAGATCATTTCCTTGCATCTGGGGTAACATTTTTTTATCTTGCTTTGCTAGGATAATTCATATTTTTGTGCAAAATCGATTTTACTAGAGCCCAAATTATTTTCGAGAGCCTAAATTATTTTCTGGAGCTTGTTTTATCTATTGGGGCAGCGTATTGAAATGAGCAGTGTAACAATATGCCAATAATGCATCATTTTTGTTAGAATTAGTTTCATTTCTGATTGATGGTTGGAAAATGTATTAATGTATGTGGGGTGTTTTTGTGGTATCTTTCACTGTTATCGTAACTTTGCATTGTTTCCATAAACATGGAGTTCTTAAAATACCTCCTAAATCCACATGGTAGCATAGCCGTTGAAGCCTTGAACTACAATGTTTCTATGGACCAAGAAACCAAGCAAAAAAATAGACCTTTCTCAAAGGGGGTCTATGCCATTCTTCAAAAGGGGAAATCCAGGAGCCCACAAAAAGAACAGGAAATAGGGAACAATGTCCTTGCGCTTGGAAAATATTTGAAACACATGAAGATCACATGGAGAATTCTTTCCAAACTTGAGGAAATTGATGAACTCATTTCCAAATTAAATCAATCAGATGGGAGACAATTAATTTGGGCCTTAAAACCATGTATACTTTCTCTCATACAACCCAAGTTCTTGGAGGAAACTTATGGAGGGGTCACACTTCTAGTTGCAACTTGTCTCAACAACATAATGAGACTAACCATCCCTACAATCCCTTAAAATGATGGCATTATGAGGAGAGTTTTCAAATTGATGGTAGGGACCTTTCAGGATTTGGAAAACAGTGGAGGCTCTACCTTTGGGAAGAAGCATGAGATTTTAGGAGATATCGCCACATTCAGAACATATTACATCATGTTTGATATTGAATGTGACGGTTTGATTCTGTAGATATTCCAATGCTTATTCAGGATTAGGAGACATCATTCTAACACATTAATAGCACACATGCAATCCATCCTATCATCATGTATGAGATACTTTGAGGCCCTTTGCTGAGATTTGCAGACTAGGGTGTTGAGCATTTTGAGGAGAGATAATTTGGTCTCACCTACTGCTTATGAGCTAGCCCAAGGGCTGGTTGAGAATAGTAGTGGGATATTTAGGAGACAGTTGACCAGGGAGGCTCCTTTTTGGTGGATCAAGTAGTAGAAATGAGTTGAGGAGGAAGGGACTTTTCTTCATCTACAAAGAACCTTTGGGCCCTAATCACTCATGCTTGAGTGATGCAGATGATGTAGGAGATGTAGAACATAATGAATTCCTTCTATATGCCAGGATGAGGACTCTTCGTCAGATGAGTCCATGGTATCATATGAGAATTCTTCACAGGAGCAAGAGCAGTCATGTGAAGTTGATGACAGTAGGTCAGAGTTGTATTCCAGTGTGCAGGGTGAGAAGTCATGGGACTGTACGGGAGATACTCTGGGTGATGAGTCACTTGTTATGATTCAGCTAGAGTAGCATATGATGGAGCATGTGTCAGCAGAGGATGAGGCTATGCACATCATGCATGACATTCCTTTGGGGGAGAATGAAATGGAGGCTCACATTGAGTCTATGATGGATGTATGGCTACCCTCAGGGTCAACCATGGGTGAGGAGTAGATGGATGTATGGGCATCTAGAAGGGAGGTAGTAGTTACAGATACTTATCCTCATGAGATGTTGGAGGTTGATGGAATAGTTCTATGAGAGGCTAGTATACAGCAGGAGCATGAAATTCCTAATTAGGAGAGGGATGAGATATTGGAGAATATGGAGCATCCATCGTCGTGTCGAGACACATATGAGGTGCAGATACATGCACGTGCAGTCAACATAGAAACAATGCTTTTATGGAGTAGCACTCTCTAGGAGCACATCGATCGGGCTTGCAACATATCTCACCCAATTTTTCCTTTTATAGAGAGAGGGGCCTTCTTCTACAGGAAGATCTCATCGATAGACAAGATAGAGCAGCGCAAGCTAAGTATTGGCTAGTGACAACACTCCAGACGTGTTCCATATGCAGATGTCAGTACAATATAGGATTGTTCTTCCAGGTTAGATTGGCGGGAGATAATGATCTGGTACCCTCTTGATGGTACGATCTTCTTCGTAGGGAGCATAGTAGAGAAGGGGCCCTTAGACATGATAGATGCTGTGGATTCCAATTGGTAGTGGGGCATAGGCCAACAATTCTTTAGCATTCCATCCCGGCTTCGAGAGAGCAAGGTTCGCATTAGATAGACTCCGAAGTTGGGTTGGAGAGAGTGACGAGTTGGTATTTTATTGATAGAGTATCATTCTTAGTCCCAGGTACACTTTGGTAGGAGCACTTGGATGGGAGAGATGTTACATGTTCCATTGGGCCATGGATTTTTGACCGACAATCCATTAGTATTTCAGTAGCACTAGCTTGACATCAATAGATCATGGTTGACCTTAGCTTAGACCAGGAGTTGGACTGGAGAGAGGTGATTAGTTGGTACGCAGTTTGAGGGGTATCTTACATAGTTATAGGTACAAGATAGCAGGAGCCATGTAGCATTGATGCTCCTTGGCAGACTTTGCTTCATGGGGCAACAACTATAGCCAAAGGTAGTACGCAGTCCGAGCTGTGGGACTTGGTCAATGATTGGCCATGGTGGCGTTGGGATCCGGGAGGATTGTTTGATGACAGGTACAGTGAGAGATCATATTGGATCTCGACATTGAGGGGTCTATTTTGGGTGGATTAACACAGTTGCATAGCAGCACCCAGGGGTTTGTATGGGATCCGAGCATTGGGTATCAGTTTCATTGGGCCAATAGGGTGGCCCACATATTTGGATTGCTTGAGGTCAAGCAATATTGGGACAAAATTTCTATAATATTCATTTTTGGTATCACCTATGATAGGGTTAGGATGGACTTCCAAATTTTGGAGTAGATAGGTCACATATACAGGTTGGTGTCATCAATGGGCCCAGGGGATTTTTGGAGGAGTTTTGAGGATTTTATATGAGGACCAATGAAATTTTCTTGATATATTCCATCATCCACACATTTTTCCTTTCATTACGGTGCATTCCGACAACTTTAAAAAAAACTAAGTTATTTTTCGGCTTAACTCAATTAATTACGCTCAAGGTGGCATTCCGAGAGGAATACATGATAGAACACCTTAATGTAATAGCTAGTTGGAAGCGAAATGAGGAAATATTTAGGATGTGATGCTGAGACCTGACTTATGGTGGCTAGAGATAGTACCTTGGGAGATATACTATTTTCCTTAATTAAAAATGACTTTAATTAGTCATGTAATTAAAGGGAAAATAATAGGAAAAGGGGCCAAAAATGACTTAATTGTAATATAACTAAATTAAAGTCACTTTGATAGATTCAATGGAGGATCTTCTATAATAATAATAAAATAATATAATAAGATGCTTCTATAGTATTGGATATCTATCCATCAGATCTATAAAAGGACAAGCGAAGGTCATTTGGAGATATCTTGGATTCGATCATTGTTTCTGTGAGAGGTCTCAGAACTTAGACTCTATACTTCAGTAGTAGCCCCAGGACAAATCCCTCAGGTGATTTAGTAAGAGTGTGTGAGCACCCATCTCTTCCCTTGGTGGATCCATTCAAGATTCATAGGTTGCAGTTATTTCCAGTTTGTTTTGGTAGGCTAGTTGCGGCATTGTTGTAGATATATTTGCGATCATTACTTCAACCATCTCTAGTTTTTTTACTAGCAGTTTATATTAATAAAATAATGCTAAGAACTTCTGTATGATTATAATGTCTATTATTCAGTTTCATGTTCTATTTTCCATTTTCTGTAAATATTGTGGTTAGTTTTTTATAATGTTGACGACTTGGATTTCTAAAGGTATTTTTACATGGCAATCTTCTCGTGATTTATGGTTGATAAAACTCTGAAAAAAATCCAAAATGTCCCATTTGGGATATTACAAACTCCATCCAATATTTTGATGTGCTTTTGGATTACCCATCAAATGTAGGTAATAATAATCTATTATGTTTGTGCCCTTTCCTTCTATTACTGCTATAGGGTATCCAGTTCTCTTTAATTTGGAAAAAATGTTGGAGAGTCAGATTCTCTTTGAATTCTCTCTATTGACATTTGTACTCTACAAGATAATTACTCAGAATCTCATGCTCTAAGTATCCTCCATCTCCATGCCCTTCATATCCTTCTGCAAAGAAAGTGGACATAGTAGAGGGTTGTGGAGCTCTTTGAATTGTTGGATTCTTCTACTGCTAATAGGAAGTGCCTGGACCTCCCTCATTTTGAAACCTTCTTGAGATTTAATTTTCCTCTCCCTTCTCATTTATTTGACCTCATTGGAGATATCCTACATAGATCTGAAGATAAGTGTGGAAAAAGTTAATCCCTCCGTCATTGTAGATCTCTACTTTATGTTGCTTCTTATGATGTCATGAAATGTAATTCCCACAAGATGAGCCAAAGATCATGCTCTAATACCACTTTAATATCCAAAAATAGGAGAATACAGTAATATAAAACACAATAGCTGGAAACTACATCAATATGGAAATAAACTAAATACACCATAAAAATAGATAGAATATATGAGCCATTTTATTAACAAGGAGGTGAAATACTATATACAAAAATGCTAAAAAATAGAAACACTCAAGCCGACAGAGATGGTTAGAGTGACCTTCAAATCCCTTCATTGAAAGCACTGCATAATTGCTACTTTGATGGAGGGCATAATGTGCTCTCCCTGCTGGAAATGCTAGAAATATAAATAATAGCTGAAAAGGGATGCGT
This sequence comes from Pinus albicaulis, assembly GCA_034641835.2. Classification (NCBI taxonomy): domain Eukaryota; kingdom Viridiplantae; phylum Streptophyta; class Pinopsida; order Pinales; family Pinaceae; genus Pinus; species Pinus albicaulis. The sequence continues at coordinate 346,798,867 of CM076577.1, read as the reverse complement.
AAATCAGGTTGTTTCAGAGCTCAAAAAATGTCGTGATTTGAGATCTGGGCTCTATGATCAAAACCCAGAATAACCCATAAACGATTTCTATATTGGATCACCTTGGAAAATCACCCTCTTAGGGCTTGCAATACATAAATATTGGGTATGCATATCTGTGCCATGAAATGAAAGATAAAAGGGGTGAAATCATATACAATTAGCTCAATTCATAAAGGGATGATCCCTTCTCCTGATCTCCAAGCTATAAGCTTTATATGTAGCTCCTTCTTCCTCCTCTCAAGTTGCAACTACTAAATACACAACTACTGGAATGGAGTGTTCTATCAATAGGGATGTAGCTGTATCCTACTGCTGGATAATGGAATATAGTTCACAACTAATGGAAAAAATCTCACCAAAGTGAGGGGATGATCCTTCACAGGATCCCAAGCTGAAATACTTGAAACTTCCTTCCTCCACTGGATCTACACTGTTGGAATGAATAATTGCTGCAAGGATTGCTGCTGCAAGGGGCTGTAGAATGACGACCTCATGCCAGATGTCACAATTTTGCTCCTGGAAGACTAAAATAAATGCACAAGGGGAAAGGATGATCCCTACACAAATTTCCTAGCTGAAATGCTAAGAACTACCTTCCTCCTCTCAAACCCTCAAGAACGAATGTGTAATTCTCGAATCTGTATGTGCTAAAGAGAGGGGCTGAATGTGTCACAAATTCTGGATGATGAAAGGTTTCTCAAATAAACCTTTCCAAATTAGGCACTCGAAGTCACCTGTAGATAGTGTTGGGATTCCCACTCGGAAACACACGTGTGCTAAACAACACTGCATACTTATCTAAACACCTGAAGCATGAAAAGAAATGTCAAACGAAAATACAATATCAAATTCCATAATTATTTCTATGGATGCCTGCACCTTCCCTTTATGCTTTGTGAGCATCCCCTAGACTTGGCCCATCTCATTACTATGGAGTTTGTGCATAGGTTACAGCAGAGTACAAGTCCAAATGTTCGCATAGGTACAAGTACAAGTGTTGTTATAGGTATAGGTCTTGGTGTAGTTAAATGTGTTGGTGCAGGTATTGATACAGGTGCAGGTGTACAATATTTGGACTACCATCTCACAGTAGATGGATTGGTTAGATTTAGAGACAAGATATATGTATCAGAAAATAATGAGCTCAAGAAGGTGATCTTGAGGGAGTTTCATGCGAAACAATATTTGGGTCACCCAGGCTACCAAAAGAATTTGACTACAATGAAGAGATGTTATTATTGGTTGAATATGAAAAAGGACCTGGAAGAGTTTATAGCCAGATTTTTGGATTCTCAAATAGTTAACTAAGATTCTAAACATCCAAGTGGACTACTATCATTGATTGCGATTGCGGAGTTGAAATGGTAGTTCATTTCCATGGACTTCATCACAGATTTTTCGAGGAAAGTAAGACAACATGATTCCATCATGGTTGTGGTGGAAAGGTTGACCAAGGTCTCACATTTCATCCAATTGAAGACTACATACTCAGCTAGTGATGTAGTACAGGATTTTATCAAAGACATAGTCATATTGCATGGTTTTCCAAAGAAGATAGTGTCTGACAGGGATTGAAATTTCACTTTCAAGTTTTGGATGGAGTTTTTTGCAGGTTTGGGAACTGATTTTTCCTTGAACACAACTTAACATTTGTAGACAGATGGAAATACTTAGATGGTCAACATGATATTGGAGGATATGTTCAGGATGTATGTGATGCATCAATAGTGCTAGTGGGAAGAGTATCTTCAACTAGTAGAGTTTTCCTACAACAAATGGTATAAGGATTTATTGAGGATGATTCCATTTGAGGCATTGTATGGGCGAATTTTCAACACTTGTATCAGTTGGAGTGATCTGATTAGCAGGGTATTGATTGGACCAGATATGTTGGCAGAAATGGAATGAGAAATGTAGGTGATCAAGCAGAACTTGAAATCAATGCAGGATAGCCAGAAGAGTTATTCAGACAGGAATAGGTTGTTGAAGAAGTTTTAGGATTGAGATAAGATGTATTTGTGTATCAATCCCATAAGATCTCCTTGCAGATTAGATCATGTCTGAAGCTGTCACCAAGGTTTTAACGACCCTTCAAGATCATTGAGAAGATCAGACTGGCAGCCTATCGAATCTTCCTCCCACATCGAAATTCCATAAGTATTTTCATATATAATTTCTTAATAAATATGTTGAAGATGTTGATCATGTTATTGAATGGACTGTATTGGAGGTGGAGCAAGAAGGAGAGTTCTAGCTGGAACCGCAAAGAATTTTCTGGAAAAATATGCTTATGATCTAGAATTGAGCAATCGAGCAATTTAAAGGGAAATGGAAGGATTTTGGGCCCGATAAAACTACGTGGGACGTGGAGGATTAGATGTGAGCAATGTATCCTTCCTTGTTTGTCAGTTGACGCAAAGAAGTTTTGGTGTGATGTTGGTTTTTCTTAACATATGTTTTGATATGTTTTGGCAATGATTTGGTATATGTTTTGATGTGATTGTTGGATGTATGTACATATGTATATGGATGTAAATACCGCCATGATTTTTTTATAAAGCGCCAATAAGAAATATGGTGTCATGTAATTATATTTGTCATGTTGGTTTTCATTTTAGGAAGGTGATCATCGTAAATAATGCATCAAGCTTTGTTATATAGCTCCATGGGAATTATGTTCAATTTTCAGTAGTGTTCCTGAGTTATATGTGTGATTGAACACTGAGGAAGGTTTACCCCAAGGGGGAGGGTTTTGTAACAACCCTGGTGCAAAATTCCATGTAATAAAGTTAAAATAGTAACCAAGGTTGATGGGACTCTTATTCCAAGCTGAATGTTGGGAAAACATCCTAGTGCGAGTGTTCAGATGGTTTATTATGAGTAAGGAAATTGGAAAATACTATGGCTAAGGAATTAAAGAGTAAAAACGTATTTTTGGCACATTAATTTATGAAAATAATGGAAATTAGGAGAAAAGGGATGTATCATCCCTATATTTCAATTTTTATAAACACAAACTGTGTGTGGACATATTATTTTGGAAATTAAAAAATGAATGTGAATTTTTATTATTTTATAAATACTAGAATAAAATTGAGATCAGGAATTCAAATCCATGGGGATGGACAAGAATCCTAATACTTTCCCAAAATTCTCTAGAAATCCTTGGATAAAAATAAAATAAAATAAAATAATTAAATGGGAGAAAAAGATCTAATAAAAGCCTGAGTAAAGTGGAAAATTAGTGAGAAGGGGTAAGAATAAAACTAGAATGAGGAAAATCTAGTTTTAAAAGAATCTTTTGTGGAGAAAAGAAAAGAAAATCCTAGGCGAAGCGAAACATCATCCCAAAATAGTTGGATGTAGTTATGGAAACAAGTTGAGGGAAAGAAAGCTTAAATAATCTATTCCTAGTATGAAAAAGGGGTTGTCTACACTAACAAGGAATTGGCCTCTTCTCGGGGGAGAGATATGGAATAAGATCAAGGTTGGGAGGCAAATAGTATTTATAGAGTGGTATGTAGATTCTATGGAATTTTTATGTTTTATCATAATGTTATTATTTATTCTAAATCTGGAGTGGAATATAAAAAAAAATTGTGTTTCGTAAATTCTGGATAGAATTTATGTGCATTGTACAGTGCTTGGTTTCAGAAAATTTAATTGCCATATGTATTTTACAGAGTTTTAACCATAAATGATTTTAGTTAATTTTTTTTGTGATGTTACATATACTTAGTAGAGTTAGGGGACAAAAAAAAAGTATCTCTAAACAATTTTTTGAGGGTCTAAATATATTGTTTGAGTCCGAATTAAACATATGGAATTTCACTAAAAAAATTACAGTATATGTACAATAAATATGGATATATTACATGAAGAGGCATTATAGAATATTCTCTATGCATATACCTTCCAGTCGAATTTTTAAACTGAATAAATTGTAGATAGATAACATGAAATTTAATATATATATGAATTATTCTATGTGGATATAAAATTCAGATTGAAAGTAAAAACATAAATATATATGCCGAAATATAGAATCTCTCGCACACTACAAACTATACAGAACTTAGCCATATATGTGAACATATAATATAGAAAAAGGTAGATATCTACATTATCAAAATTTTATACATATATCAATCCATTTAAAATCCTCTAGTGGAGTTGAGGAAGAAACAATACAATCAACTTTGTTAATAAGTGTACTTTAGAGAATGATGTTTACAACTACATCAGGGTCATCATCTAAATAATATTTACAATTAATTTCAATAAAATATGTAGAGTGGAACAGATGATGGAAGAGCCTCCATTGCTCTGATGACCAACCTGAAAGAGGATGTTATTGATAGTCAGGTACTCTGACTATTGATCGAAAGGAATATTATCATTGTAGGAAGATAATATGACAAACATGGAAAAAAAACAATGAGATCAAAGTTAGAATCTTCAATGGCGAAAATGAAAGGAAATATTTAAGAATATGCAAAGTAAGAAGAATACCTATGAAATTATCTTTAGATCTAAATATTTCTTCTTGTACCTATAGTAGGAGAAACTGTAAGAACAATTTCAATAAAATAAAATAGTTAGTATATCACAATAATTAATATAAAAATGGGAAAATTCCAATACTAACCTAGGAGAAGAGGTATCCCAAAGTGAAACAATATTGCACACAAATGTGAAAGAGAATGACAATCTCGGAAGGGAATTCAATATTAGTTTTCAGAAATAAAATTAGAATATATAAAGTTTACATAATTAAATTATGAAAGTACAAATTACAATTTCAGTTACTCTAGATGTATAGAGTATTATTATCTAAACAAAAATATGAAATGTAAGTGGAAACAAACTAAAATCAGAAGTAGGACTGTATTAATATAGTCAAAAATCTATTTCAGAATTTCAATAATTTCAATATGAATATTAGTAATAGAAACAGAGAAGTTGTTATATAGATAGTAAAATATATAATTTTACTATTCCTTGTATACATAGAAGTAATAGACGAGTTAAACCGTGGATGAATTAACAATCAATATGTTAATTGAAAAATTAAAATTAAATTTAATTATAAACTTCCGTATTATGTGAAGTGAATATTGAAGTTATCTCACACAGAGAATAAATTATAGATTTACCAATTAATGTTTTGAGGTTGGGAAATTGAAAATGAGCAAAGTAATTTCAAAGTCCATGACAGACTAAGATAAATTACATTGCATGGTAAATTGTAATTATAATTTAGAGAAGAATATATATGAATATCTCTGTCAAAATTTAATTATACAGAAGTCTCTTAATCTTACAATTTCTCACGTAGACGAAGTATTATAAATTTACATATTGCTTGCTAAAACAATATTGGTAACTAAAAGTATGAATTCGAGGTAAATACCAATAAGGTTTTAGAAACTTACTGAGGACGAGCAATGAAAATTAGCAACCTTGTTGTGAGGTAAGAGGGAATCCTCTCAACCTAAGAAGGAGTCTCATTGTATATGTAGAAAACATATGACAAAGGAAACTAATAATTTTCTCAACCCTTATATGTACACCAGAAGGGTACGAATTCACCCAACAACGTGGATTTACATAATGAAGCTATTTTATGCAACCAGAATCAAAGCTCAAACTTAAGAACACAGTCGTAATTAAAAGTATTACAATAGAACGTTAAATAATCCTTTTAGAAAAGACCCAGAACCCCAAATTTTGGGAAATTCATTTACAAAAGAGAAATGAAGGAGTCTATTAAATTAAGTGAAATACCACTGTGTACAGGCTCTAAGAACAATGAGAATAAGCACAGGTAGAATTCTTATAAATCGAAATTAATAAATCCCGCATGTAAAAATGATAAGTCATCAATTAAATAAAAAAATGAGGTATTACAATATGACAAAGGAATGTAATGAATTTTTGAATTCATGGAAATAAAAATCGTAGAAAAAAATGAAAAACCCTGAAAAAGAAACCTAGGTTTTAGAAATTCTGGAAAAAAGTTTGGAATGGAAAAATCATGAAAATTACTAAGGATCGTAATTTTACCTCATAAATTCTCCAAGCCTTAGTGGGCACGCTGAGAAAGGATGAATTTGCGAAGGGTTGGTAGACCAGAATAGAAACTTGTAACAAACCATTTCATTTCCAAAATTAATGAGCATAAATGCAATAATAAAGGAGCAAAACAAAAATACCGGAACTCAATTTCCAAATTGAAATTGATGAAAATATGGCCTACGAGGATACATTACCTGTACATTATGTATAGAGCTCAGTTCCAAGAAAGAAGATGTGAATTAGGACCATAAATCCACACACGGTATCAGAATGGGGGAGTAACACTTGTTATAGAGAGACATCCTCCAAATACAAAGATATTTCTCACAAAAAATGCAAAACAAATCCATACTCTGTTCCCTCAATTCCCACAACAGAATTCCAGCCAAATGCCCGAAAAAATGAAACGTTAAAAGAAAAAATGCAAGTCATTCAATGGCATTAGGGTTATCAATAAATATCCAGCATTAATGACAGAATATATCCAACCTACAAGTGTCCTCTAGAGGTACCGAGACCAAGTGAAGCTCAGGTGAAGAAGTAGCTGAATTTATTATCTTAATAAACGAAAATATAAGGTTGGAGATGGAGAATTAATACAACATGGGTACGATAACAAGTGGATCGGATATCATCAATAATGAACCTAAATATCACCATCAATAAATTAAATTAACAAAAACATTACTCTATGATAAATCAATCCATAATAGTATGACGAGGTTGCAACATATTTTAATTATATGTTGAATTATGAACTATACAGTTGGGTAATGGAAAATACGTTGGTTTATATGTATTGAATGTATAGACATTATATGTTTCATGTAGTAACATATAAAATAGTATTACACGACAAATTAATGAATGGTAAGGCTACCATTATTTGATTCCTAGATATAGTAGATGAAAAAGTTATAAGTAATAAACTAGCATTTGCGCAAAAAGGGTGCAAAAACGTATCGATAGAAATGAATGTAGCATGTTTTTTACTTTTTGATTGGGTTAAGTGTGAGTTTTCACTTTTTTAACTGGGATATAGTTTAGATCATGTATTTGATGTTTTATCCACTCAATCTCAATTTTCTCTTTCAGGTTAAGATAAATAGATAAGTAAATATTAATAACAGAGTTGGGAAAAATTAAAAAAAATTGTAGTATTCCCATATGGCCATATGCATTATGTTGCATCACTATGTTGCATCCAAGAGTGTTGTATGCAATGGTTTTTCTTCCAAGAGTGTTGTATGCAACGGTTTCATTGGATACCTAGACACTCACTAATTATATTCGATTCATGTCTCTGATTCATAATTGATTCATGTTGGATGTTGCCTCCAAAGTAGAAATAACCTCCCACATATTATTCACTTACCTGGCTTCTCTTCTCTGCATCATGCTCTACCTTCCAACACTTGGCCGGAAAATTGAAATTTCTTTCAAAGATGTTGATTTTCTGATGAAAGTGCCCAGCCTTCCACTGATTCTTGGAACAGATTTGTTGAGCCCTTCAAGGTAGATATAATTTTTTTTTCAACTGGTTCATTCAACATTCCCTTCGACTTCACAAAGCATGTGGAATTCTGATAAATACATGCCAGGAATTGGAACCGAAACAAGTAAAATTTGTCAAGGAAGGAAAGGTTCTAAGCTACTCATCATGGTATAAGGCTAAAGTTATAGTTATTGTAGGTGGGTAAAGAGTGGGTAAATTGAGGGAAAGGGTTGTATGTAATGGCTACATTAATCTTCCTGACTAGTTCAACAATAGCCGCCTGTCTGAATGAAGAATAGGCATGCGAGTAGCAGCGATAGTAGTAGAAGAGGATAGAGCAAGCACTGAAGGCACCCTACTCGATAATACCAATTGAATTGAACTAAACTTGTTGAAAAGCTATTATAAACTAATAATTTAGTTTGATCAGTTGACTCCTGTAATGGGCATATAGTTCTTTTTGGTATTCAGACATTATACATGAACAAACTACATGAGAATCTAGGGTATAATATTATAGTGGTACTAATGCGTTGAAAGCCCTAGTTTCAAGAAATACCAAATTGAGTGGAACTTGATGCTGACCTGAAATCCTCTGTTTACGCGTCACCGAAGAGCATACTTTAGTTTCCAATAGCACACAGTTATCTCATCAAATAGTCTATATATGATTTGATCTTTGACATCAGGATTTTCTCTTTCATCTGCCGTACTTCTCTATCGTCTAGCAACGTGACTCAAAGTCTCTTTTCTTCTGGTGGGATGGGTAAATTCTTTTTGGGCATGTGTGAACAGGTATCCATAAGCAATAATTAACTTATTCAATCCCTGGGCAAAGGTCTTGTCTGGTGAGGTCTTATCTGGGCAGGTCTTATCAGGTTATGTTAATTTTAGGTCAGTTGCTCTATGTTGGTAGTTGGTAAAAAGTCCAAGTGGTTAGTAGCAATGTAAAAACATGAATCTAGTAGGCTAAGAGTTCATAGCATTCCCTCCTAACTAATTAAATTCATCAAGCAGATATATTCCGAATTTTCTTAAAAAGGATCACTGCCAAAATGTGCCCTTCCATTTATGTCGTTGGTCCTCTCATATCTTCGTCTCTGTCTCAATTATTTGACCGCTAAGTCTATGAAGGCATACATACTCTATCCTTCTAGTTTTGAACTTGTGACTTCTTTTAAAGAAACACATAATCTTAATCGTTAAGCCCACTCTTAAAATAAAAAAATTTGAAATAAAAAACAATATAATATACATTAATGATACCACTTAAAATTTTTTAATAATAAATCATTAAATAGTATTGAAACTTATTATTATTATTAATAGAAAATATAGTATATAAAATTTAAATATTATTATTAATTTAACTTTAAAATAAAATATGTGAAACTAACGTATATTTACTTATAAGTAATAATATAGCCCTAAAAAAGATAACATTATACTTGCCAATCACAAAATATAACCCCAAGTAACTTTCGTTGTTCTGTGCATCAATTGGTTTTCGTCCTATATGTCCACCAGTTCTCCCATTGTAGCTGACATCGGGAAACATAAAGCCTAGCGATCCAAATATCCAATACTAAAAGTAACAAATTAACCAAAAAAAAAAAAAATATCGACAATAACTATTTTCGTACTATGTGGCATTAGTACTTTAATATATGTGTGGATTGTAGCAATCATCAAGCCCAAAGATAAGGCTATTTTTTTTCCCTATTCTATACAAGGACAGCTTTCCCCGACTCTACCATTATGCTTTTCTACAACTTCAATGTTGGGTATGTGTTATATTCTTTCCATGACTAATCACATGCGGGGGGGTCATACGGGGGGTGATAGCCCCCCTTGTACGTTTCACCAAGCGCAGGAGGGGGAGCAGTAGCCCCCCTGTTCAGGGTCGGGGGCAGCACCCCGGGAAAAAAAAATTGGACCTTATTTTTTGTTGGGCGGACCTACCCATGGTTTTGTAAATGGGTTTGCACATGATTTTGGGGCATGATGGCTTTCAACCCCTGGTATTTTGTAGATCCGGTCAAGGGAACTATGGTTATGTTCTAATCCAAGGTTAATCGATTGGGGTTTATGTATTCTTCGGCATGTATATATATGTGTTGTAACATTAAAAGTAATATAATGAAAAATCAAGTTGTTCATCCCAATTTGGGATCCAAGGGAAAATCTCTGTGTATATCTATTTTATGTTTTATGCTCTTGCTATTGTTTATTTTCTGTTTTAAAGATTCCTTTGCAGATAATTTCTATTCATGGCTAAAATCTACATTCAACTCAGACATGTAGTTGTGCTTAGTACACCTTTCTTGAAGTAATTGGAAGATGGAAATGTCATCCAATTAGGGTTGGAAGAGACTGGTGTAAGTTGTTCTTCTCTTTGATTGATTCATATTATTACGAGAACATATTCATATTTGCTGAAATTTTGTTTCGATTCATACAAATACTTCTCCTCCTCCTTGTAATTCACCGTTTTCCATTATAGTTCTGATTTTTTCCACTCGCTTTTGAATTCACTCGTCTATGGTATTTAGATTAGTTACACTTGTTTCGATTGTTAAAAATTGTATATTCATTAGTTCGTTTGGTTCTGAGCACGAAAAAGAGAATGTAGTTTTTTTCGCATGGAAAACTAGAGTCATTTTTATCAAATATGTGACACATTCTCTAGGAATCTATGTTTATTTGTTTTTTTAGGGAATGGTGGATCGAGATTTTGTACGATTCTCGAAATCAACAACAGAACAAATTGAAGTTTTGACAGGGTATCACAATAGCTTTGTTTTTTAATCCCTCACATCCACCTTGACGGGCTATCCCAGAAATCTCAAGCTTCCAACAACAGTTTCACAATTGAGAGCAAGGCCATTTGCTGCAAGTTTGGGCTATGAATGACCTGCCAAACAATGCAAGGAAAATAATTCAGAGGATTCCTCTTTTCAGTGCCAACAAAGATTCTCTGGCAATATTTCCACACCTCTTCCTATTTTTGTTCCAAATTTCAGCAAAAACCACAACACATCCAACTGGAGAATTACTTCAGAGACTTCTTCAAGCCCAACATGCACCAAACATACGAGAGCCTAGCCCTGAAAACACCACACATGAAAATAGAAATCCTAGTAGGTTATGGAGCACATGACCATCGCTACATCTCAGATATTAGCCACTCTAATAACGATGGGCCTTCCAATATGGAAATTTCAAGCGTGCTTGCTAGAAGCAGGTAGTCCAAACTCAAATGGCTAGACCGCCACCGCACCTCGTCCATTTTTTTCATTTCATTCTAGAGTCGCGACATGTTGTTGGCCAAAGCAAACATGAGGGAGGTTTTACCTGTGGGTTTCGAGAAAGAGGACTTGTAGTTCTACCTAGCATTGTTAACCACAGAGCTCTTACGGGGCACTCTTGACCAGAAAGCTCAAAATAGGTTTGAGTGGCACTATTGAGATTTCGTGACGGTTGTTGAGAATGAAGAATCTCAATAGTGTCACAAAATAAAACTCCCACAATAAAGTGCCTATCGGCATAATTATAACTTTGAGTAAAGAAGTATGTAGGTATACAAAAAGATAAAAAGGGTATGTGACTAAATAATGAAGTAAAGGTAAGAGTAAAAGTGAATTGAAAATGTGATATAATATATGTTTGAGGCACGAATAATTTCATAAATGAGATAATATCCTCAAGGGTAAATTAATTATAGTTCTAATGAATAGGTTAACCGAGGACTATGAAATAATGCACCCCCGCCCCCCGAGCTCGAAGCCTTCAGATCCCTCGTAGCTGCAGCGGGCAACCGCCCCTCATCCGACTCTCGGCAGAAGTTTGTGAAAAAATTGGCAAATATCCCCACGGTGTCTCTGTCGATGGAAGAAATGTGCAAATCCGCTCTGAATCTGGCCGAAAGAGGCCTTATCGGCCAGTTCACAGGGCTGTGGCCCTCCTCGAAGGCATTCGATGAATGGGTAAAAAGAAATTGGATACCCCTGGTTAAGGAAAGCATCAAGAGTCATTTTGTGGGGAAAGGATTCTTTGTTTTCGTCTTTGACAATGTGGAAGATAGAAGCTTGATTTTCCGAAACGGACCATATTTTATGGGCCCCCAAGGTCTTTACCTGAAAAAATGGTCGCTAGATCTCGACCCCGCTCAGGACGTGCCCACAGCTATCCCTGTTTGGGTGCGCCTCCCCCATCTTCCCCTTCAATGCTGGAATCAGAGATCTTTGCAGTCACTCGGTAATGCCCTAGGCAGATACATAGATCAAGCACCGAGGAAGCCATCAAACTCATGGTTGCGGATTGGCCACATATCCAAGAGCTAGATTACGAGCAGCTCCCTTTCAAATGCCGACACTGCCACGAATACGGGCACTTCGCAAGATACTGCAAGAAGAAAAATGAAGAGATAACAGAGAAAGAAAAAGGAGAAAAATGGAACCAAGTAAATAAACCCTCAAATAACAGACAGAATAATAAAAAAAAAGGCAAAGGAGCGGAGAAAAAATCAGGGCAAGAAAGTGCAAGTACCCAAATCGCAGGAAGCAAGGACACCGTCAGTATAGAAACGGAGAAAAACCCCTTCGAATCCCTCAACCCTCAGTCAGATCCTCCAGAAGCAGAGTCGGATGGTCCATCCTCGTTGAATAACATCGTCGCCCTAGATCCAGGTATCATCTCAATACCCTCCCCAGGCAATACCTCTTCTCCTTCTTATGCAGATATTATCAAGTCTAAAAAGAAGAATACAGAAACCATGGGCTCCTCGAACGATGAGACCTTCGAGAGGCCATCAAAGAGAGCTGGGAGAAAATCAAATAAAGAAACCAGGGAAGAAGAATCAGAAAGACAAAAAACCCTAGGCAGTCAAACCACCATTGAGATGACCCTCATAAGGAATACCAGATTAAGGACCCCGAAGGGAGGTGGACCTACTCCTTCTAGTTTTAAATGATGCAGATGGTCTCTTGGAACTGCAGGGGTTTGGGGAATCCCACTAAGGCAGAAGCAATTAAATATCTTTTGAAAATGGAATCCATAGACATTCTAATGCTCCAAGAGACAAAAATAGAAGGGGAGTCCCTCCTGAACACAAGCAACATCAAGTGGAAATTTGACTCAGGCAAGGCAATCAGTGCTAGAGGCACGGCTGGGGGGATAGGTACTTTCTGGTCTCAAAAACTCTTTTCACTAGAAAGATTTCATGAATAACAACATTGGATTTTTACTGAACTGCGCCATAATGCAAGCAATCTAGTTTTGGCTCTATTTAACTTGTATGTCCCTGTTCATTATGATGAAAAGAGAGAGTGCTGGAAGTCACTCTCAGATTACTTAGAGCTGCACAATCCACATAATTTAATCTTAGGTGGTGACTTGAACATCGTTCTGGACCCTAAAGAGAAGAGAGGTGGGAACTCTTCGAGGGATCCCTTCCTCTCCATTGTGGAAGATCTTATTCTTCAGTGGGATCTTGTTGACTTCAAGCCTGTGAAAGGAGAATATACGTGGACTAACAATAGAACAAGGGGAGACCATATCTCAGCTAGGTTGGACAGCTTTCTCATCAGCAGCTCCATTATGCTGGACAATAGAATTGTGTTCACCAAGATTCTCCCAAAACTCACTTCAGATCACAAACCAATTCTTCTATGTGTGAAGGAAGAAGAAGATTTAGGCCCACTACCTTTTCGATTTAATCCTCTCCGGGTAGAAATAGAAGGGTTCTACGATACAGTCCATACTGCTTGGAGAATAGAGGTCACTGGCTCTGGTGCTAAACAAACAATTAGCAAGAGTCAGCAGAATGTTGGGAAATTTCCCCTTAGTTAATGTCTTCCATATACTCAGAGATCTAAAAAAGGAAGCAGATAGATTGGAAAATACAGGCTGCACGCTACAAGAAAAAATGATAAGCATAAATGCGGAAGCACCATTCATGGCCATTATCCCCTAAAGGGTTAATGGTGATTTTGACTGTAATGGCTATTTAGGCTGGAGATTTTGATTGTAATGGCTCTGCCCAACCAGCGTTTTATCAATTATATAACCGTTTTAGTTAAAAAAAAATTAAAAAATAGGACATTTATCATGTACATAAATAGTATGAAAAGAAAAAATTGGGTAAGGAGAGTTGTTAAAAGGGAGATGAAAGGTCACATGATGCATGTGAGGAGGAAATTGACAAAAAATAATGGAAAATGAAGAAAATAGAGGCCTATTATATAAAAAAAATTCTGAGGATAAGTTGGTAGATTTTGTCAATGCATTTTTGCAGCTCTCTCATTACTCTTTTTTTCTCTCTCTCATAGTCTTGGATACTTAGAGTTTTCTTTGAGCACTGTTGGAGAGTGTGGATACTTGGTGATTTGGAGCAAGAAGACAAAGGAAGACTAGGAAGGCACATGTGGACATTGAAATCAACAACGACAGTAATATTTGATTACAAGTACGAAGTTTAATGTATTCTTTCCTCACTAGTTTTGGCTTGAATGGGAATGCATGTGGATTTTAGTAGGCTTTCCATTTCCTAGACAACCATGGTATTATGGGTTTATTTCCATTTATTGTTTTCTAGTTGGTTTTCATGATTCCTTTAGCTATGGGTTGAGTTATTACTTCCTGGAAGCCTTGGTTAGTCAAATGCTCTGGAATTCGGACGAACAACTATGGGTAGAGTTATTAGTCCTGGAAGCCTTGGTTGGACAAATGGTTTGGAAGCCCTACGTGGGTTCAATTACGATTCCTGGAATCCCTAGTTGGAAAAATGCTTTGTAAGGCCTCTAACAGTTGGGGTTGATTTACTAGCCCTAGAAGCCCTGATCGCAACAAACATTCTGGAGCCCTATAACAACTTGGATGGAAACCAATCCATGATGGTTACTGATGTTGGGTTGTGAGGTGGAATCACTAGTTTTGGAGTTGAGACGGTTCGGTCATTGGAGCCCTGGTTAGGTGTTGATTGAAGTGTTTCAGAAATTCCCACATTCATGCTTGGAATATGGCATGGGGGTAATTGGCTGAAGTGAGACTTTTATCAACCAATATATGGTCGAGTGGAACGTGGAAGTCCCATATCGAGTTGGGTTTTACATTCAATAATGAAGAGTTCATTCCTCTAGTATTTGGTATGAAAATTTGACGGTTATTTTATGGATTTAATTGTTTCTATATCCATTGTATTTATGTTCTTATTGTGCTTGTTATAAGCATGTATTTTATTAGTGGTGATGTATAGATATCTCTATGTTTTTATTGTTAAAAGAATACAAAATGTATCTGTGGTTGAATAGAATGTATTCTAGCTTATGATGTATGGGAGAAATGCTTCTTAGCTATTCTCATATTTCTAAGATACCTCCATGTTTAAATATATTGTTTATACCTGTAGATGCAATGTTTGTGACATTTTTGATGAAATAAATGTCATGGCTAGGTGGGGTCGGATGAGTTCCTAATGATTTGATTTCTTCCATACAATTTTTTTTATGTTATTTATCCTCTCCTAAAGTTACAGGAAGTTCTGGGCAGTGGCCTAGGCTCAGGGGATGAAAATGTGGCACCAATCCGAGAGTTGCAGGAACATTATTGACATTTTAGGGCCCTAATCATGGAATTGACAAGGCAAGCCTATGGTTGAGGGTATATAATTGCTTGTTTTCCCTTACATCCATGTGGCTAAGCCTAAAATGGGTCAAAAACCAGTCCCCCATTAGGAAATAGGGCCCTTGAAGGTTTGGTTACCTCCTAGGGATGTCAATAATGTAGTGTGAAGTTTGTTTGTCATGTTTCCATTGGTTCCACTTCCTCAAAGTAATCTACGAGGTTGAATCTCACATTATTAGCCTCTCGTCACATTTTTACCCAGGTTTTATGAATACTTAGGTAGATGTGAGAAAAAGATGTTATAACATTTCAAGTTTTTTTTGATCTAGTTCTAAGCTTATTTCCTTTCCTTTTTTCTGAACACAATTGCTTCTGCTCACATGTCCCTAATTTTCACTTGAAAAGTGCGCTCCGTGTGCTCAAATGGGTTCATCTATCATACCCAATTTGTTCAATGCTAAAAAATATCATATCATCCCCCTTTTTGTTTCCACGTGGGTAGCTCCAATGCCCTTCCTTCTACAATTATCGTGCACTTTCTTGGTTGCGGATGATTTTCCCATGCTAAGGGTTTTTCTTCTAGGGGTCTATACAAGTTGAGCTCTTCGGAGTAATTATTGGTGTCTTTATTGTTTTTTTATTAAATTTAAGACCATTTTGTTGACTATTTTCAATGACCCCGTGTATCAATTACTATGTCTTTTAATACGCCTCATTAGTGTATTTCATTTTCTACTGGACATGACACTGTGCTCCTCATTAGTGTATTGCATTTTCTACTGGACATGACACTGTGCTCCTCTATTGCTCATTATTTTATTTCTGGTATAAATTGTGATTTGGGTTGTATCAATTTTCGATTACCTATGCCTCATATTTATACTCGTAAATGAGGTGGCTTAGTGTCAAATTGGAACTTAAATTGATATTTGTCTTACCACATATTTCTCTGTTGATGCCTATAGATATATTAATTTTGTTGAATTAAATTAATTTATGATAAACTAGGACTAGACTGATAGTTTCATTATAATCATAACGTGATGAAGTATTCTGGGGCCTACACTCCAATTTTTCCCTAATTTATAAGTCTGTATGAACTTTTCATGTATCACTATACTCAATTCCTAATTGATAGTGACTGCAACATAGAAGGATGTACACTTTTTATTAGTTAACTATTAAAACCTTATGGCATCACATGTAGTACTTTTCCCTTTTTGCATCGGTACATTTCTTGTTCGGAATTCGGTGGCACTCTATGTAAATGCTATGGAAGGATTTCTTGATTACTAAACTATTTATGTCCCAACTAGCATATTTTACCATGATTTATATAATTTCATGCAAATTGGTGTTTGCACTTTCGCTATGTATGCTACCTAAAATCCTTTCAGAATATGATTTCACTTCACTGCTCGTTGGCGCACACTTGAAATATGCATGCACTTACACTGATAATTTCTATTCATAGGGAATTCACGTTTCCAGAAATATTTGAATCACCTTTATGTAGAGTTATCATGGCGATGGTATCTAGTCTCGAGTGTAATTCTCCTATAACTTACTTCTTATGTCGTTCAATGTTTAATAAATTCTTCTAAACTCAGTAATTAGAATATCCTAAATACTTATGAGTTTAATATGAATACAAGAATAGTGTCATACTTTTGTTTTATTATTTTTCTCGATGTCCTAGATACATAGCAATAATAATATCTTTTTTTTTTACTTCTTCTTTCACATTCTGTATGAGTTTTTAATTCTGCATTAATGTCAAAGAACATAATCTGAATGAATAAACTCATTTTCCAAAATGTATTTATATACCCTTTCCCTTTAGAACAAATGCATCAATATTCTTTACCATCGCTAACCAAATTGGAACCACTCATTGGGATCAATCTATATTGTGAGATTGCTTCACGATGGGCTCAATACGGAAAGCCATCTTCCTCTAATGAAGTAACTCCACACTCTTTTGTTTCCATTTAAATAGATGCATATATTTTATTCTTAATCCATATTTTCCAATGATTAAGTTGGATCGATAGTACAAACCTATGCTACATTCTTAATCATATCACGCCTAGGTTACAATTCATACCCAGTAATAAGTAATAACTGATATTATATCGATTAAAACTTATTATCCGCTTCAATTCTTATTTTCAAACAAACAAGTTTTCATAACCTTAATTTGGCTTGAAATAATGGATTATTTCTAGGTTAGTATACATAAAGTTATCAAAATTTACCTTAGAGATAACCAAGATTCAAATATAAACTATCAGAGTTTTATCAGATCTACTGGTATAATCTGCATATGGTTACTAACTTAATTTAATATACAATATCACCCCCTCATTGTATATTTCTTCTACATTAACCAATTTATATGAAATATTTACCACAAATGGTTTATCGTGTTCTTATCATATACTTCAATTGTACTCCTAAATTCAAGCTCTACAAAATTAGTTCAAATAATATTTACAATACTAGCCAATTCGTCCACATTATTACTGAAATTTCCTTGAGGGTACCTGATCTAATTACTACAAAGCATAGATAACATTCTTCTCTATATCCCATCACATAAATAAAATAACAGACAATATAGCATGAAACATTATCGACCATTAAAAATTCAAGAATGTTATCATATATAGGCAATTGTTTCTCATACATAATTAAATTACAACAAACTTAAATAACATCACAGTAGGGTACTTATAATTTCATACTTGGTCTCCACCCGACCAAGAACTATTTTCTCCATTTCACCCCGGATTTGAGAATCTCTTTCCAAGGAATCCACTCCCCTTCTTGATCCCTTAATTGGGTATCTAATATCCTTCTTTCATGATATAGTTTATGTTAGTGGCGTCCCTCTTTTGTTGAAATTTTTATCCACTTTCCTAGGATTTTCCATAAAATCCCTCTTTTATGAGCCACGGTGATTTTATGCTTTTCTAATCTTATCATATTTACCCAAATAAGAAACTTAATGGATCTTTCTCTGCTATCCATTAAGGTTATCTATAATTTTATGCGTTTTTATGTTTTTTTTCCAAGCTTAGTTAAGAAAATTAATGGATCTTTCTCTCCTATCCATTAAGCTTACCTAGAATACTATCTAGAATTATTATCATGAAAGAATATTCCAATATCATTCACTAATGAGATTATATTTTGTTTTCTTTGGACAACGTCCAATATTTTAGTGTTTCGTTCCCAAGGACTTCCAACCCCCTCTGTTGATTTATTAATTCAATTTATTTATTTACATAAACATATCACTTTTTATCTTTCATGGCCTTTTCTACATGATCCCTAATGACATAATTCTATATTAAAATAAATCGATTACATCAATGCAGGGGTATTGCATCCCCCCCCCCTATATTCACATCATCCTCGGTGTGTATTCCCCATATAGTAATCTCGTAATTAGTGCTAAATAACCATTATGTGGTTTACCTTCTTAGTCTCGGGTAGTTGTTCTGGTAGTACATTGCTTCTTTTACACTTCAACCTGAACATAATCTGCAATATGAAGGAGTTCTCCCAACAGGTCTCCTTCAATTGCTACCTTTAATATTTTCTCCAAACAATGGCCTTATAGCTATTAATTACATATTTCTGAGGTACTACTACATATAAACAAAAACCATCATGAGCTTTATTTTAACTAGGAAATATTCTCTCTCTCTCTCTCTCTCTCTCTCTCTCTCTCTCTCTCTCTCTATATATATATATATATATATATATATATATATAGATATATATATATATATATTCCATAATTAACCATATTTATCCATTTAAATTTCCTTGTGTTTCTAATTGGAGAGGGGAGATGCATCCTTTTGTAGAATGTATGTACACCTGTTAAGATCATGTCTCCTGCGGTTCGCTTGAAGCCTTAACCTCTATTCACATGCATTCAAATCATTTTAGTATTTTTTATGTAATCCCAAATTTCTTCCATAAATGATTTCCAATGTTTTTATTCATAGATATATCCAATATCAAGAATATATCCTATTATGTAACTCAAGGTAGGAACTTTCCAGACATAGTGATTTCATAGAAGTCATAGTAATTCATCGAGTATTTATACCAATTCATTTCAAGTCGCGTTTTCAACACTTTTGTATCCATAAATATCTATCATTTTTGTTTTGTTGTAAAATAACTTACTTTAATAGAATTCTTTGAGACTAGTTTAATTATGTTGTTACATATTTCCATCCCCCCTTCCATAACTCGATGAAGGTATAGGACACTACCCCCTGAATATTTAAGGGGTATCTTAATATACTTAATCTTTATGTTTAACTATACATAGTATTTTCCTTGTCTACACCCCTAAAGCCATTCACTTTCACATTGATATGTGCACCAACACTCAATATGTTAGTGACATAGTTACCATCTAGTCCAAACATCGTCATTCACATGTGTATATGTTATTATTTACTATCAAGGATTGATTTGAACTACTTCCGCCCATTATTGGGTGGTAGAGTTTTACCTATTTGGATAGGCTTCTTTGAGAATTTCTTATCTACTTTCCTAGTTATCCAATGGAGTCATTTCCATTCAATGCCTCATAATTTTAACAATCTTACCCTCGTGGAAGTTTATAATGGATTCCCAATATTGAATTCTAATTCAACCTTACTATTCTATATCAAATTAATCATTTCTGCAAATTTTTCTGTACTATCTTCCAGTACATTTCCATTTTTGTTTCCAGGAAAATACTATAATCACATAGTTACTAAATCCTGCTCATATGTAGTTTCCCACCTTATTTCTAAGGTGTCAGTTAATACACCCTTTTTGTATGTTTATGATTTTCGCAATTCACTATAATTCTTGATTAGAAAAAATTTGAATCTCGACCTTTATTTATATTATTGTTTTCAAGAGAATTCTCAACAAAAATTCGCTTCCCTCCTGAAATTATCTCAATGCATAATATTTATGCACGGTTACTTAGGAGTTGTATTACTGTTTTGTTGGAACACCTAATCCTACATGGGTAGGTGTGGAATGTGAAAAGTCACAATGGAGTCCAAGTGACCTTGGAATATGAAACCAAGAGTCACACCATTGTACTATAAATGTACATCATGTATAATGGAAAAATAAGAAAGCCTCACGCTTATCCTTCATTGTGTGTTGAGTCTCTTGTGTGTGTGTTTATCTTCCTCATACACCATGTGTGTGCTTCAACATGGTGTTTAACATGGTATCAGAGCTGATACGTCCATAACCAGCTCAACATTGAGTGAGCCATTTGTGTTTATGGCCTACGCATATTTGCAAAAATTCTTGACATTTTTGCAGCACTCAGAGGTTTTTGCAGCAGAGTTTTTGCCGCCATTAAGTGGTTTTGAGAAGGAGCAGCATTCAAAATCCTAGCATTCAGAAATTGGCAACATTCCGGAATTGGTTTGGAGAGAAGCAGCATTGTGCATCTAAAGCTGAAAGAAAAAGATTATTTTCCTGTTACATTGGTGAAATTTCTGCTCTTTTACTCTACTCTGCTGTTTTATTAAAATAATAATAATAATAATAATAAAAAAATAAAAAAATAAAAAATAAAAAAAAATCTGGTCCTGGCTTTTCGGCCCCCTTACCCAGCTCTCATCTCAAACCCGCCATCTGCATACACTCCTCCCTAACATCGAGCTCCCTCCACTTCTCTTAACCCTACCTGCCTCCCTCTTGGCCTCACGCAGTCCCTTCCCACCTCATACAAACCCTGCACTCACCTCACCCCCCTAACTCCCGGCCCCCTCTAACACTAAACCCATCCCTGCTCTAACACTAAACCCCTCCAACTTACAACACACAGCCCTCCCTACTCCACTACCTGCGCCCCCTTTGCACCCCTGCCTCCACACTTAACACGCTCTCAAACGCTCTCACGCTGAACACTCATCCCTACAGCGTTATCCCACCCACTTAACACGCTCTCATATGCTCCACGCTGAACACTCATCCCGTCCCCTCGCACCTTATCACTCCAGCCCCGCCCTCACACAACCCGCGGCCCCTTCTATCCACCCTATCCCGGCCTCAAAACCTACGGCCCCCTCCTTATCACTCCCAAATCCCTTGACTTACTCTTTTCCCTCCCTCCTCTATGCCTCCCTCTGCGCCATATCGGCAGGCTCGTTTGCCACGGCCTTTTGGCCTTCAATCCAAACACCCCTCCCCTCTACCCACAACAAACGCTCCCCAACTTTTAATTTCGTTTTTTAATTTTAAAATTTAAAATTTTTAAAATCTCCCCCCCACCACTCCTAATTCTCTTATTACAGTTGAAATTCCCTCCCTTTTTAAATTTTTAAATTTCAGTTTTTTTTAATTTATTAAAAAAAAAAAAAAAAAACTCCCTTAGTTTTAAACTCCACACTCTCCCACCCTTTTTACATTACCTTTCCCATTTAATTTCTCTCCCCTTTTAAATTCCCTCCATTCTTAATTAATTTATTTTTTAATTAATTTTTAATTAATTAAAAAAAAAAAACAGCAGAGAGAGAGAGGAAAGAGAGAAAATGAACAGCAGGAAATAAAGAAAAGATGCACTGAATACATAGAGAAAATTGCAGATTTGACATTTTATGATTTGTGGCATATATAAGAGGGTGATTTTTTGAAGAATTTACATGTGACGACACTTTGTCATCATTGCAAAACAGTTATTTGAAGAAGAAAATTCAGCTACCTTAAAGGCCTTTTGCACAGTTGTTTTTGCTACACATTCATTTTGCAGAGATATTGACATTGTATTTGCCTCTTCATTCATATTTTCAATCAATATTTGATTTGTTGGATTGTTGATTGCCCTCCATCATTTTAGGAGAAGATTTTGTGCTTTGCGATTTCCATAGTTGGAAGTTCTCTTGAGTATTTTGTATTTATTGAAATTAAGTTGCATCACATTGTAAGCGGGTGCATTTTCGGTTGAAGCCGACACCCTTTCATTTTTTGAGCCTAAGTTGTTGAAAATGGCTAAAATCAATGAGGCATTAGTGTTGTTGAAAAACCTCATTCATTCCAATGTCGATGACATGAAAAAAATGAGCAAGGATGCTCTTTGTAAAATTCACAGTTGTTTGCAAGATGCACATGAAAAGATTGAGTTTTTGCAGTTGGAATCTCAGCTTCAACAAGATGAAATTCAGCAAAAGAGTCACCATTCTGAACCTGTTTCTGTTCAGAAGATTGTGAAAGACTCCCATCAGAAGAAAGAAGATAAAGTTGCAGATGATCCTCATTCAGTTTGCAGATGATCCTCATTCAGTTCCTTGTACTAGAGCATATGTACATGCAGATGCAGCAGTTCAACCTGCACTTCTCAAGCCCATCATCAGACCTTGGGAAGAACTTGTCCACAACAAGCACCGAACTAGTCTTGGATATGACGAGGATGTGTCCTTTCATATTCCAGACTACACCAAGTCCATCATATTTCAGAGTGCTGGATTCCTATATGGCAGTTCACCTGCAGCTGTTCCAGATCCTGTTCCACAACAACGACAGATTGTAAAATGCCAACACTGTGATCGAGTTGGCCATATGAAAGATCACTGTTTTGATCTTCATCCATGAAAGCATTGTGGTTAGCACACTCATTCTTCAGACAGGTTCTTCAGACACAAGCCTCCTGCAAGAACCAAGATTCATCTTGGATGGATCTCTTCTTCGCAATGGGCATCAGCAACCAAGAAGATGTTTAAGACACATGTCAGAACTTGTTCACGAATATTGAGCAAACTTGCAGTTGAGTTTTTGCCATCATCTCACTTTGTCCCTGACAGGGGGGGAAACGGTGGTCATCTACAAGCTTTGACGACAGATCAAGCGAGCCTGAGCCACAATCTCTCATTCCATGTTCAGAGTTGTAGCCAGAGACACAACAGTTCAAGCGAGCCTCAGCCACAATTCACCATTCCATATTCAGAGATGTAGCTAGTGACACAGATGCCCATGAGCATGCCTTCAGTTGGTGGATAACCTTAAACCATCATCTTTGGTTGGTGGATAACCTAAAACCATCACAGGTAGTAGACCTCCCTTCTTTTTGGTCGAAGGTCTCCCTTTCATATATGAGGAACACTTCCTCTAGCAGAAGCCTTCATCTTAGTAGCCCTCAGCTTCTTGCCAGCTTTGGTTGAGTTCTAGGAAATGCTTCAAGCATTCCAGTGTTGTTGGTAATCCTAAAACCATCATAGGTAGTAGACCTCCCTTCTTTTAGGTTGAAGGTCTCCATTTTTTATGAGGGACAATTCCTCTAGCAGAAGCTTTCAGCTTCTTGCCAGTTTTGGAAGAGTTCCGGGAACTGCAACAAGTATTGCGTTCCAGTGTTTGTGGTCATCCTAAAACCACCTCTTTTTCCAACATTTCAAAGAGTTGATTCAGCCCAAGTGCTGCCATGTATACTTTGCAAATTTGTATTACAACTCTTTTCTTGGACTCACACATACCCCTTCGGATTAAGGGGGGATGTTGGAACACCTAATCCTACATGGGTAGGTGTGGAATGCGAAAAGTCACAATGGAGTCCAAGTGACCTTGGAATATGAAACCAAGAGCCACACCATTGTACTATAAATGTACATCATGTATAATGGAAAAATAAGAAAGCCTCACGCTTATCCTTCATTGTGTGTTGAGTCTCTTGTGTGTGTGTTTATCTTCCTCATACACCATGTGTGTGCTTCAACATGGTGTTTAACATGTTTCAACTAAAATTCATACAATATCATCATGTTTTTTCCATGCTACACTAGACCTTCGGAAGAACATTACATACTAGATTTCCCTTACAAGTTGAGATTTTGCTTAGAGAAAAACTTCCTCGATTCTTGATTAGGTCTCCATTGTTGGCTTCCTCAACAGTTTATTTAACAATATTTATATTCTAAATAATACATGTTTCATATTTTTCATATGTTATAAATTTATTATTCAATATATG
Organism: Pinus albicaulis; assembly: GCA_034641835.2. Classification (NCBI taxonomy): domain Eukaryota; kingdom Viridiplantae; phylum Streptophyta; class Pinopsida; order Pinales; family Pinaceae; genus Pinus; species Pinus albicaulis. The sequence continues at coordinate 346,774,625 of CM076577.1, read as the reverse complement.
TGATTCCCACAAACTGCCTCTTGAGGACTCTTTTTTAACCATTTGTTTCATAATGAAACCTCAAAGGGACTCAACCATCACCTCAAGAAAAACATTTCAACATAGTTATTTGACCTGCTTTGCTAAAAAATAATGGTTGCGCCATTAATTATCTTTCAATAATTAAGTGATGAACTATGGTATAGCTTCCCCAAAAAATTATGCAATCCATATCCGTTGTTTTGGATGTTGTATTATTTCCCAAGAAGATTATATCCTGTGAAATAATTTATTTGAAAACAAAGAATTAGCTAATAATTCCACCATCTCTGCTTTGAGATGCACAAGGCCCCCTTGACAAGAATTGAAAAACTGAAAATAAGTGGAGCAGAGAGTTGCTCTTCACAATATTACGAATATATTCGATAGATTACATTGGAAACATCAGCAATAAATAACTGGAGATAAAATCGACTCAACTAGACTGACTAAAACTAAACTGGGACACTTGGACTGACAGATTCGACACCTAGCAGGTGGTTGAGATTATGTTCTTTAACACTCCCCTTTAGTTTCAACCACATAAAAAACTTAATTAATATACCTGCTGGTCTATGTCTTAGCGAGGCTTATAATTTTTTTAAAAAAATTGACTTCAACTAGATTTGGTTTTCTTCTTCTCTTCTTCCAAATTCTGTAGCCTCTAAATTGTTTCATATTTTTTGCTTTGCTGTATCCTTCAGAACTCTGTTTCTTCATTTTTCGGTGCAAGTCTTCTATTGTTCCACACTATCTAAGCATGTTCTGGACATCTTCAAGAAAGGTGGGTTGCTGCCACATATTGTCTTCTGTAGTGCATTTTTCATCATCAATCTGCTGCAACATAAGATTAGAACAATATCTTATCTCTTCATAACTCCAATGCATGAAAATTTCATTGACATGTTCATCATGCATGTCATCTTCATCATTCATATCTACATATTCTGTGTAGATCTCATCCAGACATGGTGTTGCAAGACATGTTTCAATAAACTTTAACTCTTCTTCATAATCAATCTATGTACCTGCACACTGAAAATCAATGTTAGAATTAAAAATATTTGCAGAACGACATTGGTTCTGGTCTTTTTTCTCTGTAATGAGAGCTTTCTTCTGTTGTTTTTTCTTTTATGCTTCTGTCTTTATCTCTGTTTCTGCATTCCCTTTGCAGACTTCTTTCTTTTCTTTTGTCTATTCTTATTTCTCTGTTTCTTCCTTCTGATCTGCAATGAGAGCTTTCTGCTGTTGCGCTTCCTTTGCTGCATCTTCATCTATCTCTGTCTCTGTCTTTGTCTCTGCCTTTATCTTTGTCTTTATCTTTTTCTATGTCTCTTCTTCACTATCCTGTGCTGCTGCAAACAGGTTGTCTTCCACAAACTGTAGTGGGGTTATCTCACCAAATAGCATCATGTCAATATCTTGTTTTTGTTGCATCATCTGCAACCAGTCATCATTAACCAAAATTTCATTATCAAAGTTAATATCAACCATATCAATCATTCGATTTACCATTTCATCAGCAAGATCTGTTGCTGGTATCATTAAAAATTCGTCAGCAATCTCTGTTGCTGGAATCTCTTCATCCACTTGTGGCGATGCTCAGTGGGGTTCATGAGCATCTTCATGCTGCTTCTCTACTTCATCTGCATTTTCTTCATAGAAGTCAACCACATGTGACTGCGCACAGTGGTATTCCACAAACTTCTCATTTCATTGTAGATCTGCTGCTACAGATCCACCTTCATCTTCATCTTCAAAGCTCCCCTTTGCTTCAATTATCCCCCTTGTACCAAAACATCTCTCAAGGGTATCCCATGCCTCCTTGGTTGTCTTGGCATCTAAGATTAAGGGAAGTATACTTTCATCGACTGATCCTTTTATTCATCTTAATGCATAGGCATCTTTTTGCCTCTTGATTTCCATATCTAGAAAGATCTCGAACATCTTCTGTTTCTACTTTAGCCTCTTCACTTTTCCCATGACCTCATTGATTCACACAAACAAACGAGTCTACATGTGCATCAAATACCTTGTTTCTTCACAAAATTTGCTACTCTTTAATGAGTGTTATGCAACCTTGCTTCTCCTTGTATTTTTAAAAAATTTTCTTCCTCAAAAAAAATATCCTTTTAAATATTCACTTTCACATATTTCTTTTTCACATCACTATTTAAGTTGTTTAAAAAAAAAAAAAATTAAAAAAAAATCCTTTTAAATCTCTTCACCACATGCTCTTTAGAAAACCTATTTATAAAAACCTTTTAAAATTTTCTAATTTTTTTAATGAAAAAAACCTTTAATAAAAAAAAAATTACATAAAAGGGCTTTCACTTAAAGTCGATACCTCTTTACATAAAAGGGCTTTCACCTTTTAAAGAACCTTATGTTTGATTTTTTGAAAATCACTCCTTGACCTCCATGCATTTTACATTTAAAAAAGTTGTTGAACGACTTGCACAGTATTAAAAAAACACAACCTGTATGTCGTTAATAAATTCACGCCGGATTTGTAAACACAGATGCTTCATAACCACCATGAATGACTTCACAAAAATTTATTAAAAAATAACTTAATATTTACTCACATGTGTAGCCTGAAAAGAATTGACTCTAACTTTAACACATCTGCGTTATTTCTTCCACTTACAGATTGGCGTGGTCCCAAGGGGAATAATCGTGCCTATTTGAAAACAACATGAGGCATGAAACTGGCGCGGGTATGGCGTGTATTATCACGCCTATCTTTTCTTTTGGCACATTGGCGTGAGTATGGGCTTCACAGTCGCGCCAATCAACTTCTCCTCTCTTCTGCTCCTTCATGGCTCTGTTGGTGCTCTCCAAGGAGGCTTATGCAAGTTGGCTCCGATACCATGAAAAGAATTCAAAAACTGAAAAGAAGTAGAGGAGAGAGTTCCTCTTCACAATATTACAAATATATTAAATAGATTACATTGGAAACATTAGCAATAAATAACTGGAGATAAACTCGACTAAACTGGACTGACTGAAACTAAACTGGGACACTTGGACTGACGGATTCGACACCTAGCAGGTGGTTGAGATTATGTTCTTTAACACCCCTCATGTTTACATCAACAATACTACTCTTTTCTCATACTTTAGTATTTTACTTGAAATGCACTATGTTCATGACTTTCCCAACTAGTTCATACCTATATATGATTATTAATATACCTTCATTCCATGTACATATCACACGATATATACATAATTTGAATATTCATTGCACTCCCTACGACATGGTTCCTTATTCTTCACCTTAACTCCTCAATTCACAGATATGAAGTACATACTTTGGGAATGATTCTAAGTTACTTCTCACTTTGCTAGTCTACATTCTAAATTCTATCCAAATTAAAATATGTTTATTTCATCCATAATTTGTTTTTCCATTTTCAAGTACATTTCGAGGGTCACTTTCGGCTTCTAACTTAGTTCTTTCATACGTGGAAGGTTAGGTAGGGTGATATTCTATTTATGGATTTATTACCATATTCAAGTACCCACTAACTATGTTTACAACAATATTTATGAAATTAGAGATGACTCTCAGCCTTTATCCACCTTAAAGGAATTTTCTTGTACTTTCTATATCATTTTAACTTCACTTAAGGCCATTCATGTGGTTCCTAATCTTACCTAGATGAAATGAACTTATGAAAGAATGAAATAGAATAAATATATAAACATGAACATAGAAGTGAAACAGAAATAAAACTTCATTTCATTCATATCAAAGAACTAAAATATGCTTACATAAAGAATGGAAAAAGACTAGTGCAAGTGATGGTAGATTATCTCTGAGAAGAGACGTGGCGGCTACATGCCTCTGAATTGTGTTACAATGAGGCTTGATGGAATTTATATCATCGAGAATTAATGAGAAACCATAAACACCTAAAACCTAACCCTAGGAGATGAAGCACGAAAAGCTTGTGGGTCCTGTTAGGGTAATTTGGAACGTCAACTTCTTGGGGTCATAACTTTGGCATACAATCTTTGCTTGGCTATCATAATACCTTTTTTTGAAGATCTCTAAGAGGAGGCCGAAAATAAACAACTTCAATTGCTTGGGACTTTTATACTCTCTCTATTTTTACTAAATCTATCTTTGAGTACCTCAAAAGGGCTCTAAAAGTTCAGGACCCAAAAATTTTCCAAAAATAGTAAATTGTGCTACAATTAAGGAAACTTAAAAATAGAAAGAAATAATGGTGGGGCTCCAAGTGGAATAGGTGGGTGGCCACGAATATCCACTTGGATCATTCCACCCCCCTTAGGAAGAAATGGTCCCCATTATGTTGAGTGCTTGCATGAGATGGGGAAACTTCTACTGAACTTGTTCCCTAGTGATCCACTTTCCTTGGTGTAGGAGTTCGCCAACATTGACAACTAGTTACAGTTGGATATTCTGCTGGTGAGTTTTCTTGATATGTGTGTCCATGATATGGTCAATTGTGGCCTTTTCCATGCAGTTGAGGTTTAGCTCTGTTTGTGTGATTTTTTCTATAAAGTTAGATGTTTCCAGTAATTGTTGGATTGATGGGCCCTAGACCAAGGTTCAAATGTGGCCTCGCAAACAAAAAAAGAAACTATTACCTGAGGCAATTTAGGGGGATGCTAGAACTATATTTATGCATCCAGGAGGACAATGAACTATGGATTTAGGGCTTTCTTTCTTAACAGAGCTTCCAAGAAAAACTTTATCAATTATACAGGAATTGTTCAACACATACGTTCAACTTGTTATCACTTCGTAACTTCGAGGTTGAAAGAAAACTACAGAGGTAACATAAAAACTGCTTCGGGCCTTGGATCTAGCCATCCTAGATAGAGAGAATGATCTCTCTATTAGATATAGCTTTGTTGATAAGGAAATTTTAGGCTAGATATTAGTGTATAGGGGTTTGTTTGGAAGTTTATGGTTGAGGCAAAAAAAGAGGGCTATTGGTCTATGGATTCAAACAGGTGTAAACGGATTCAGATCGATGAATAACTGAAATCATGTGTAACTGGGAAAGCTGGTCATACCAATGGATCTTTACATATTGTGAAATGAAAAGGAGGAGGATATTAAGGTTCAATGTGAATGGAGAGCACATTCTCTATGAATTTTGCATTCAAATCTCAGAGGAAAACATAAATTACTGTTTCAATACTGAGCAGGGTAACCTATGGTAGTTCCAACACAAAAATTTATTATCCACATTAATGAAAGGAAATAGTATGTGAAACTAGAGAATGAAAAATTACAAGAAAATAAGCACTTCACCACAGATCATAACACAAGAATCTGGAAACAACAGTGTCCCTTCATTCATCCAAAAAAACAGTTTTTACAACCAGATGAGCCTATTGCAATGGTTTTTCCCTTTTGAGCTCTCCCCACATACTGCTAATGCATGCAGTGTTTATCTAATGTTTAAGTCGGTTACTATGTCTATTGTAGTGATTGTCATTAACTACATTCAAGCATAAATTGGACAAGTGGAACCATGCTAGCTATGAAAAGATAATTCTAGCCAAAACGGTGGTTGTACTTAATTTAGCAGCCTGTCACTGATTGCAGAATATGGCTAGTATGATGCTGAAGAGGAAAAACTAACATCTGGATCTGCTTTTCCTTAAGAAACCATCACTGGATGATCCGATCTGATGGTTGGACTGGCTGTCATAATGGCCATTCTATTTCTGATTTATTTTGTCTCTTCTGCACCGGTTGCTACCGTAGTGGACCTTTAAAATGGAAAACCTATTGTTACTTGAATGATTGGTAGAAATTCCTTTGAATGGGTGGTTACTCAAAAATAACATAGTGTTCCGATAATAACCTTTTGTGCGAGATGGTAGGGAAAGGCGACGTGGAGCAGTGGTGGCGGGGGTTTTTAGGTGGACGCAGTGCAGTGGTGGCAGAAGTTGGTTGGTCAACGTGGAGAAATGGGGGTGGGAGTCGTGTGGTAGGCGGTATCAGAGTGGAGGGAAAAGCATATTCCGGGGGGGTATTAGAGTGGTAGGCAGTATCATAGCATGGGAGTGTGAAGTAGCCTAGGTGTGCCATACAATGGGAATGGTTGTGAGAGATACTGCCCATTTTTTACCACCCCCTGCCACCCCCCCCCTCCATGGTTAAAGTTTGAGGGCCGAGGGGGGTGCGAAATGCGTGGAGATCATCGGATGTGGAGATGGGGGCTAGAGACGGTAGAAAGGAGTGAGGATTTTAAGGTGAAATGTCGTGGGATGTAATGGTGAGGTAGGAGGTGACGTGGAAAGGAGGTGGGCCCACCCACAGCCCACAGATCGGTGCTTTTGTTATGAGCAGAGGGGAGGTAAATGTTAAAATTTGCAAAGTGCAAAGTGAGACGAGCAAAAATGACATGGCAAGGAAACGTGGGTCCCACTACATCGCATCGGCGTTAGAAGCGGCAAACTAAGGTGCGAAATGGTAAATAGCTCAAAGTTGCAAAAATGCGATCAAGAGGTATGTGACGTGGCACGAGGGGTCACACTATATCACATTGGAAATCTAAAGAAACAACAAATGGATGCAGTGAGAAAATTTTCGATAGGCTAATGCGAAAACGTAAGGATAAAGGTAAAGCGAGCAAATGACAAGGGTGAGGTTTTATGACATCAGGACTTTGGAATAGTGAGAGTAAATGAAGAGCGAAATATTTTTTTTTATGTGATATGATAAAGGTAAGTGGGCCCATAATCTGATAAGGGTGGTGATGATATAACATGTGATATATTAAAAGGCTTGTTGTGAGAGGTGGAGCTGCAAGAAATATGATATGGTTTTTAGTGGGTGGGTAGAGCTATTTTTTTAACTATAAAAATCAAATTTTAATGGTTAAAAATGGGTTTTGAAATAAATGAAGTGTGGGACTTTAGAGTTTGGGAAAAATTAAGGGTAAAAGAGGGTAAATGAAATGAATGAGGGTAGAAATGAAGTTTTCTCACCATTACACCTTATCAGCAACTCTTTCCTCTTTCCATTGAACTGAAAGGCAGATTGATTCCTTTGAAGTCCTTGACAGTTAGGATTTCCCTTCCTTTTATGGAAATAAATGATAGCCATGGAATATTGTTTTCAATATGAAATATCTGGAAAATAATCAGTAACCTTGTGATACTATGAATTATAAGAGTTTGACAGTGGCTCTAGGTGGGGATGGCAGCTCCTTCTAGAGGGGTCAAGAACACCATAAACTAGTGACCTGATTCATTGGGTTAATCCAAAATCAGGAACTTGATCTGTGACAAAACCTCTGTGGTTGAAATTATTCAAGCTAAAAACAACACTCTCTGCAAACTGAAGTGTGGAACAGACTTGAACTGAAAACTAGAAAATCAATCTAAAACTAAAACTGGAAATATGCTTTGAGTGCTGAGTTTATTTGCGCACCTACCTATCTATTCTAACTTATAGATGATAAATATACTAAGTGAACTCTTCTTTCCAATGTAACCAATCAAGTAAATGACTACATGATTGATTCTTCTTCACTTTTTTGAGTAGGCTACAAAAACAAAATGACCACTCCCATCTCAATTGCTATTGAACATAAGTGTTCAAATTTTTCCTTAAATATTGCAACAAACCATTCATGGCATAACATACTCCTTCTTTAGATGATTCTAAGAGACTAGCAAAAGGATCTTGGAACAATACCTAGTCCCGAGGCTTCAAATAACACGCTTCATATAGGACTACTCTTTTTTCTGATTTATTATGCTCAGGATCCTTCGGAAAGAGAATATCTATACATTCTTCATGGTCATTTGATATGGCATCCTCATTGTATACCAATATGTCATCCTCAAGAAAACCTGATATGTCTTGACTGAGATTGTTGAATCATGTTTGAAGGCCATCATTTTGATGAACAAAAGAACTTTCTGGAAATAAGCCTTCTTGAGAATGTAAAACAACATCAACATCAACATCAATATTTTCTACATTTGTTTCTTCATGAGGAAATACTTCAGTACATAAATAGGAAATAGAAGAAATAGAGTTAACCTCCTGATTACATAAAAATTGAGCATTTGGCTGCATGCTTAGAATCTTATTAATTTCTTCTTCAGTTGAAGGAGGATGTATTCTTTGCTTCCTTTGGATTAAACAAAATTTGTTTTCTTTCTCTCGTGAAGACTGATCATGAGACTGAATGTCTTCTTTAGCCTCATACAAAAGAACAAATGAATTATCCATTGTCTCCATAGAGAGATCTTGGGGATCTAATTTCTTTTCTTGATTTCTTTCATCTTCAACTAAATTCTCTTGGTTATCATGAGATTTAACTTGAGAATGAAATCCATAAATTTATTCTAAGAGATCTTCCTCATGCATATTTCCTAGATCTTAATCAACATTTTCAAGGTATTGTATGAAATCCTTAGACTAATCACAACAATTTTCAGCTAGTGCATAGGGGTTTTTTTGGAAGTTTATGGTTGAGGCAGTAGAAGAGGGCCATTAGGCTATGGAGTCAGACATGTGTAAATAGGTTCAAATGGATGAATAACCGAAATCATTTGTAACCGAGAAAGCTGGTCATGCGAATGGATATTTACAGCTTATGAAATGGAAAGGAGGAGGACATTAAGGTTCAATGTGAATGTAGAGCGAAGTGTCTCTGAATTCTACATTCAAATCTCATAGGAAAACATAAATTATGGTTTCAATACTACGTAGGGTACCCTATGGTAAATCCAACACAAAAATTTCTTATCCACAGGAAAGAACGGAAACAATATGTCAAACTAGAGAATGAAAAATTATAGGAAAAGAAGCAATTCACCACAAATTATAACAAAAGAATATGGAAACAATAGTGTCCCTTCATTCATCTAAAAAAAGAGTGTTTACAACTAGATGAGCCTATTACAGTGGTTTCCCCTTCTGGGCTCTTCCCACATACTACTAATGCATGCAATATTTATCTAAAGTTGAAGTCAGTTACTCTGTCTACTGCAAATATTTTCATTAATTACATTCAAGTAGAAATTAGACATGTGGAACCATGCAAGTGGTGATAAGATAAGTCTAGCAAAAATGATGGTTGTATTTAAACCTGTTCCTAATTAGAGAATTTGGCTAGTATGATGCCGAAGAGGCAACACTGAATATCTAGCTCTACTTTTCCTTGAGAAAACATCACTGGATGATCTGGTCTGATGGCTACGATGGCTGTCATGATGGCCATTCCATTTCTCATTACTTCTGTCTCTTTTGCGCTGGTTGCTCATGCAGTGAAGATTTAAAATGGAAATCCCATTGTTCCTTAAATGATTGGCAGAAATTGCTTTGAATGCGAGGTTACCCGAACATAACAAAGTGTTCCAATAATAACCTTATAAGAGAGATGTCAGGGAAAGGCGATGTGCAGCAGTGCTTATAGGGTTCTCTAGGTGGACATGAATCAGTGGTGGTGGAAGTCGGTTGGTCAACGTGGAGCAATGGGGGTGTGAGTCGCGAGGTAGGAGGTATCAAAGCGGAGGGAAAAGTTGCTTTAGGGGGGGTAGTGGAGTGGTAGGAGGTATGGGAGCATGGGGATGTGAAGTAGCCTGATCGTGCCACGTCGCAGGAATTTTGGTAATAGATACCACCCATTTCGGACACCCCCCCCCGCCATGGTTAAATTTCAAGGGCCAAGGGGGGTGCGAAATGCATGGAGATCGACATAAGTGGAGATGGGGGGCAGAGACAAGAGAAAGGTGCATGTATTTTAAGGTGGAATGATGTGGGATTTAATGGTGGGCTCGAAGGTGATGTAGCAAGGAGGTGGGTCCACCTATAGACCATAGATCGGTGCTTTTGTTATGAGTGGCAGGAAGGTAAATGTTAAAATTTGCGAAGTGCGAAGTGCAATGGGTGGAAATGACGTGACAAGGAAAGGTGGGTCACACTACATCGCATTGGTGTTAGAAGAAGAAAAATAAGATCTAAAATGGTAAAGAGTGCGAAGTTGTGAAAATGCGATCAAGAGGTACGTGACGTGGCGGGAGGGGTCCCACTATATCAAATCGATGGTCCGGAAACAACATATGGATGTGGTGAGAAAATTTGTGATATGCTGATGCGAAATGGTAAGGATAAAGGTAAAGAGATTGAATGACAAGGGTGAGGTTTTATCGTATTGATACTTTGGAATAGTGAGAGTAAATAAAAAGCGAAAGGGTTTTGTTTATGCGATGTGATAAAGGTAAGTGGGCCCATAATATGATAAGGGTGGTGATGATATAATATGTGATATATTAAAAGGCTAGTTGTGGGAGGTGGAGCTATGGGAAATATGATATGGCTACTATTGGGTGGGCAGAGCTATTGTTTAAACTATAAAAATCAAATTGTATAGTTAAAAAAGGGGTTTTGAAAGAAATGAAGTGAAAAGACTTTAGAGTTTTGGAAAAAGAGGCTAAATGAAATTAATGAGGGCATAGATGAAGTTTTCCCACTATTACACCTTATCAACAACTCTTTCCTCTTTCCAATAAACTAAAAGGCAAATTGATTCCCTTGAAGTCCTTGACAATCACGATTTCCCTTCCTTTTCTGGAAATACATTACAGCCATGGAATATTATTTTCAATATGAAAGATATGGGGAATAATATTCACCTTGTGATATTGTGAATTACAGGATTCTAACACAACTTACTACCATACTACATGATCTTTCTTAATCATTGATAAAATAACATAAACAATCATAAACCAGACTTCGCTATAAAATTACATATTAAAACCCTTACTTAACACAAATATGCATAAACAAAAGTAAAGTAAAACACATAAAGATAACTTAGATCAATCTTCAAAGTTATTTCATTAATTTCTCAGATATTTCTCATATATTCAATTCCACCATGTTCCCTTAGCTTTAGGGGTCTGCGCACATAGCTGAAGACTTCCTAAGATCTCCCCACACTTAGCTACAGGAGCCTTTCCTCTATCCCAAAACACAAACTCAGACTCAAAACAGTCTTACATCTAATTTCATTTCATCAACTTCTACTTCTTGACTTTGACTGCCTATGAATTTGATTAAGAATCCTTATATATATATATATATATATATATATATATATATATATATATACATATATTTCATTTCCAATACCATGGTCCAAAACCATGGATGGAGTTCAACTTTGTGTTGCACGCTTCACTCCTTAATCTGCAGAGTCTTTCTCTACTACTTTATTCGAGGGGATCCGGTATCCAACACGCCCCCAACAAAAAACTATGACTCATCGCAAGTCACAAAGGTGGTGAACCATCGATATTCACTTTGATGCTGCTTAACACTTCCTACAATGGTGGAACTACTTTGGCGCATTACTTTCATTCCAAATTATGGGACCTCACTCGCTTGAGCCACGTTCTCCCGAAGCCTGCTCGCTTGCCTCACACTTGACTGTATCAAATTATCATTTATAGTCTTATTCCCTTCAACAACTACGAGGCACATTAATAGTCTATGCCATCCATATAGTCATTGCAAACTTCCAGGGGTATAATCTTCTTTGTACAACTTTAGTCCGCCTCCATTAATATGACTAGGGAAAAATTCTTCTTTCATCTTCACAAGTTGAGTTGCACCTCCTTCCATCACATCCCTAACTATATACAGACCCAACCAATGCATTTGTAGCTTTTCCGGAAACTTCACAAACTTGTTTTAATACAAAAGCACTAATTCGTTGTCTTTGAACATCTTTTTATTAATATGTCGATCATTCCAAACCATATCCCTCTTCTTCTAAACCTGTTGATGGAACCCAACGATGAACCAATCCTCTTCTAACTCGAGCAGTTGCGCCAATCTCTGCTCCATAATGGCATTGTCTGCCATATTTGTTAGTATTGCGATGCAAATAATAGGGAAAATATACTCCATTGCCATCATTTCTTCCTGGCCATACACTAATCAGAATGGGGTATGACCTGTTATCTTCTTACAGATAGTTCTGTAAGCCCATAAAACTACAGGAATGCACAGATCCTAGTAATTTTTGTTAACATTGCAAACCTTTGTCAGTGAATTCTCCAGTATTTTGTTGAAGGCTTCCACGGTGTTGTTGTCATGGGGGTTATATGACATACTATTTTGGTTTCCTACTTGGAACTCTTCAGTTAAGGCTTTGATAGTTCTATTCAGGAAATCCGTACCCTAGTTGCTCATCAAAATCTTTGGACAACCAAACCATGACACAATATGCTCGAAAATGATTTTTTCTGCCATTTTTGTAATATAATTATTTTCTTGTTGCACCTCTTCCCACTAAGTGATGTAGTCAATTGTAGTAATATTGTACTGCACACCCATTTTATTTCCTAGTAGATCGATTGGCCCCACAAATTCAATCACCCATTTATCGAAAGTTTGCAACATAATTTGTGGGTGTAGCACCATTTCATGTCTTTGTGATGGTCTTTGAGTCCTCTAACAAAAATTGCATGTGCAAAAATAAACCTTTGAATCCTTACGTACTGTAGGTCACCATAATCTAGCGCACAAAATATTTTATGCAGTACATTTTCTTGCGTTGTGACCTCCAACTACTCCGCCATGTGCTTCACCCGATATGTTTTGTCATTCATACTCAGAAATATATCTTTGGAGAATCTCATCAACACTCATTTTATAAAAGTTCCCTACAATCAAAGTAAAATATTCTTCCCTTATGATCAGCTCTTCCCTCTATTGTGTAGTGTATTTCGCAGGTGCGAGTCCCGTCGAGAGAAACTAAATGATATCTAGGAAATGCTCATATGCAACCTTGACAGCGAATAAATCTGCATCAGGTAATCCTTCCTCAATATTTTTCGATTCTTCCCCTATCTCAATTTTGGAAAAAAGATATGGTCTGACATTTAAACGTCTTGGTTTGACAATTACTTCTAAATCATACTCTTGGAACAAAAACAACCATCGAAAAATATCCCCCCCCCCCAACATAGGGTTGTTTACCAGGTACTTCAAAGAAAAATGATCCGTGAAAATTTTTAAGTGCACACCTAATAGATAGTGTCTGAATTTTTACAGTGCACATAACATTTCCAACCCTTCGTGCTCTATGGTGGAACAGTTCCTTTGTACTTTATACAACTTCTTGCTTGCAAAATCTATAGGGTGATCAATATATACTTCCCCAGGATGCACTAATAGATCTCGTAAAGCTATACATAATGCATAGATGTGTACATGAAATTCCTTCTTCTAAGCTAGGAAGATGAGGATAGGTGCAATCACCATATTTTATTTCAGGATGACGAGGCCCTTCTCATGGTCATTTTCCCAGTAGAACTTGAAACCTGTTTTTAATAATTTCTCTATTGGTGCAGTGATCTATGTGTACGCCTTAATGAACTTTCAATAATAGCCTTTATGTCCAAGAATCATGCGTAGCTATTTTACACTTTTCAGGGTTTCCAAATTGATAATCACAACAACCTTCATAGGGTCTACCATCAATCCCTGTTTGCACACAATATGTCCCAAAGAAAGACCATATGGTAAGCATAAAATGAACTTCTTTAGTTTTAAGGAGATCTCATAATTTTTTGAGGTATCCAGCATCAAGCGTAGACCAGAGACATGCTTCTTTAATAGGCCAAATACTTTCCAGTCATTGAAAGATACTTCTAGAAACTTTTGGATATATTATCTGAAAGTTTCAATAACAAGCCTAGAAAATATAGATGGTGTGTTCTTTAAACCAAATGGCATGACACTGTACTCAAAGGACCCCCACTCAGTAGGGAAGGTGGTCTTGCTCTTGTCTTCCGCGAAATCTTGATCTGATGATACTCTAAGAAGCCATCAGTAAATGAGTAAGCTTCTTGTCCACCAACATTCTCCAATACTTTGTCTATAAATGTTGTTGGAAACGGATCACTGACACAAGCATCGTTCAACATGCAGAGATCAACACAAATCCTTATCTCGCACTTAGTCTTATTTTCGTGGACCACCATAGGGATATCCCACTCAAACTCCTCAACTAGTTCAATGATGCTAGTGTCAAGCATCTTGTTAATTTATTCCCTCACTTATATTTGTAATTTGGCTTCAGCTAATATGGTTGTTGCTTGAAAAACTTTGTATCAGGCTTGAAATTTATGTGCATAGCACCTAAATGAACACATAATTCATTTTAATTTGGAGAACATAGTTGGGAATAGATCTTGGTATTCATGTAGTAGTTCAATGACCTTTCTTACTGTGTCATCATCCCAATATTACCCAAACTTCGCAAATTGGGGTTCCACCTCTAAAAATATGTTGACTTGTTGAGTCCTGAGAGCTTGTGCTACATCTGACATTGCTATCTTAGCCCCTGCAACCTTACGTTGTCCTTCTGACTCAAGAATCCTAACATCGCATGGATCCTCCTCACCTTCCTTTGCAGTCAAATTGTAAAATACAAGGGCTTGTTTCAACTGTGCAATGCAATCAGGATGTACCAATGTCCTTGGCTGATTGGTAATTTGGAACACACCTTCTTTGACTTCCTAAAGAGCCTCATTAATGTACTCCCATCCATCAAAAAATTTCTAAGCTGACGAGAATCCCTCCATAATCTCGTCCAAATCCGTAATGCTATGGTGCAACTCTGTTTCAGGATACCATTGTTGGGGTATCATATCCAAGGAATGAAAGAACATGTGCACCCACTCTAGTTGAGGTTCAGTTCCCCAAGCTGCTATCTAGAGAGAATATTTATGAACATCATATTTCTCTGTGATCGTCATATCAACATTACCAAACCTCAGTTGTATCAATTTTCAAAATTCCTTCCATCTTCCTAAAATTTATTTTTGTGCACCCCACCATCGAGCTGGAGTAGACCTTAATGAAAATTCAAAATATTCGTATCTCTAGTCATCATGAACCTTTTGCTAAAATTATTCTAGAAAAAAGACAAATTCCTCGTTCCATCATAAAAGGCAATTCATGCACATCCGATTGGACACAATGCAAAGATTTGGTGACTCTGTTACAATGCTTAGTAGTGACTCTTGATCAGAATCTGAAACACATGAAATATTTTGCTCCCAACATATTATACCATATATGGTGGGATTAATCTAGTCTTCATGTTTTTCAGTAATATTATAGATCTATTCAATCTCAGCATCCCCATACTCATTTGAATAAGCTCTGTATAGCATGCACCTTCACAATAATCTAATGGCACAACAACTCAACTACCATTCTTTTCAAAGATAATATACCTCTTCTTTAGGTTGATTAGAGCATCCATTACAAAATCCCAGTCAAATCCGAGCAACGGAGGATAAGGATTGATATCATCAAAGATCTCAATAACTTCGAAGTCGACCAACACGGTAGCTCCATCAATATCTATGCTAGTTCCCTACAATCACCCCATAGGAATGATCTTCTGCTAATTTTCCATCCTCATATGAATTGGTGACCATTGAAGCTTAGGCCTTCCCATGCTCCCACATCTATTTTGGCAGAACATTGACATCTGATCCTAGATCCAAAATGACTTTAACCATTTCATAGTATCCAATATGTGCAGTCAACCGCATCTCCTGTCCGATTCTTTTCTTGTTCTTGTATGTTTTATTTCCTCTGCATTGTTCCAGTTGCAGCTTTTCCTTTCCAAAAATTTTATCTATCAGCTCCTGTAACCATTCTACAACATTCTGGTATGTTATTAATTTCATACATGTCTATAAGAAGGATGCAAAAATAGGCTGATCAACTTCCTTTACTTCAAGATCCTCCTTATGATTAATCTTCAATGGAAATGGGTGTATCTACATGGTTGATGTTGAAATTTTGGTGTCAAAAATGTATTCTTTGCTTCCATGAATGTCTCTTTTGCATGCTACACATTAAACCCAACATTCTTATCTTCAACATTCCTTACCCATGTCTCTGTCACATTCCTCTTTTCCTCTACACAATTTCCTCTTGTATTCACACCACTGCATGTTACTACATTAATACTATGATCTTCCTAATGCATTTCAACCCTCATCATTTGTACATTCTGAGTCGGTTGTTGGTTTCACTTCTCCTATAATTTAGCTAAAAAAATGGAACAAACTTTAATTTCATGAACAAATTCTTGAAAATACTTACAGGAAGCTATAGTAGGATTCTTACAATCCGTGGAAAAATGTTGTGGTTGTTCAGAGCTGTAACATATGATCTGTCCTCACACATGACTAGCACCTCCTCCTCAATCATGCCCTTGGCCTTGGAAACCTCCTCATGCAATCAGAGAACTTGAAGCTTTGTGACCTTCTACCTAAATTCTGTGCACAACATGATTTTTTTGCATCATTAAATCATAGCTCTTACGATGTTGTTCATCATGTCCCACCAAAATGAAAAAACTAAAGAACAATTGCTTCAATGATCTAAGAAACATTTGCAACATGTGACAATAGTCCGTGGAATTTTGGCTTGCAAATTCACATATGCTACAACATACATGGAGCCCTACACTTGGCCCAACACTCGATTCAAGCTTTAATGGACTCAATATCCCAGTGCCCACATAATCTCTATAAACAAGGAAATCCTATTTATAGTGACCCTCTTCTTTGTAATTAATGCACCAAAATTATGAACTCATATCAGATCCAACCTCATTTCCATTCTTTAGATCTTGTAGCTCCATGTGAAAGCTCGCCAATTGAGTCTAAATATGTTGCACTCCTATGCTTGTATCAACTACTGGCGAAGCTTCAAGCTTCATCGTGATCTCTCGCACTTCAACCTGAGTAGAAATCTTATGTTTTGACAATGGAAATCTAATATGAGGCAACAACACAACAATGAACCATTCTCTATGATGTTGATGCGGGATATTGAAGCTAATTTGGCTCAACAGTGTCCTAAATCTCTTATCTACCTCCGACACAGTCTCAGAAGCCAACTGCTTAATTTATTTGATTTCTTTGATACACTATAACTATGAATTTGGTTTCTTAAATTTACTGTTCAGTGTGGTCTTTATCTCAGCTAATGTAGCATTTTCATTTTTCATAACATAATTCCTGTACCAAGACGATGCTCTATCTTAAAGTGATGTAACCAGCTACTCTTTCATCATATTTTCATTTGTAATATTCTGAAAACTTTATATCGCTTCTGCAACAAACCAAAATTGTTTAGGATCATTCTATTCCTTGAACACACACATATTTGGGGGTTAGGCCATGGTGAATTGGGGAGGTGGAGGCGTAGGTGGAGGAACAGAATTGGATGGGGTGATGATGGGGGTGGAAGGTTGGGGAATATCCACAGTTCTTTGCTGAATTTCTAATCTCAGTGACATAATTCTCAGGGTATTGGGGTTTCTTTCTCTTTCTTCAGACCCAGAAATTAGATGATATTGAGTTTCAACATAAGTACCCCACTTTATTTTGAATCTTTTACAACTCTACATAGCACTATGTTCTCTTTCTTTGAACATGAATCTAAGCGCATCTATAATATACCCTCTAAGTCCTTTGAATAACTTGCGCTCTACTTCTCTATAAGACATAAAAGTCCCAATCATGAACTCAGTAATCATGCATAAAATAACATAAAAAACAATAAACAAGACTTCTCTATGCAACTACAGATTAAAAATCTTAATTAAAATAGATAAGAATGAACAACAGTAAAGTAAAACACATCAAGATAACTAAGATCTATCTTCATAGGCCTTTCATTAATTTCTCAAATCTTTCTCATACATTCAATTCCACCCTGTGAACTCAATTGCAGGGGCCTATGCACACAACTACATACTTTGTAAGGTCTCCACGTACTCAGCTGCAAGATCCTTTCCTCTACTCCAAAACAGATACTACACAAACAAATCTTAGATCCAAATGCATTTCATAAACTTCTACTTCTTGTCTTTGACTGCCTATGACATCTATCTAGACTCCTTATATAGATTTTTAATGTATAATACCATGGTCCAAAACCATGGGAAAAGTTAAAGGTTTACAAAATATTGCAATTAAATTACATAATAAGGGACTTTGACCCACCCTAAAGCCCCAAAGACTCAAAGTATAATTTGTGCTATGCACTCCACTCCTCGATCTACGAATTCTTTCTCTAATGATTTCTTCAACGGGATCCCGTGCCCAAAAATAATGTTAGAAAGTATGGCCGAAGGCAATCCACATTGAACACTGGGTGCACGCCCAGGAACAATGGAATTTTGAGCTCGAAGGCATTGTCTCCTATAGCCTTGGTGATGGTGTATGGCCCATAACGAAGCAGGCACAACTTGCAATGGGGTCCAGTGAGTAACTCCTTCTCGAAATGTAGCCAAACTTTGTCGCCCACCTTGAACTTGTGTGGCACCTGATGTTGATCATGTCACTTCTTGTACTTATCATTGGCTGTGTCCAATATGTCATGGACCTGCTAGCGAACGTGCTGAATGGGCTCAATGAAGGTGTTTGCCCTGTTAGCGTCAGATTGGACATGAGCCAAATCTGCTTGAGTATATGCAAATGGTATGGCCACATCAATGGGGAATAATGGATGGAATACCAATCCCACCTGAAAGGGGGTGTGGCCTATAAAGATATGGAGAGCTCGGTTGTAGCTATTCTGGACATATGGAATTTGTTCACCCCATGTATGAGGATTTTTTGAGATGTACATGCGCAAAATGTGCACGATCATCCTATTGACTACCTCTGTTTGGCCATCAGTTCGGGGGTGGAAATTTGTGGAATTATTGAGCTTGGTATCCATCATCGAACAAAGATTTGATGAAAATGTACTTAGGAACCTATTGTCCCAATATGAGATAATATACTGTGGGATCCCAAAGTGCACCCACACTCATTCAAATGAGCATTTAGCAGTGGCTTCTGCTGTGATACACTTCTTGCAGGCTCCCATAATGGCCATATTAGAGAATCTGTCAATGACAAAAAAAACACAATGGTTTCCATGCTTAGTCAAATGAAGTCTCGATTTGCAATCCATGGAGATGGATTCCCAAGGTTGACTAGGAGTAGGAAGAGTATATAGGCCTTTCTTCTTGATGGTAAGTTTGGAAATGACACAAGCAGTGAAAGATCCGATGTAAATCCCAACATCGTGTCGAAGGTTTAGCCAATAAAAATACCTCTCTAATACTATCATAGTTTTCTCTACCCAGAAATATCTAGCAACCTGGTTGTAGTGTACTTACAAAATCATCTTCACACACTTGCTTAAAGGAACACAAGGTGTCCCACGTGGAATAACAATGCATCCTAGATGTTCTAATTTGGAACTTTCTTGCATTCTAGGAGTGTATGGTATGTTTTTCCAAATACTGCATCACTCTTGTAAAGAGTCGGTCACCCCAAAGTCTCATTCTTGCAAGAGTCGAAAACAATTCTCAGCGCCATGATCAACGGTTGGCTCAGCTAGTCTAAAAAATTTCTAGTGTTACCCTTCTTGTACTTAATGTTGAAATGGATCATTTTAGGTATTTGAATTATTTCGAATGATGATCTTTCTACAACTTACCTTATGTCTTATGAACTGTAAGGGTAGGTGGTCTGTGTGGATAACCATTTCCTTCCCCATAATGTAATGCTTCCATTATCAGTAGACTTGCACAATGGAATACATTTCTTTGTCATAGGTGGGATCACTGCGATATGCCATTATATGCCCTTGCTGAGAAAGAATAACACCAATATCATAGTCAGAGGCATATGTATTGATCTCAAATAGATGATGCAGGTATAGTAATGTGAGCACTAGTGCAGAGTAGAGTCGATTCTTCAACTCTGTGAATGGCTTCTATTTTGATTCATACCAAAAGAACTTTTCTTTCACCCCTCCCTTGGTAAATTGAATCAAAGGCCAAGTGATATGGGAGAAGCCCAACATGAACTTGTGGTATAATTTGGTAAGACCCAAAAAGCTTTGGAGCCTTGTTATATTGGTTGGGGTTGGCCCATCCCAAATTACATGTATCTTAGCTGGGTCCACATGCACACCCCACTCAACTATGATCTACCCCAAATATTGAACCTAAGTAATGTGAAAAGTGAATTTCTCCAAATTAGCACACAACCTGTGTTGTTGGAGTGTTTGGAGGACCTATCAAATGTGGTGGAGGTGCTCTTCCCATCTCTAGATAAAGATCATGATGTCATCCAAATACAACACCATGAATGAGTTGGTGAAAGGTTGCAAAATCTTGTCCATCAGCCTCATGAAGATTTCGGGGGCATTCGTCAACCCAAAAGGCATGACCACCGATTCAATAAGGCCCTCCTTGGATTTGAAGGTAGTATTCCATGCATCAGGGGGTTATATTGATACTTGGTGATAACTAGATTTAATTTATAAAATATTTTCACTCCTTGAGTTGGTAACAAAGGTAACAAATTCGTGGAATTGGATACCTATTCCAGAAAATGATCTTATTCAACACCAAATATTCAATAGAGAGTCTCCAGGTACCATCCTTCTTCTATACCAATATTATTGGGATCCCATAGTGAGATGAACTTGGCCTAATGTTCCCTTTCAATAGAAGCTCCTTAATCTGCCTCTTGATCTCATTTTCCTTTAAAACATAATTTTTATAGATCGACTCAGTGGGTAGCAGTGTGCCTAGGGTCAGATCAATGGAGTTCTTGACCTCACAGTGTAGAGTTACCCCCTACAGGAGAGGTGAAAATGTCCTTCTACTCCTCCATGACCTTGTCCATCTGGTTCTACCATGCAGAGGAGCCCTGTCTGGAGGCAGTGGCCATAATATTATTCCGGCCATGAGGGTGAATCATAGGGAAAAAAAAATTCCTGTTTTCAGAGATGATCTTACTGCATTTATTCGTAGTGATTAGACATATGGTGGTAGGTAGTGCTACCTCCAGTATCTTGTACAACTTATTGCCCAAAGTAGTAATAACAGTGTGAGGCCTAGATTCATACAAAACACACCACTTCCACAAGTATCATTGGCCTTATAATACATCACAAACTTCAAGAATAGAAACATCACAAAGTACCTCATCTCTTAAGGGCTTCATGCTGTAGGAAAGCTGACACTCCTCGCTAACATAGAGATCTCGTCATTGGTGAATCCACTCGATGGTGTATGGATGTGGGTGTGATGTGGTAGATAGGCCTAGACGCTTCACAACCTCTATTGAAATGAGGTTCTTTTGGCTCTCATTGTCAACAATGAACTGGAGTGGATAACCCTTCACACACATTTGTGAGCAGAAAAGGCGTTCCCCCTCCTTTGGATATTTAGGCTCATCCTTGAATCTTGGTCATGGAAATGGTGGAATTGGGCTCTACATAAATAATATTCTTCCCTTTTTTATTCCCCTTATTAGGTTCTAAATCATAGTCGGAGCAGGCATCTGATTCATAAGTATTCATCTATGCCACCAATGATTGCTTGCCTCGGCACTAACTCGTGTTGTGAGTGGAGCTTTTATGGAACTCACACCACTTTCCTGTTTCCTTCTTTGTCTTCGTGGTGTTTTTATTTTCTTTGGGCTTTGATGGCATTTCCTAGGTCAGCCTACCTTAGCTTTTCCCTTTGTTCTGCAATTTAGGGGAACCTTTCCCTTGCTTCAGATTCACAGATCCAAAATCCCACTTCTTCTGTTTAAACTTATGCCCGATCTTCACAATATATCGATAGTTGGCACCGAGCAAGGAGATGTCCAAGAACTCCATTTCATCGTGGATGTACTTATTCAAACAATCGTGGTACCTGAGCACTGAATTCCACTTGGAATCCTTGATTCCCACCTTCATGCGAAGGGCATGAAAACCATTTATGAAATTTGGTACATATCAGTCCCTTCCCTGCCGCAACATGGTCCACTTTATTTATTTGTCTTCATAGCTATGACAGGGTAATATTTTTCCTTGATGGTGTCTTAGAAATAATTGCAAGTGGGTGTGGCTGAGAATAGTGAGGGTTCCCCCTCATCATTCTTCTCACAGTAGGTTTCCCACTAGTCATTGACATGGAGGACGGTCTTCACGAGTGAAAAAAGTAATATTTTCCTGGTTAGAAAAGTCAATAACTGGAAAGTATCCTTCCAACACACCATTTATCTACGACATCTGCATATATATTTCCTTAAAATACGAGAATTTCAAACTAAACTTGTACATTAAAAGGTGTGGTGCCTCCAGAGTGGCTGCCAGATGAAGATGTGTCGCCTTTGCTTAGTCGTTGAATGATTTGGTAAAAGTTATCCATCATCTTGTTCCTTTGTTTCACGAGGGCATCCTCAAGAAATATTTTGAAATGATATAATTATCCCTCGTATTTCTTTTCTTCCACCATGGGTGGACGTCGGGGTTTGCAAGGTTGATATTGAAAATGTTCAACTAGATCGAGACGTAACTCCTTATACCTTGACCTTGTTGGGGACATAAAAAGAAGAATAGAGAAAGAGAATTCCACTCTAATACCACTGATCTGAACTTATGCAGAAACACAATACAATACATATATAAACATAAACATAGAAGTGCAACAGAAATAAAACTTCATTTCATTAACCAAGACTTTTTTAGTTTCTTTGTTTCTCCTAAAAATGTATTTTAGTCCCTCAAAACGTCTTAGGAAGTTTACGACCCAAAAAACTACCAAAAAGAGTAAATTGTGCTACAACTAAGGAAACTAAAAAAATGAAAGAAACAATCGTGGGGATCCAAGTGGAATAGGTGGGTCACCACCAATATCCACCTGCATTTGTCCTACCACCTTAGGAAGCAATGGTCCCCATTGCGTTGAGTGCCTCCATGAGATGGGGAAACTTCTGATGAACTTTGTCCTGCGTTATCAACTTTCCTTAGTGCAAGAGTTGGCCATCTTTGACATCCTGATACAGTTGGATCTTCTACTGACGAGTGTCCTTAATTTTTGTTTACATGATTTGATCAGTTGTGGCATGTTCCATGCTTTTGGGTTTTAGCTTTGTTTATGTGATTTGTTTTGAAATGTTAGATGTGTCCAGTAATGGTGGAAAGTAGGTCCGAAAGTGGTCCACATTGAAGGCATTGTCTCCAACATAATGGTGATGTTGTATGGCCCATTTTAGAGCGAGAAAATATTTTGATGGGGTCCATCGAGGTGCTCCTTCTGAAATTGTAGCAAAAATTTTTCACCTACCTAGAACCTGTGTGGCACGTGATATTGATCATTGCCACTACTTGTACTTATCATTGGATTTGTCCAATATTTCATGCGTTGAATGCGTTGAATGATGTTGTTTTTCCTGTCAGCTTCGGATTGTACATGAGCCAAATATTCTTGAGTAGCTACAAATGGTATGGCCACATCAATGGGGCATAGTGGCTGGAATTTCAATCCCACCTCAAAGGGGCATTGGCCAGTTGAGCTATGGAGAGCTTCATCGTAGTTGTGTTGTACGTAGGGAAGGCTTTCACCCCATGTACAAGGATGGTTTTACATGTGCAAAATGTGCACAATCATCCTATTGACGACCTTTGTTTGGCCATTAGTTTTGGGGTGGAATTTCGTGGAATTAGTGAGCTTGGTATCCAACATTGACCAGAGACTTAACCAAAATTTACTTAGGAACCTGCTATCCCGGTCTAAAAAAATGGACTGTTGGATCCAAAGGTGCACCCACACTCATTCAAATAAGAGTTTAGAAATTGCTTATTCTATGATACTCTTATTACAGGCCACCAGAATGGCCATCTTAGATAATTTGTCGATGAATACGAAAAGACAGTCGTTGTCATGCTTAGTAGATGGAAGGCCCGCCATGTAATCCATCTAGATGGATTCCCAAGGTCAAATACTAGTAGGAAGAGGAGTATATAGGCCTTTCTTTTTTATGGTCAGTTTGGAAATAACACAGGAAGTACAGGATTTGATGTAATTACAAACATCTTGTCGAAGGTTGGGCCGACAAAAAATAATTATGCAATATTATCGTTGTTTACCCTAACTCGAAATTTCTAGTGACTCGGCTATAGTTCACTTCCCAAATCATCTTGACATGCTCACTTGAAGGAACACATATGTGTCATAGGTGTCATTACAATGCATCCCAAAGGTGATAATTTGGAACTTTTTGGCCTTATATGAGTGTCTAATATGTGTTGCCGAACTCTGGATCACTCTTGTAAAGAGTCGGCCACCTTGAAGTCTCGTGCCTAAAAGAGTCAAGCATAGTGATCAGTGCCATGACCTAAGGTCGGTTGAGGTTTTCTGCAAAATTTTTAGTGTTTCCCTTCTTATACCTAATGTTCAGATGGAACTATTGCAAGTATGTGGACCATTTCCGATGGCGATCACTCTGCAACTTCCCTTGTGTATTACGAACTGTAGAGGTCGGTGGTCTATGTGGATGACCATTTCCTTCCCCATAATGTAATTTTTCCATTCTCATTAGTCCTGTAGAATGTAATACATTTCGTTGTCATGGGTGGGGTACTTTCAGATTATGTTTGAAATTATCTCATTGTGATATGCCACTGGAGGCCCCTGCTGAGTAATAATTGCACCAATAGCATAGTCGAAGGCATCTATCTCGATCACAAATGGTTATTGTAGGTTTGGTAATGTGACCACTAGTGCAGAGCAGAGTCGATGCTTCAACTTGGCGAATGCCTTCTGTTGGGATTTAGACCAAAATAAATTTTCTTTTGCCCCTGCCTTTGTGACTTCACTCAGAAGCCAATTGATATGAGAGAATCCCAACACAAGCCTACTATAGAAGTGGGAAACACCCAGAAATCCACAGATCTCAATTAGAGTGGTTGGGGCTAGACAATCTCAAATGATCTGTATCTTGGTTGGGTCAACATGCACACCCCACTCATCGATGATGCACCCAAATATTGAACCTCGTTCATGCCAAAAGTTCATTTCTTCAAATTAACACAAACATTATATTTTCGTAGTCTTTGGAGGACCTGCTAAATGTGGTGGAGGTTCTTTTTTGAACTTTGGCTGATGATTAGGATGTCATCCAAATACACCACGACCAATGAGTTGGTGAATTGTCACAAAATTTCATCCATCAGCCTTATGAAGGTTTCTCACTCATATTTCTTTTCTTCTGTCGTGGGTGGACACTGGCGTTTGCGAGACTGATCTTGCAAAGGTTTAACCATATTGAGCCCTAACTCCTTATATAGTGACCTCGCTAGGGGCATATAAATAAAAATCAAGAAATAGAAGACCGCTATGATACCACTGATCTTAACTTATGCATGAATGAAATAGAATGCATATATAAACATAAAAAAAGAAATGTAGCAGAAATAAAACTTCATTTCATTCATATCAAAGAAATGAAATATTCTTACATACAGAATGGAAATAAAACAGTACGGCTGATGGTAGCTTATCTCTAAGAAGAGATGCGAAGGCTAGATGCCTCTGAACCGTGTTACAATGAGGATTTTTTGAATTTTTATCATTTAGAAATAATGAGAAACACTAAACATCCAAAGAAGCAGAAAACATTTGTGGGCCCTGTTGGGGTAAGTTGGAATGTCAACCTTTTAAGGTCGTAACTTTGGCATACGTTCTCCATTTGGCTATGATAATACCTCATTTAAAAGATCTCAAAAAGTCAAAGAGGAGGAAAAAAACAAAGAATTTCACTATTGTAGGACTTTTCTAGTCTCTCCATTTTTACTAAAAACATATTTTAGTCCCTGAAAATTGCTTTGGAAGTTTAGGACCCAAAAACTACCAAAAAAAGTAAATCATTAGGGGAATTTTGAGGTCTAAAATGGGCCTCCTTAGAAAAATCTACAACCAAAATAAAATTTATAAGAACCAATAGGATTCAAGATGATGATGTCAACCATGGGGGACGATTCACCATTTTTTAAGTAAAAGGGTAAAAATATCAAAAAATAATAAAATAATAAAACTACTTTTTCAACTCGTATTTTCAACTTTTCTCCCAAATTTCTTACTCAAATTTTGAGTGAGATTACTCTTTGGATGAAGAATTTAATTCCCCATCCAAGGAGTACTCATGTTGCATACTTTTGATGGACCCTACTACGTGAAAAATGATAAATACATAAAAAAACTTGATTGCAATCACATTTTTCATGTATTTCTTATTTTTTGTGTAACATGGTCCATCAAAAGTATGCAACATGGGTACTCCTTGGATGAGGAATTAATTTTTTTATCCAATGAGTGCTACCACTCAAAATTAGAGTAAAAAAATTGGGAGATAAGTTGAAAATACGATTTGAAAAAGTATTTTTTTCTTTTTTCCCTCTAAAATTTGATGATGTCATCAAATCTGATTTTATTATTTCCACTATTATTTTATAATTTCCTTAGGAGGCCCATTTTAGACCTCAAAATTCCCCTAATGTGTGCTATATTTAAGGAAACTGAAAAACTGAAAGAACTAATGGTGGGAGTCCAAGTTGAATAAGCGGGTGCCCACCAATATCCACATCGATCAGTAGACTCTGTTGATTTAAAATATGGGTGTACCCTACCCTTGAATCTTTTCATAACTGTACCACTTATATACACACATTTTCATCAACCCATGTGCTACAGTGTACCAACACCATGTCCAGTTAGAATCACTTAGGAGAAATTCATATGCTTTGTATTGAAATGCAATATTACATAACTAGTTACATAATTAAATGCTTTAGGGATTATTTATCCTTTACAATCAAAAAACATTGATATCATATAATATTAATGTGGTAAAGGACTATAAGAAAAATAGGACCTAGTTCTTAGTCACTCAGGTCTTGTCTCTATTGTTATTGTTGTCGCTTCTACTCCATTATGATATCCATTTAAATTACTAGGAGAAAATCTACCAAATATTAGTTAAATTATAATGTTCATAATGACTCATTTTTTATTAGATAAAATTATCATCTAGATGTCCTTTCTACTCTATGGCACAACCCATTTTATTAATTTATTTTTTACAAACCTTACTTCTGATAACTATTTTAAGAGTATTTCTTTACAGTTGGTGTGTGATTGGTCTTATTGAGTTTACCTTTTCCATCCAATAGGTTGTTTAAAATGATATTTTCTTATAACCATTCCATCCTTATCACTGTCATGACACCAATATAGGCCTAGTATCCTAGATGGTTCATGGAATGTTTCCTTTGAAGGGTAAGTACTAATGCCCTCATTAAGAAAGTGTCAAGGAAATTGATTGATAGGAAAAATATTACAATATTTGTACGGATACTTTAACATTCTAAGTTTTATTATAATTCCCAATAGGCCCAAGGTTTGAGCCTAATCTATGATACCACATGTGATAAACCTCCATTTATCCCTCTGTTAGGTCCCTATAATACTAGTGTGGCCACTTATTGCTTTTAGGGTAGCCCCATTATTGTTATTTTTTTTCCCATCTAGTCCCCATATTTTTATTATTGTGCCCCATAGGTGTAGCCCCATTATTGTTATTGTTGTGCCCATGTGGTCTCCATATTGTTATAAAGTGACCCCTTAAACTCCTATATATAGGAGGTAGGTTTTTTCATATGTATCATCCAAGAATTTTTCATTTATTTAATGTAAAGGAGGCTTCCACATCAAAGAGGCTAATTTATAAGTCATTGTTTTATCATTTCTTCTATTTGTGAGCTGGTTTCGTAACATTTGGTATTAGAGCCTGGGATTGTAGGGTTTTTCTTCTCCAAACATTTCATCTTGGAATTTTCGCTATAATGTTTTTTATGCAAGGCTTCATAAGAAGAAATGTTTACCATGTAGAGGCAAAATATGGATGAACGTCTTGTAGAAATTATAGACCTTTTTTTGCAAAATTTTAGGAGATATTTCATGTGGAAGTTAGGATTTTTGCATGCTCCAGAATGTCATCTCAAATAGGTGACTAAGGGAAAATTATCATAACTTTTGTTTCAGACATCGGATAGGAATGATGTAAAAGGTGGCTAAAATTGCATAGAATTTAGTTTATTTTATTTATTTAAGAGTCAAATTTTTAAACAGTGACACGTGGCACATTGTACAAGTTCACTCTACTAAACCAATCCATAATTAGGTCATTGTGGGAGATCAGGCATAAATTTTTCTTGAAGAATCCAAATTAGGTCATACATATGGCATTAGAAAAAAATACTTAGAGGGATATAATAGGACATAATTTCAAATATTTTGTATCGAAAATAATAGATATATATGAGATTGAATATTGATCTCCTCAAAAGAAAGAAAACACGTGTTTATGTTTTTTTAATTGCATAATTTCTTTTTTTAAAAATAGTTTGAAGTGATTTCAATGGAATAATGAAGCATTAATATTATTATTGAGTTCTATAATGCCTCCAAAAAAGAATTACACACCCATTAAGCTCTCAGAAATCTCTACTATGACGCATGAAGAGGACTAAGTGTGACATGATATATCAAAATTATGAGACCAAGTGCAACAAATGTCGCTCTCGCAAAAAGTATCCAAAAATTAAATGTAAGCTAAAATGGATATTTTGAAGAAAGTAACGGAAGCTAAGATGAATGGAATGGAAGCTAAGATCGATGTTATAGAGTAAAAACAAAAAGACAACATGGAAGACATTAAGAATGATCTAAAAGCAAACATGGAAGGTTTGAAGGAAGGTTTGACAAAGTTGCTACAAGAAATGATTCCTAATGGCAAAAAACTCATGATTAGA
Organism: Pinus albicaulis; assembly: GCA_034641835.2. Lineage (NCBI taxonomy): Eukaryota > Viridiplantae > Streptophyta > Pinopsida > Pinales > Pinaceae > Pinus > Pinus albicaulis. The sequence goes on along the minus strand of CM076577.1, from coordinate 346,745,893 downwards.
AAAAAAAAAATTTTAATCATGATTTCATAAACTCTAATGTTATATTTAATACCCACCATATTCCAAAGATCGATATGAGGAATTTTGATGGAAAGGATCGAGTAACATGGATACTACATATGGAGCAATATTTTGATCTCCATAATGTAAAAAACACCCAAAAGTTATTCATTGAAACTTTATATTTAAAACCCAATCACTTTTCAGTTGGTTATTTTATATGGAGGGAATGATAGCACATTATGGGGATAAAAAGAGCAACACCTTCTTTAGCCAATTGATAAATCTAAAAAAAAAAGGTTGAATGGTAGAGCACATTGAGGACTTCCAAAAATAAAATATCATGGTAGAAGATATTCTAGAGGAGAATAAGATTGATTTCTTCATAGGGACTTTCAAGGATAAAATCCAATATGAGGTTCACATTTGCGAATGTGATGCATTGGAGAAGGAATTCAAAGTGGCAAGAAAATTTTAAAGAAAAATTATGGCAACAAGGAATTCAAACAATCATAACTATAAAGATGGAAATATTGCTGCTTATATCCTTCTACAACCCCCAAGGTTTTCACCACAACAATTGGATCAAAAAGAGAAAAAGGGTTGTGTTACAATTTTGATAGAAAATACACTAAAGGTCATAAGTGTGCTGAGAAGAAATTAATTTACATAGATTTTGAAGAGGAGGAAGAAAATGAATAAGAAAATTAAGAAGAAAAGGATATACACCAAGAACAAATGATAGAGAAAGAATACATGAATGTGACAATATCTTGTAATGCATTGGGAGGAATTACCATTCCTCAAACTCTTAATATAGAAGGAAATATCACAAAGAAAAACGTAAGAGTGTTGATTGATTCAAGCAGTAGCCATAATTTTATTCATTATAAGATAGCCAAGGAGTTTAATTTATTCACATATCCAACACTACAGTGTCAAGTGATGGTTTCAAACTAAGGAATTATAAATTTCTCTAGAAAGTGCCATAATATCAAACAAACCATGAGGGAATATGTATTCAATAATCTAATGATTTTTATTCCAATGGGTGGTGCTGATGTTGTACTATGATTCCAATGATTACAGTCCTTGGGGAGTATATCTTTTAATTTTGAATATTTTTCTTGAATTTATTTTGGGAAGTAAAAGGAGTTGAATTACGGGGTATTATAGGGAAACAAGAAATATAATCAGTTCTAATGTCATGAAAAAACTTATGAAGAAAGAAAAACAAAGTGTAATTGTACAATTGTGCTCACTATAGGTTCAAGTAGTGGAAGATGACATCGAGAATCAACAACAAGATCTTCATATCTTAAAGGATAATCTCACTTTGGTGCAAAATTGAATGAAACGACATGAAAATAAACATCGCAATGAAAGAAGTTTTGATGTAGGAGACTGGGTATTTTTACCGCTACAACCATACAGACAAATGTCCCTCAAGCAACCTAAGAAGGATAATCAATTATCACCAAATTATTATGGTCCTTAAAAGGTGATGCAAAATAATAGTACTATGGCATACAAATTGGAGCTTCCAACATCTTCCCATGCACACCTATATTTCCATGTTTCATGCTTAAAGAGGGTTATAGGTGACAAGCTCCCAACTCAAACAATATTTCTAGAACTTGAAGAGGAAAGAAAAATTATATTGGAACCTGTATTAGTCACTGAAACAAGAACTCGACAACCAAAAAATTGATCAATTTCAAAGTATCTCATCAAGTGGAAGAACTTACCAACTGAAGATTCCTTATGGGGGGATGATAATTTTTATACAGAATCATCCAAAACTACTCAAGCGTTGAGAAAAACACTTGTTTGAAGGAGAGGGGCATGCTAGGTCACTATAATACTAGTGTAGCCCCTTATTGTTATTAGTGTAGCCCCGCTATTTTTATTGTTGTCACCATGTAGTCCCCATATTGTTATTATTGTGCCCCATAGTAGTAGCCTCATTATTGTTATTTTATGAACATGTGGTCACCATATTGTTATATTATGACCCCTTAGACTCTTGTTTATAGAAGATAGGTTTTGTCATTTGTATCATCCAAGAATTGTTCATTTATGTAATGTAAAGGAGGTTTCCTCCTCAGAGAGGTTTATTTCTAATTTTTTGATCTATATTTTCTTTTATTAGTGAGTTGGCTTCATAACACCCTCACACCTTCCACCTTCCACGAACAACCATTTTTTTTTTCCATGTATAAATCTATATTTAACTATAGTTTGTATACAAGGATGATTATAACCATTACCAATAATTTATAACCTATAAGCATATTTCTGACCAATAATGTAATAAAGTTATGAATATTCATACACACTCAATGTTGTTCCTTATTTCTTATTGGAAGTTTTTGCTCTAATAATATTAAGAAGGCTTTTCTATTTAATTTAATTACCATAAGGTGATAAAGGAGTTTCTCTTCCAAGCGGCTCCAAGAAATTGGAGTATCATGGTTAGGGAACCTATAAACATTGGAGAAATGTTACATGTTAAATATTGTTTTTTTGCTTATTTTTTCCGCTTCCCAATGCTATGTTCCAACTCCTCCTGGCATTGCATTTATAACTTAATTATGTTGATGTAGTACGCAATTTGGTTCAATCATTCTATGTATAACTTATTACCTTAGGATTATCTCTATGAATTAAATTGGATGATTCGGTATATAATATAGGGTACAAATAGTTAATACACCATCTGTGCAATTTATATTTACAAAATATTAGTTAATAGTGCCTCTTCCAATGATGCATGGATATGATTATTTACCACTCCAAGGCTTGTAAGGAATGTGCATCCCCAGACTCACGCCACCTCTGCTGATAGAAAAATCACAGCCAACCTTCGATGAATCGGCCCTTCTCAGTGGCTTCGTCCACCCTCTCATTGTATATCTGATAAACCACAATAGATTACAACAACGTTGCTATAAAAAATCCAAGTCTTGAGTATTTCAGACATCACACTCCCTCGACTCTCTCAATTATGCTCAGTAGACAAACTAAAAAATAAATAAATAAAAATAACCTTTTATTTCCCTTAGCCCAGGAGGGGCTGAGTTCCAGGCCCGTATAGGCTCTGATACCAAGATAAAATCTTAGATACACACTATATTATATTACTCAAATAAAGTTACATGTATACATGAGGTATTGTCTCAAGATAGGGAAGCTATCATGGATGCACAATAAGTTGGTTGATGGAATATCTCAACCACACACCAAAAAAGGAACCTAGGTTTAGCTAACTCCTATAGAATAGGAATAGACTCTATACATAGGAAGAATCACAACTAAGAACAAGTAGGACTTACACATTCCAACACACCCCCTTAATGACTACTTGTCTCAATATCCATCTGCAAAATCTACATCTGGTCCTATTTGGTAATTACACTGGTTTTGTTTGGTAATTACACTTTGTATCTTCTTCATGCTATTGTCGGTGTCCATATAATGGAACAACCATCTACCTAAATCCATGGGTTCCCAACCATTGCAACCACCAGTCTACTAGGAAGTCCTTCACATACATGGTTCATCCAACCTCTCGATGAGCTCCCCCTAGATATAAAATTTCACCTCATGGAGTCTAAAACCAATATGGCTATGGCCCACCCAAGTCTATCCATCCCACATGACACACTCTTCCAGGGTGTTAAAACTCTCTAATAGAGGGAACATATAAAAAACAGGTATGCATGCCTCTCTGGGTCTTACAACACATAAAAAAAATAAATGACATGTATATTTGCTCTAATTACAAATTTTCACTCATTCTCTACCATGGTCATGAGTCTATTATACAAACATAAAAAAAATTCGACTACATCATTCATGTGCTCGAACACACCACTACTTTGGCTTTGTACTTTGAGTCTTTGGCATCTTCATTTCTTACTTTGGCATGTTGGTCTGCAAATTCTAGTTGTGGTCAAACATAAGAAAACGATATGTCGACGTCCATATAAAGGAGCAACCATCCACCAGAATGCATGGGTACCAACTGCTGCAACCGCTAGTCTTGTAGGATGTCCTTCACATACATGGTTCTATCAACCATTATCATTGCATAAATGTACATGTATCTACAGATCCCCATCCAACATGGGTTTTATCAAATGACCCGTAACCATGTTAAAAAAAGATGTTTGAATGGATTAATATAAATCCCACTGGTCAGCTCTACGAAAAAATGTCTGAACTAGGAACTCTTCCTTCGTCGGTGAACTCTCACTGGCACTAAATCTATCTTAGATCTCTTTGGGAAAATTTTACCGAGTCTCTTCATCGGTGAACTTTCACTGAATTTATTCACCGTCGACCTTGCACCGGATTTCTTCATCGATGACCTTGCACCGGATCTCTTCATCGGTGACCTTTCACCCGATTTCTTCATCGACAACCTTGCACCAGATCTCTTCATCGGCGACCTTACACTGGATCTCTTCATTAGTGGGAAAACACTCGCACAAACTTGTTTTCAGTCCACTTCATTGTTACACGTGGTTTCTGTCTGACCACAAATCGACACTGTAAAATGGTTTTTGGCTGACCACGAACCTGTAATTACAAAGTGGTTTTTATATTACCATGAACTTTTACAGGGATACACATGCCTTACAAGGCTTACAACACAACTCCAACTCTTGGAGTTATCATGTACATACTTTACAAAGACCACTACAAAAAACATCCTAGACTTGCTTACAATTAAAATGTGTGACTCATAATACAACATGCTATTGAGTCTATTCCAAGAAACTCACACAAACCAAACTTTCACTTTCGTTGTCCATCATAATCGATGTTGCTTCTCCTTCACCTCATCTTTTCATTGTTTATACCTTGGGCATATTTTTATATTTCAAATAAATTCTTGGAACTCCATGCTTAACTTGTCATTTGTTAGAGTCAAGAATTCTAACAAATTAATTTTACCTACATTGAGTTAACTAGGCTCAATCAATAATTTTAAACATGATTCCAATAAACAAAATAAACCTTTCATATTATTAAGAACATCGAATTTCTTTTTCCTTGGCCAAAGATGACTATTTCCCGAACATAACAACAACCATTCTTCTCCAACTATACCTCAGAGGGGTCCAGTGATAAAGAAACAAATTGATGATTTTTCAACTAGTCTCAATGTACTGCATTCCAGCACAGATGATCCAGACATAGGCACTCACAGCCACACAAAGAGAAACAATAACAAATTTTCCCTCTCGAAGCTAGAATCCAGGACTCCATGGTCCGATCCTCCGTCGTCCATAAATTCACTATCAACATGCATAAAATTCAACGATTTTCTACACAAAAATTTTGGTTTCAGTATCCAATTCCCCTTGCATTGCAACGTAATTCCACTTACCATATTCACAATATCAAGGTTTGGTAACTGCTTCCAAGCATGCCTCCTCATGCTCACTGACAGGGTGCAACAACGAAGACCCATTTTCGAGCTAATCTCCTCACAATCGAACATGTTGATCTCTTTCCATCACACTGGGCACACACAAATTTGACCATCCTCCAATCTCTGATGTTTTCATCTTCAGTGTCATGTCTTGATTGAATCTGGTGATTAAATAATTCCTGCAAATGAATTTACCTATTGTTGGAATTGCCAATTCCAACAAAAAACTCAAACTGGTGACAATAGTTAGCCAAACTAAATGTCACAACAAATAAATCAATTATTTCATCCAGATTTACATTACAAACATGATGAATCTTAAAAAAAAGAAACATTGAATCAATATATTAAGAAATGTCATTTATGATACCCAATCCTAAAGTCTTGTAGACACCATCGATGTTGTCACTGCTAGCAATGCGATTTGAAGAACTGCGAATCAGACAATGACAACATGGAAATACGGGGAATCATGTCTCCCTCATTAGCAACACTCAGTAAAAAAAAGGCATTTCCCCTGCGGTTGCGTAAGAATCCATCCATCTATGACTATTTAGATGATCTGGCAGAGGCATTTTTTCAGTCATGTTGCATATTTCGCTACATACTTCGGCCAAGCTTGTGAAAAATCTTCTCATGCATTCAACACTCTGTTGAAATTTTTTCTTGCCAAAAACAATGATGGGCTTCCACAAGCACATAATTGCATATCTCCTTGAAGACAACAATGGCGGGCTAGTGGTCACATAAAAAACAATAGATATCGAAGGAGAGAGTCTCTTCTCAACAAGATTAGCCTTCAGATCAGCCTCTTGTCACACGTAGGTGTGAGAACATAGCCTTCAATATCTAGATGACGTGGTCTTTTTCCAGCAAAAGTCTGGTCTTTTCCAGCAGTAAAAGAAATATCCACATCCTCTTCTCCATGCCAGGCCATGCTCCTTTCATGGTCTCAGCGTTTGGAACAATACCATTAGACTCCCAAAAATAAATCAGGCGTAAGGATAAATAATTTCGATGCAATAGCAATTCCTATCAAAATAAACGTAAGCCGAAGCCACTAATCTCTGAGCACATAATCATCTAGCTTGATAATAGACCACATATTTTCTAGCTTTATTGAATACTCATCATAGTTAGACAGAGCTTCATGACCTTTGTAGCTTAAGGTCGACAGCATTTTTACCATCCTCCAATTAAAAAAAAACTTCTACTACATACATCTAGAACAAACTGGAAGTTCATGCAACCTTGTTCAATCGATTTGATCACCATACGCAGTCTTCAACCAGCCACTCACAAGTTCAACAAATGATGATGGGTAGAGGAATGAATTTTTCTCGGTAGGGGAAGTATCTACCTTCTCCACCACTGGCATGCAATCCACTCTGCAGGCAATCCACAACCCTCTAGATGCTTGTTCCACCTCACGCAACTCCTCTACACACGTGGGTGAAACGCTGAAGCAATCCATCGATTGTTATCTCTTCAGTGTCCATGATATATTCTTCTGTTTCAATCTTGATTCACATTCTCATCACCTCCCATGATTTCCAAAACGTGCAAATGCAACACACATAAAAGGCCAAAGCATGGAGGCGGAGAGTTTAAGCACGAGCTGAAAACCGTCTTGCCCGAGAACTAGCCGAGAATGGTCGAGTAGGGGCTCTCCAGGAGCCCCTTGGCTTCGCTGGACACACAGATGAGCTTCTATCACATCTCCTGCTCTACCACACTGAGCGCTCAGACATCAGCTCACAAATTGATGCCATAACCTTCTAATCTTCTCCTCTAGCACGCAACTTCATAGATTCACGCAACTCGAAAGGGGAATTGGATGCTATACAGTCTGCTCGCCTTTCATGATCCCTGTGGAAGCGATACTCTGCATCTGGCTCAAAACAACTCTGGCAATATCCGCTTTCCTACTCTTCATGTTTATCAAAATAAACTTCAATAACCTTAGATAATAAAAAACTGAGCATGCACACTACACTTTACACAACAAAAATTCCACAGACTCGACTTTACATAGACTGCATATGTTTACATCCTTGTGTAAGATGTAAGATTCACTTAGAGTTTATCAATCTTGCAATATCGAGGCCCTCTGAGGGCGTGCAGGGCAATGGAAGAGGGAGCGTGTGAGAGAATGCAAATCGATACAATTCGGGAAATCATTGCTATTAGAGGTTGCAATTGGTCTATCAACAAATACGGTCCCTGGAAATCAATGTCACTTACAAAGTCGACAAAATCCAACACACCACTAGATTTAGGGATTCCGGTCTTCTAAAGGCACATAGCGGGATTCTCTTATGCCAAACTCACGCCACCTCTGCTGATAGAAAAATCACAGCCAACCTTCGATGACTCGACCCTTCTCAATGGCCTCGTCCACCCTCTCATTGTACATCCGATAAAGCACAATATCTTACAACAACGTTGCTGTAAAATTCACAATTCTATGGACAAACTAAAAAACACTAAATAAAAATACTTTTTTATTTTCCTCGGCCCATGAGGGGCCGAGGTCTAGGCCCGTATGGGCTTTGATACCAAGATAAAACCTCAGATACACACTATATTATATTACTCATATAGAGTTACATATATACATGAGGTATTGTCTCAAGATAGGGAAGCTATCTTGGACACACAATAAGTTGGTTGAGAGAATATCTTAACCACACACCAAACAAGAAACCTAGATTTAGCTAACTCCTATGGAATAAAAACATACTCTATACATAGAAAGAATCACAACTGAGAACAAATAACAATTACACATTCCAACAGTGCGATAATTCAAATTATGATAACATCCATTTTTTTGGAGAAGGGTTGCTCCAATGCCCTTACTTTAGTAATCATCGTGCACTTTATAGTTTTGGATGAGTTTCCTACACCGAGGATTTTTCTTCTAGGGTTCTATACAAGTTGAGCTCTTTCAAGTAATTATTGGTGCCTTTCTTGTTTGTTTTATTAAATTTAAGTCGATTTTGTTGACTATTGTCAATGACCGTGTGCATAAATTATAGGGTTTTTCAATACGCCTCATTAGTGTACTGGATTTTGTACTAGATGTAACGCTGTGCTTCTATATTACTGATTATGTTATTTCCGGTATAAATTACAATTTGGGCTGTATCATTTCCTGATTTCCTATGCCTTATACTAATTATTCTGTTAAATGAGTTCAGTTACTGTCAAGTTGGATCTTAAAGCGATATTTTCGTTTCCACTGCTTTCTCTGTTGATGCCTATATATATATATTACTTGTGTTTCATTAAATGAATTTCTAATAAACTGGTACTAGTATGATAGTTTCATTGTAATCATAACATGATGAAGTATTATGGGGCCTACACTCCAATTCATCCCCAATTTCTAAGTTTGTATGGACTTTTCATGTATTCCTATGGTTAATTCATAATGGATAATGACTGCAATAGAGAAGGATGTACACTTTGTATTAGTTAACTATTAAAATCTTATGGCATCACGTGCAATACTTTCCCCTTTTGCATCAGCACAATTCTTATTCGAAATTTGGTGGCACTTTGAGCTAATGTTGTGGAAAGATTTCTTGATCATAAAACTATTTATGTCTTAACTAGGGTATTTTACCATGATTTACATAAATCCATGCATACTGGTGTTTTCACTTTCTATATATGCTACTTAAATTCCTTTCAAAATATGATTTTAACTCACTATTTGTCGACGCAAACGTGAACTATACATACACCTACTATGGTAAGTTCTATTCATAGGGAATTTACGTTTCCATCACGGTTTTAATCGCCTTTGCGTAGAGTTATCATGGCGATGGTAATTAGTCTCTGGTGTAATTCTCATATAAACTTACTTCTTTTCTTGTTCAATGTTTTATAGATTTGTCTAAATTGAGGAATTAGACTATCCTAAATTCTTATGATTTTAATCTGAGTACAAGCATAGTCTCATACTTTGTTTTTAATATTTGTCTCCATGTGATACCATATAGACAACAATAATAATATCTTGTTTTTTTACTTCTTCTCTCACTTTCTGTATGATTTTTAATTCTGCATTAATGTCTAAGCACATAGTTTAAATGAATAAACTCATTTTAAAACATGTATTTATATATCCTTTCCCTTTATAACAGATGTAGCAATATTATTTACCATCGCTATTGAAAATTACTTTCACCTGCTCAGTACTGGAGGCCACTTTTCAAATTTGTTTGGATGGCTCTGACAAATGGCCGATTGCTAAAACTGATGAGTAGTCAATTCCATTGTTGATTCGGTGCCAGTCCCTACACAAGCTGAAATCAACACAAAGAAATTTAGAACAAAAGTTATGGTCTGTGTTTTAGAAAAACAGAGTTTTCCATTTCGAAACAGAGCAATGTTATTTTATACGCAGAAGGAGTTTTATTTTATGCGCGGGAAGTTTTAATTCAAAGGCGAGTGGTCCCCGCGGCCAAGTCAACAGACAAGTCACCAAGGACATGTGATGAATTCACATTGGAGCAGATTATTTGTTTGGCCCATCTGCATTAAGAAATCCGGACCCAAAATGTTTTAGGGCGGATTTGAATTGGATTTCGAGTCATACTCAACCCTCCGTACGCCGAGCCCAAATCGGACCCGATACAACTTTAGGGCAGATTTAATTGTGATTTTGGGTCCCAAAGACCCTGACGTTAGCGGGCTCCTTTTGTCATCCGAAATCTTTATGCAGGACGGTTTAATTTTATTTTGAAGTCCGGCGGGTCAAATATTTACAAAGGTTTTGTTCTGTTTTAATCGCATGACGTATATATGTTATATAGATATGTTTTATATATATATATATATATATATATATATATTAAAACAATTATAATGCATGGGCCCCCGACGAAGATTTTTAAATAGATTTGCTGTAAAGTTTATTTTGTATAGTTTGTATTCATTTTATAATATGTGTGGCATATATATTTTAAAAGGCCCGTGAGATAAAGTAGTAATGTTTTTTGTATACACAACAGCAGTGTAGTTTTTGAGTGTGCACAACAGTGTGTTTTTATTTCTACAAAGACAGAGCATAGAAATTTTACACAGCAATGTATGTTCTAGAGATTGACATAGTGATAGTTTTGCACTGCGTTTGCAGCAGTCAAACAATTTTTGTAATCCCTCTTAGTGAGGAAGAATTTGGAATAGTTTTTTTTTTTTAAGGAATAAAAGTTTGTTTTCAAGTGGAAACTCTGTCTCCTGTCAAGAATTTTTAATTTCTGGAATTTTCAATATTCGAACATAACCGAATTCAAACCACTCATTGGGATCACTATATTATGAGGCTGCATCACAATAGGCTCAATATGACAAACCTTCAGCCTCTTTTGTTTCCATTTAAATAGGTACATATATTTTATTCTTAACTCATCTTTTCCAGAGATTAAGTTCGATCGAAAGTATAAATATATACTACATTATTATTCTTATCCCACCTAGGTTACCATTCTTACATAGTAATAAATAACTACCGATGTTGTATCAATTAAAAGTAATTTATATTACGTCCAATCCTTGATGATGGCTGGTTATTGAAACATTCATTTTCTTAGACTGATCTATGTCACGTTTACAGGGAAATGAATGATGTTGCAGATTTTCTTTTTAAGGAGGGTGTACAGCAAGCTTCGAGCAGCTAGAGGAAACTAGAAATAAGAACCGAAGGTTCAAGTCGGATCAACCTCTTTTTACATGAACATGTCTTTTTAGGAGTCTCTCCTTACATTAGTTTCTTTTATGTTCATATTTGGATCTTCCAAGAAACCTTGCTTTCTGGTTTTTTGTTTAAACATTGTTTCACATATCTGTTGTCACTATTGCTATACTATACACTTGCAGACTAAATTTCATGTTTGGGTTGTTTTCCTCCTAAGAGGAGGCTCGGATAAGTTATTATGAACTACAAATTTTTGTTTTACGTTGGGTTGTTTACCTCATATGTAGGTGACCCAGGATGCGATATGGCATTCGTTATATTTAATTTTTGTGTATACAGGCTGACATAGTTTGGCCGTTTTTCACTACAAATAGGGAGGCCCGAGACCTCATCACGATGGAGTTGATGAAAAATGGAAAGGCTGAATTATTGGCTTGAAAATGAGAAGAGAAAAACTCTATCTCAAGAAATGCTTAAATGTATGTACACAGTTAACTTTTTTATTCAATATAAAATGTTCTATTTTTTCTTGGAAAAATCAATTAAAAGTAATTTGGAAAAATCAATTAAATGTTCTATTCACCTTTGATGCTTAATTGGTAAAAACACAAGTTCTCATAACCTTAATTTGGTTTTAAAGAAAGGATTTTTTCTAGGTTAGTCTACATGAAGTTATCATAATATACCGTAGACATAACCACAATTCAGTGTTTTTATGAATTTATGGTATAATTTGTATATGGTTACTAACTTCATTTACTATACAATATCACCCCCTCATTGTCTATTTCTTCAGCATTAACTAGTTTACATGAAATAATTACCACAAATATTTTACTCTATTCTTATCATATATTTCAATTGTATTTAGAAATTCAACTGTACAAACACAGTTTAAACAAGTTTTACGGTACTAGCCAATTTGTAGACATTATTACCTAAATTTCCTCGAGGATGTCTGATCTAATTACTGAAAAGCATAGATAAGATTATATGCTATATCCAATCACACAAATAACATAAGAGACAATCCAACATGAAACATTATCCACCATTATTAAATTAGAAATTTTAACATATACAGAAATTGTTTCTCAATCACAATTAAATTACAGCAACCTTAAATAAAGTCACAATAGAGTAGTTGGAATTTCACAAATTATCTCTACCCAACCAAGAACTATTTTCTCCAGTTTACTCCTAAGCTGAGAATATCTTGCCAAGGAATCCACTCACCTTACCCATCCCTTCATTAGGTATTTAATACCTTTCTTTCATGATAAAATTTATGTTAGTGGCGTAACACTTTTGTGGAACTTTTTATCCACTTGCCTAGGATTTTCCATCCAAGCCTGCCTTTCGCTCCCATGGTTCTTTTAGGCATTCATACGTTTAGCATATTGCCCCAATTAAGGAACTTAATGGATATTTCTATCATATACTTAATCTTATGTATAATTTTATGTTTTTTCATGTTTTTTTTTTCCAATCTTAGCTAGGAAATTTAATGGATCTTTCTCTCCTATCCATTAAGCTTATCTAGAATTTTATCTAGTAGTATTATCATGAAATAATCTTCCAATATCATTCACCAATGAAATATCTTTTTTATTTTCTTTGGTAAACATCTCATATTTGAGTGTTTCATTCCCAAGTACTTCTACCCCCCTTTGATGATTTAATAATTCAATTTATTTATGTCCATAAACATATCATTGTTTATTTTTCATGGCATTTTCCCCACGATGCCTATGACATAATGTTATCTTAACATAAATCTATGACATCAACAAAGGGGTATTACATGTTCCTTTTTATATGTGAATGTAGCACATGTATGCTATATGTATTCCTAAGGAATTAAACAGTTTATTGGAAGATACAAATGTTAAATTTTCAGATTCTTCTACGTTGTATCAATTACCTTAGCCCAAATTACCTCTTCATAAACAATGCAACCAATTATTAGCAGTGTAATTAATCATAAACTGTAACTTGAGATAGAAAAATACATGCACTGAAAAATAAGACAACATCATAACCATAAGAGATAGCGCATTGGTGGAAGACTTGGGAAAAACCCCACAAGGGTGAAGCCCTTTCAAATAATCTTCTTCAATAGATTGTCATAAAACGTTTTCAGCAGAGATTACAATGAACCCAATACATATGCATCAGAAATATATAGATCAGATCTATATATGTGTTGATCTACAACATCAAGAAACATAGATCCAATAGATCACTGAAGCCAAATGGTATCAACTTCCAAATCCTAGATATGAATACAAGATGTTATGAAAGACTGATCACAAAAAATTCGTGACTAAGCAACTGATGTCTGAAAGCACTGCACAAGCAACTAAGGATGACCTAAAACATAGTTACTGATCAAATAGGTAACTGAACACATTCCTACTTTTTTGAGGTAGCAAAAAAAGCACCTGATTTTGAAAAGTGGTGATTCAAAATCACCCTTTTTTTTGGAGCATATTTTTGAGACTTTAATTTTTGTATCTATGAAGTATGAACATTTGTTTTAAAATGTTAGTGATTTTCATGCTAATTTTGAAAATTTTTGATGTAGCATCAACCATTTTTTTTAGAGTGGTGATTTTCATGTTGGTAATAAAACATAAAAATAAAATAAGAAAAACATGACAAAAAAACTCAAATATATATACATATATAAAAATAAACAAAAAAACCAATAAAAATGTTTAAAAAAAACAAACAAAATTAACTTGTAAAAATAAAAAATTTAAACAAAAAATAAATAAATAAAGCAAAAAAACAAAAAAAATCGAAAATTAAATAAAAAAATGGGAAAAAAATAAAATAAAAACACATACTTTAAAGAAAAAACAAAAATTGAACCAAAAAAATAAAAAAAACATCAAAAACATTTTTTTCCAAGTTATTTAAAAAGAAGCCATATAATTAAAAAAAAATTAACTAAAATTTAAAAAATTAAATTAAATTAAAAAAAATAAAAATAAAAAAATTAATAATTTAAATTAAAAAGAAATAATAATAAGAAAAAAAAATAAAAAATTTCAAATACTAGAAAAGAAATATTTAAATTTAAAAAGAAAATTCAATTTAAAAAAAAAAAGGATTAATAAAAAAAATGAAAAAAAACATTTTCGAATAATTAAAAAAATTTAAAATCTAATTTGTTTTTAAAATTAGACTATTTCAAAAATTTTAAAATGAAAAAAAACAAGTAAAAAAAAAAAATTAAAACAAAACAAGAAACATTTTTAAAATTAAAATTAAAAAATTTAACAAACAGATTAAAAATTTAAAAATTTAAATTTAAAATGTAAACATTAAATTAAAATATATATATATATATATAAAAGTTATTTAAAAATAATAAATATTACACTTAATAATTAAAAAAATTAATAAAATATTAAATTGAATAAAAAAACATATATAAATTTTATAAATAATATTAATAAAAAAAAAAAAATATTAACTAATTTTATTTTCTTATTAAACAGGCTCCCCGCTCGCCTAGCGGCTGACCTGCCTTTACCTGGGCATCACAATTGATTTCTTTTTGAATAAACTTATTTTTTTTTAATTCGAATTTATTTATTAAATTTTAATAAATTATATCTATATGTGTGTGTGTTTTTTTTTTTAATTTAATTGAATATTTTATTTTTGTTTTTATTAAATCAAATATTACATTTTTTAATTTAATTTAAAAACATTTTATAAATTTTTCTATTTCTATTTTTATTAAATTTATATTTTTTTCTTTTTTAATTTTGGTTTTGTTTTTTTAATTTGAATTTTTTTAGTTACATAAAATTTAATATTTTTTATTTAAATTAAACTTTTGTATTTTAAATTATTATTTTCTTTTGAATTAATTTGTTTTTTTTAATTTTTGATTTTTTTTTTGAATTTTCATTTTTAAAGGTGTTTTTTTTCCTCGATTTTTTTTTTTAATTATTTATTTATTCATTTATTTATTAAAATTTAGTTTTTTAATATATATATATATATATATATATATATATATTAAGTTTTATTTTCTTTTTAATAATAAAAAAATTAATTTAATATTTTTATATTATTTCATTTTTTCAATTTTAATTTTCAATTAATTTTGATTTTATTTTTTAATTTTAATTTAAATAAATTTTTAAATTTAATTTTTATTTTAATTTTTTCAATTTATTAAAATTTCATATATTTTTTTTAATTTAAATTTTTATTTTTAAATTTAATCAAAATTTTATTTTTATTTTTTAAATTTCTTTGTATTTTTAAATTTGTTTTTTTTTAATTTAATGTTTTTATTTTGTTTTTTTTTTAATACATTTTTAAATTTTAATTTTTCAGTATTTTTTTTTAATTTTTTAATTTTTGTTTTTTTCTTATATTTTATATTATTTTTAATTTTTTAATTTAAAAAAAATTAATGAATTTTGTTTTTTTTCCAATTATTTTAAAATGTTTTTCTTATTTTTATTTTTATTTTTTTTAATATACATTTTTATTATTCTAAAACTTTTGTTTCAACACTTTCCATTTTCGGGGTGTTTTTTTGCACACAAAAGAAATGGCATTTACTTCTATTTTTGAAAATTTTTTAAAATTTACCACGAAAAAAAGAAAGGTTATTCCATAATACAACTTTTCGTTCTCGAGGTATTTTTTGCACAAAAAAAAATTGGCTTTTACTTCCATTTTTGTTAAATGTTGAAAATTTACCCCAAAAAAAAGGTTATTACAGAATACAACTTTTCATTTCTGGGTTGTTTTTTCATCGTTTTTTTTATTTTTTTTTGGTTAGATTCTCATTTTGAGGTACTAATTCCCATTTGATTGGTAACTATCTTCTATCTCATACATTCTAAAAAAAACCCTTACCCGCACCCACTAGATGTGCCTGTGGCTATAGATCCTCGGCCACTCACAGGACACATTGTACCTGTGGTTATGGCCTGGATGAACCCAATTTATCCTCAAAACCATAGCCAAAACCTTGCCACGCTCTACTCGCAGTTATGGCACCTTTTTCGTTACCCTCCCACGCTCTACCTGCGGCTATGGCACCTTGGCCGCTACCCTATTCCCACGACTCTCACCTTATTTCAGTAATTTTGTGCCTATGGCTATGGCCCAAAAACCCTAGTTTAGAGTGAGCCTCTCACCCGTGATTCTGTACCTCGTGCAAGGTTCTCTTGTTGAACCTGTTGGAACCAAAACAGAATAGACGAACCAAGGCAGAGTGTAAGAAGAAAATATCAGGAGAAAACGTGTGAGAACGAGCTTGAGGTAACTTATATTTATAGATTTTGTGAGGGACCACATTTTGATTTGACTAAATCCACATGTGTTGAGGCTGACCCATTAAATTTCACTAATAAATACAATAATTCATAATTTAACTTCCTCTTAACCGATTGGGGTGATCTATAGGTAAATTTTTTTTCTCTCGAAAATAGGAATCTAATGAAATTATATTATTGACCAACTGATTTCTCCAATGTGGAATTTGACAATAGTTTCAAAAAAATAACACTCCCTCTCAACTAGGAATAATTCCACTTGGTAACCTTTGCCTATATATCTTTACATCATGGTATCATCACTGCTCAACTTCATTTGCTGAAACTTTCTCATATCTAGAAGAAGAAGAATCAGGGAGCAATAGCTTCTACCCATACCGAGCAACAAGATAAATCATCATATAGGGGAGCACATCTCCAACCCTGTAATCTCATCGGGGAGTTCATACTCAACCCAAAATCACAAAAAGGGATAAAATATCAACTCAATCATGTTGCCTACCAATCTTCTCATCAATGGCTCTTTGCATTCACATGGTAGAACGCCTACATCATAATCGACTTGGGTTTTACACCCCTAGTACACTCTCAACTCATTGGCCAAACAAGGAGTGGTATTACCATCAAGCCTTGATTGAGGGTATGATTCGAGCTAGGATATACCCTGCATAGACTAGATAGGTGAGAAAAAATTCAAATCTAGGTAACAGATAATGGAATGCCATATTGTCCAGAGATCCCTCAATCCCAGGAGTCCTCCATCTCAATTCCTCACCCTGATAGCTCAAGCAAAATAGGAAGAGTTTTCTTAGTGTCCTGAATCAGTCCTGCCCCTTATCCAAAGGGGCTACATCCTTCTCTCAAATTTGTTTTATGAGGACCAATAACTTTTCTTTTGGTAGTGACTTGTTGAGAATAGCTGCTATCT
Organism: Pinus albicaulis; assembly: GCA_034641835.2. Classification (NCBI taxonomy): domain Eukaryota; kingdom Viridiplantae; phylum Streptophyta; class Pinopsida; order Pinales; family Pinaceae; genus Pinus; species Pinus albicaulis. The sequence goes on along the minus strand of CM076577.1, from coordinate 346,728,500 downwards.
ACTCATCAGTCGATATGTGGTGGAGTCTAACAACTCCTCTCTAGAACATGTCACGAATAAAGTGATATCAAATCTCAATGTGGTTGGACTTGTCATGAAACACAGGATTCTCTGCTAAATGGATCCCACTCTTTTTGTCAAAGTATATCACTGTGGTATCTAAGACTTGACCAAATAGCTCACCAAAGAGTTTCCTTAACCACACATATTCGTAGCAAGGAAAATTTCAGGGGCTAATATTCGCAAGTAGGCTAATTTTCCATGCTTTTTTTGAAAAACAAGATTCGCCAATTTCCATTTTTTTAAATTGATTCGCCTGAATTTTATAGTATACAATTATTCTACCCTAAAAATCGCCAAAATTTTATATATATTAATATAAAATAATTAGAAACCTAAATATTTTTATAAAAATATCCTAAAAATATTTACAGTTTACATATTGGGGACTAGTATGATTCACCAAAGTTTCTAAACTTTAAGATAAACTAGCATCCTTAAAATTTTCCAATTTCACAGCTATTCATGTTAGAAGCAATGTATTCTACTTCCACAGTGCTCAATTCTACTATTGAGGAGAAAATGATCCTAATTGGCCACTGCCAACTTTTTATTCCTGCTCATATAGGATATGATGGCAGAACCAAGACTGAAACAACATCCAGTTGTACTCTTTCTATTAATAACATTTCTTGCCCAGTCAAGATAAATGTATCTATGAATTTGAATAACTCCAACAGAATATCTCAGACGAAGTGTGATCAATCTATGTAAGTATGTCAATACATGTTTGGGAGGAATTACATGCACTTGAAGGGGCTCAATCATGAATTGACTCAATGTGTCAACTGCATAACATATATCTCGATGGGTGTTCACAAGGAACATAAGAGCCCCAATTAATTGTCTCTACTAGGATGGACTTTTAGGATCAGGTCCAACTTATTTTCCATGGAACTTCTTGAAATTCATTGCCATCAGAGTATTCATTGATTTTCACTTAATCATAGAAAACCTTTCTAGCGGCTTCAAAACAAACATTCCTTGTGAGATAAAGACCTCGCCAGGCCTTTGCCACACCTCAAGGCCCAAAAATTAGTGCATGATCCCAAGGAGTTTCATCTTGAATTTAGAGGTTAATTTCCTCTTATATTCAATCATCAACGGTTCTCTTCCTATTAAGAATAGATCCTCAACGTATAGAACCAGAATCAATGGCATACCTTGGAAAACCTTAAAATGGAGGTTGGGATTAGCATTGCTTCTTGTGAAACCTGGTTTCATTAGATAACTATCAATGCGTGCATACCAAGTTCGGGAGCTTGCTTCAAACCATTAAATGCTTTCTTCAAATTGCAAACATTTGTTCTGAGATCTTCCACTTCCAATCCTTGTGGATTTTTAAACATATACTTCTTCCTGTAACATGCCATGAAGGAACGCAATCTTTACATCCATTTGATGAAGGGTCCATACTTTATTAGCAAGAAGGGAAACCATCGAACATATATTTGTGTATTGATCCACAAGAGAAAATATGTGATCACAATGTTCTCGCTCTCTATAAGAGAAACCTAGAGCTACAAACATTGCTTTGTATTTCTCAATGATTCCATCGATTCCATGTTTAATATTCAACAATCGCTTTGAAGTTAAAACAAACTTCCCATGCAGTCCTGGCACAATATCCAATACATATATTCATATTCCTTGGCCATAGAATCCTTCCAAACATGTTATTTGTCTACTTCTTCGAATGAGGATGGTTCAGCTTGAATTATAGTGCTAATATTAGCTACATATCTCTGATACCTGCATGGTTCCTTCCTTTCTCTAAAGAACCTACGAATGGGAATGCTTCCTTCATTATCCTATAGAGTGTCGTGAAGCCAAAGTGGTGTTTTCTTTGAAGGGGGATCAATGGGAGGTGGATGTAAGGGATCTATAGGTTCCATGGGAACATCAATATCATTTTACTCGATCATAGAAGGACCATCTATAATATCCATGTCATCATCTTCTTCCTTAGGAGGCAGAGCAAGGTCTCTTGATTTAAAAAGTGTTGCATTTTCATTGAAAGCTATATCCCTACTAATTTCCACCTTCCTTTGATGAGGAATATATATTTTGTATGCCTTAGATCTTTCACAATAACCCATAAACATACTTTTTTCCCTGTAGCTTCCATATTGTTTCTTTTTTACTTCAGCACATGAAAGAATAAATGGAATCCAAATATACAAAGATGGATAATGTCAGGTTTGTTACATGTGAATATTTCTTCAGGATTCCTATTTTTCAATGCTTGATGAGGCACTTGGTTTTGAACATATACATCATCATGTGTGGCTTCATCCCATAGAAAATTTCGTACCTTTTAGTCATGAAGCAACACTGTTACCGATGAAATAGGTAATTGTACTGGTACTTAATTTTTGATGTAGCAAGAAAAACACCCGATTTTGAAAAGTGGTGATGCAGAATAAAAAAAAAAAATTAGCATGTTTTTGGCACTTCAATTTTTTTTATTTTTTTTTTTTGTGATGCTTTTTATGTCGATTTTGAATAGTGGTGGTGTATCATCACCAAAATTTTTTAGAGGATTGATTTTGACACTATACATTTCCTAATGTCTTCTTCTTCCATGCGATGTTTATTTTTAAGTGCATTTATGTACTTTTGTTTTAAAAAGAAAAACATATATTTTTTTTTAAATAAAAATTTGTAATGATATCTTCACTTTTTCAAATGGATAAAAAATGAAAAAAGGGTCAATATTATAAAGCTTATATTTTCTACAAGTTTATGTATTGCTAATTAATTTTTCAATGCACATGAAATAATTGTCGCTAAAAAACCAAGGTTTTGAACGATATGACAAAAAAATACAAATTTTCAATATAAATAGAATGAAAAAAATACACTTTTAGAGACATTTTGTTAAAAAAAACATGTTAAATAAACTATTTTTTTGGGAAAATCTTAACAAAAAAACTTAATAAAATAGCATTTTTATTGAATTTTATGTCAAAAAACAATAATAATCACATGTTTTTTGCAAAAAATAAGGATTCTTCTCATAAAATATCAAAGTATAAACATTACAAGTAAAATTGATTAATAGATCTCAAAAATGAGCTTTTTTTGCAAGCATAACTTAAAGATCATCAACAATATCAGCTAATACATGTTCAGCATCATCTAGAACATCATCGATGGCTTCTTCCGCAACATTTCTACTTCATTTTGGTCATTGTATTCTTCTAATGGATCTTTCATGTCTGCAAATCTTCCATCGTGTCCCTTTCCAATCATTCCATATAATGGTGGTTGGGTGTCCTTTGCTTTTTTGCCACACATGATTCATTAAAATCTCATTTCCTCAAACCAACTTCTTGCTTTGCATCTGGAAGGAATTCAACAACGATAATTCTTTGTTGAATAAATTTGCATTGCACTGAGTCTTTCTCAATGGAAATGCAATTTATTCCTTTTGGTAGGCAACATGCTAGTGTTGTACCTAATCATCAATCACAAAAGAAATAAGTAAGAAAAAAAGTATAAAGACATTAAAAGTAAAAAATAAAATATTTAAATTTAAATTTGTATAATAAAACTTACCTAAACCTCTGAATAAATCGAAAACCCAATATCCTTCATTTGAACATAGATCTATAATACAATTAATCAATGCTTGCGGTTTTTGATAAATGTTAACTATATTTCCTTTAGTATCTTTATCCTCATATGTTAGTTTTCTTACAACTGCATCATGAACCAATACTTGACTATGACTCTTCCCATCTACTCGATTCATAAGAATGCACTTATAGTTATCCTCTTTTGTTCAAAATTCAACATGGATGAACCCACAATCATTTATAATAGGTTGATCTTCGGAAGAAACAATATTTGACTTATGCTTGTAAGAAAACATAGTAAAATTTCAATTAAATTGTTCATAAATAAAAAAATTAACAGTAAACAAACAAACAATTTCAAAGTCTTGCTTTGTAAGTTGCATCATTGAGTTTGCTTTTTCCATAGTGCGCCTAGCTGCAACTTTAGATTTGGGAGTTGCTTCCCTAAGTATAGAAACATTCACAGAAATCTTTTTTGATGCCGTTTTCCCGATAAAAAGAAAAAAAAAAAAAATATATATATATATATATATATATATATATATATATATATATATATATATATATATAAGTTAATGAGAAAACAATTAATCAACTTTTTTTTTAATTTGTCAATATAAATTTAAATTTATCGAAAAACAATGTCTATAAAATAAATTCAAAAAACAAATTTTTTTTGTAACTAAATAAATTCAAAATAAACCAATAAATTTAACTATAGAAATTATTCATTTAAAAGGAAAATATTAAAAATAATATTTAAATATATGTATATATATTTATATAATAATTTTAGAATACATTTTATAAAAAATGAAAATTTGTTTTAAATTGTATAAAACAAATTAAAAAAAAAAACAAAAATTAATTCGAAACTTAAGTTTTAATTTAATATTTAAAAAAAAAAAAAACCATTTACTATTTAACACATGTTAAAACTAATATTTGTTTCTTTTTAAGCTAAAGAGTGTATTAAAAAAAAATGTTTATTTTTTGTTTTAATTTAAATTGTATTTTTTTATTAAATATACACTTAATCAATTATATTTTAAAATTTTAAATATAATGAATATAATTAGAACATATATTTTAAAATTTAAATTTAAATTTAAAACTTATAATGTTTTGTTGTATTTTAAAATATTGAAATATACAATATTTATTAAATTTTAACTATAAAATAATTCTTAAATTTTAAATCATTATAATATTTATAATTATAACTATAAATAAATTTTAAAATTAAAACTTTATATTATAACAATCTTAAAATTATATATTAAAAAAAAAAAAAAAACTTTATTATAAAACACTATATATATTTTAAGAATTTTATATTAAAATTTTTAGAACAAAATAAATAAAAAATAAAAATAAAAATTTGTTTTCGACCTACCCGGGGTCGGAGGCCGGCCAGGCGGCGCACTCGAGGGCTGCCCAGCTTGCCTCCAGCCCTTGGCTGGGTGGAGGGAAATTATGAGAATTGCCCTCTGCCCAGATGGGGGCCATAGGTAGGCTGGGCAACCCTCGAAGGCACCGCCCAGCCGGCCTCCGCCCCCCTGCCAGGCAAAGGGTGATAACGAGAATTGCCCTTCGCCCAGTCGGAGGCTGGAGGTAGGCTGGGCAACCCTCGACGGCATCACCTGGATAGCCTCCGCCCAGCCGGGGGCTGAAGGCAGGCTGGGCAGCCCTCGACAATGCCGCTCAGCCGGCATACCCCAACTTGGGGCCGAAGGCCGGCTGGGCAGCCGTCGACGGCGCCCCCCAGCCGGGGGCCGGAGGTAGGCTGGGCAGCCCTCAATGGCGCCGCCCGGCCGGCCTTCGGCCTTTGGCTGGGCAGAGGGAGATTCTGGAAATTTCCCTCCATCCAGATGAGGGTCAGAGGTAAGCCGGGAGGCACCATCGAAGGCGGGAAGCCTGCCTCCGCCCAACTGGGGGTTGGAGGTGAGTTGGGCAGCCCTCGACGGTGTCACCTGCCAGCCTCTGGCCCTCGGTTGTGTGGAGGGTGATTTCTCCGAATCGCCCTCCACCCAACCGGGGACCGGAGGGCGGCCGGGCGGCCCCGTCGAGGGCTGCCCTGCCTACTTTCAGCCCCCGACAGGTGGCAAATTAATTTTTATTTTTATTTTCTACTTCTCAAAGACAAACTATATAAAGATTTATTTTTTTTTTTATTTTTCTTTAAACAAAAACTATTATAATAAAAAAAAAAGTATTGTTTAATATAAAAAAAACTATTCAATTAAAATTTTAAAATATAAAAAAACAATACATTTAGAATTTTACTATTTTTCAATGTCCTAATATGTTGTCTTTAATTCCATTGTTACAATATGTCAAGAGTGTGACACAATGTTTTTCTTTTTTTATTCCAGCATTAACTCGTTTTGTTTTGAGGGTGTTTTTTCAATCCTTTTTTCGAGAAAAAATTTCGCTTTTAGAATAATTTTATAAAATGTTGAAATTTGACCTTGAGAAAAAACCAAATGCATTCTGGAATACAGAATTTTTGTTTTTGGGGCATTTTTTCATGCTTTTTGAGTCCTTTTGGGCTAGGTTCCTATTTTGAGGTAATATTTCTCGTTTCATCAGTAACAGTGTTAAGCATGGCACGAGCAACTTCGAATATAGACTGGTTATTCCTTTCAGCTACGCCATTCTATTTAGGTGTATTGGCACAATAGTTTCCTTCTTGATCCCTTCTTTCTTGTAGAATGCTATGAATTATTTTGACACATATTCTCCTCCATTTTCAGACCTGAAAACTTTGATTTCCTTCCTTGATTTATTTTCAGTCAAAGCTTTGAAATCCATAGAATTTTTCATAGGATTCATCCTTATTCTTGAGGTAGTATAACCATGTCTTTCTTAAGAAATTGTGAATGAAGGTTATGTATTAGAGATGACCACCAAAATAATGCATACAAATTAGACCACATATATATGAATGAATGAGATGGAGGATTTTAGTTGTCTTATTATTACTGTAAGGGAATAGTATCCTTGTCTTATTTCCACTCGGACAACCTAGAAAAACTCCATCATGATGATCTTGAACATTAGGAATACCTCAGATTAGTTTCTTGAATTTCGGAAGAGCATCATACTATATATGAGCCAATGAGAGGTTCCACAATTCTCTTAGATGATCAGTGATATTACCAATGCTATAAGTGGACTTCCTATGACTTTATAGAGTCCTTCAAGTCTTATAACTAATGTGAATGCATCTTTCATATGTGAATTAGTAGACCAAGTCAAGACATTTCCATCGATCAAGGAAACCATCATTTCTTTATCTTCTAATTTGGATATAGAAATCAAATTCTTCATTAGAACTGGCACATACATAACATCATGCATCATTGTTGAATATTCGGAATTCAATTGAAATTCAACAGATCCAAATCCTTTTATGAGATGAGTGGATTTATCTCCAACAATAATCTTTAGTTTAGTCTCCCTCTCTACCAGATTTGAGAGGACTTCCTTGTATCTAGGTAAGTGATGAGAGGCCTCATTTTTAACCAACCAACTATCCAACGAACTCGGTGGAGAAGAACTGGTAAGTGCATAAATGAGAACATATTTAGATTTATTCACATCATTAATTTCATACCAGGGAACTCTTGACCTCATTTGAGGAGGATGTTATTCTTCACGGTCGCTTGAAGAATATCTGCTCATTTCATATCTCCTATCATGGTTGTTACTTTAATTGTCTCTTCTTATTTTATCATTGTTGTTTCTTCTCGTGTTTTATCATGGCCTCTTTCTCTTGTGAGGATAATCACATGCATAATGACCTTTCTTGTGGTATTTATAGAATTCAATATGGGATAGTGATTTTTCATTCCTTCCTTTTCAGCTTTGAGTAGGATGTTTTCTAGAAGGGCCTCCTTTTTACGTCTTCCTTTTTTATGGGTGATATATGCAACAGGCTCTCCCTCTTCATGCTTCTGAATTTTCCCTCTTGCTATCATTCTTGAATCTTCTTGACTATGTTTTCCAACAATTTCATCAAATGACGGGAGAACATTGTCATTGTTGATTGCAGTATTGAAGGTTTCCCAAATATGAGGGAGACCTCTAAGATTCATGACAACCATCTCTTTGTCAGGCACAATCTCTCCAACCCTTTGGGGTTGATCTCTAAGATGAGAGATCCTCATAATCTATAACTGAACAATTTCAGCTTTGATCATATTCATTTCCATGAGTTGATATTTCAAGGTGGTGAGCTCATTTAGATGGTTGATTTCATACATGTCGGCTATATTGTAATATGTGTCTTTATACTTTCTTAAATTCCCAACATATGCAAGTAAATGATCTTATAAACCATCAGCTATAATTTTGTTTGCTTTAGACTCACCTTTCGTATATCTTTTCTTGATAGAAGCAGAGGAATTTTCTGGAGGCTTGGGCATCCTTCCTTGAATGTATTCCAGCACAACATTGTTGTCAGTTATGATCTCCAACCTCAATTTCCATGCAACAAATTTTGATGCATCACCCAACTTGTCATTCTCCTTGAACATAGAGGAAGACATGTTGACTTTGGAAAGTAGATCTACTTACTGATAATGAGGGCTTCACTACTTGTCTTCTTCTGGGATTGTCCTTCACCTTAGCTCTAATACCATGTTAGATTTTCATATATTTCTATTTTTTATCAATTACTTTAGCCCAAATTACTTCTTCATAAACAATTCATCCAATTATTAGTAGTGTAATTAATCATAAACTGTAACTGAAGATATCAAAATGCATGCATTGATAAAGAATAAAATAACACAACCAGAAGAGACAAAAAATTGGTCTAGGACCATCAAAAAAATCCACAAGGGGGAAACCTTTTCAAATCTTCTTCTTCAATAGATCATCATAACAATTTTTTAATAGAGAGTGAAATGAGCCCAATACATATGCAACAGAAATGTATAGATTAGATCTATAGATCTACAAATATACACCATCAAGAAACAAAAATTCATTATATCACTGAAGCCAAATGATATCAACTACAAAATCCTATATATGAATCCAGGATGCTATCAAATACCGATCGAAAACATGTGTGACTGATAAAATGATGTTTGGAAGCACTGGGCAAGAAACTGAAGATGACCTAACTCAAATATACTAATAAAAACCCTTAGCCTCACCCACCAGACATTGTGCCTATGGATATAGGTTCCTGGTTGCTGGTAGGACACACTAAGCCTATTAATCTGGCTTGGGTAAGCTCGATCTAGGCACAGAATCCTAGTTTCGACCTTGCCATGCTTTGTTGACAGTTGTGGCATCCTGCTCGTTGCCTTTTCCATGATGTACCCATGGCTCTAGCCCTATTTTATTAGTTATGTTCTTGTGGCTATGGCCCATAAACCCTATTTCTGATTGAGCCTCTCACCTAGGATCTCGTACCTCGCGTGAGCTTCTTCCATCGAACATGTGCAAACCAAAATAGAATAGATGAACCAAGACAAAGAGTGTAAGAAGAAAATCTCATGAGAGAATGTGTGAGAATGATCTTGAGGGCACTTCTATTTATAGCTTTTGTGAGGGACCACTTGGGGCTTTAACTAAATCCACATGTGTTGAGGCTGACCCATTCTATTTCATTAATAAATAAAATAGTTCATAATTTAACTTTCGCTTAACCGATTGGGGCGATCTATAGGTCGATTTTGGTCCTCTCGAAAAGTGGAATCTAATGAAATTATAATCTTAACTCAATAAGCTATCCAAAGTTAAATTTTATTCTATTTTCAAAAATTAACAAAAAATAAAACATTTGGAAACTTTTTTTATTCATGCGCTTACACAAATATTTACTTGGGATGGTCATCCTTAACCTTCATAACTATACAGATGCATTAGGATATATCTACCTAGTTTTTTGGTAAGGTTTTTAAGTGCACTATGAGTTTAATTCTAATTTTCATTCCCATTTTGAAGTTTTTTCAATGAATTATATATGTAACTCATTTTAATCCTTCGGGTTAATACTAGTCGAATGTATTTCAAAAGCACTTACTTTAGCTAAAGTCCAGGTACTCTTGGTAGGTTTATAAACTCAAAATTTAAAGAAGAAATTGAAATTGAAGTCTATATCACTCTGAATCAATTTAATAAGTTACTTACCTTCATCACAGCTCCATTCTGTAGTTAAAATTATATTCTTTCCCATTTCTAATGAATGCAGGAGCATCTACCCTGGGTTAGTCATTTACTAAATGAGTTAGTTTGTAAGTTATGATTTAATTAATTAATGTATTTTCCTATGGTTTTTAGGAGAGAATTGAAATTATTTTAAATAGGAGAATATTTGAGAGGATTATGGAAGCTTGAGAAGATCATGGATTAGTTAAGGATAAGGGATTGAAAGAGAGATTTTAGAGATTAGATGAGAGATGTTAAGGATTATGAGGGATATTTGGGAGTTAGTTTAGGGATATAGAACCTAGCTTGGGTTCTAATCCATTTGTATAAATAGGTGAGCTCTTGAAGCATGTAGGTATAGGTAGTGGTAGAGGTAAAAGAGTGTGTGTGAGTGTGAGGAGAGGCCAAGCATGAGGCCAAGTTATCTGTAAATATTTTATTTTATTGATTAATCATTTTAGTAACTGGGCGTGCATTTTTTTTCACAATATCTATCTGTTTGTTTGTTAAGTTTTAGGCTTATGGCCTGTAGCACCATCATTTGGTATCAGATCCATTATTTCGTTTTTTTTCATGAACATTTGAGTATCGATTTACATAATTTCTGCAAACGAGACAAATCTCTCACGTTGCACACAGGTTATCAAGCGGGGGATCTTCTTGATCATGGCATTGAGTGCTTAATCAAACAAATCTAAAAGTGATATTGTTGCATAAAATACGTTGTTTACGAAATTGAGATCTACAAACTTCAAATGTTTGTGATTTGTTAGCAGTCATTGCAGGGTGTGGGTATTGGTGACTGTTTGCTTCTGAACGGTGAGAGCGCCTTGCAGCTTTCAAATTTTTCTGCAGTGCCTATTTTTTATTTAGCTTATTGAATTAGCTTTGAATCTCATGCATGTAAATTTTTTCAACTTTTCTGCATGTTAAGTAAAGAGAAATGTGTAGCACAGAGAGGAGGGTTCTCTATTTTGTAGACTTTTAGCATGTAAATTTTTGTCTAACAAGCCGCCACAAATCATTGAAGGAAGCCACACCATGGAGCCTACTATGTATGTGACAGGTTTTTTTAAATTAGTATTATAAATTTCTAGAGCAGTGAATTGGATAAAAATGGAGAGTACATGGAAATGATGGTGCAGGTGATCCACCCATGCGTTTTTAAGTTCCTTGAAATTTCAAGTATTGTTGTTCATCTGCTAAAGGAATGTGTAGAGAAAGCAAGATTCAAAAATATTTTTTTATTGCAAAAAAATTTAAACAGTAGTCTCAATTGGGTAGGTATGCTTTAAAGTATATATTACTTAAAACAGAACTGTTTATACTTCCAATTAGATGATATGGAGTGCACCCTTTAGTGGGAGAAAATGAAATATTATTTTCATATATATATATATTTTTATTAGTTGAATACCATAATGAGTTGGACGATTTGGAATATGGAGAAAAGTTTTGTAAAGTATTTTTTTAATGTAAATATAATGAAGTGATAAGGTATGTTTGTAAAGAGAAATATTTAGTTGATATAAGGAGTGAAAAGTTTAAACAAGGGTATTTTCCTGAAATATAAAAGTGGGGTCCATGAAGTTTTAGTGGGACATTAAAATGTTTTTATTTATCAATTAGTCAAAGTTTAAACATCTTTGATTAATAAAATATATTGTAATTAAGTGGTCCATATTAGAAATTCCATGTTTGAAGAGAAAATTTAAAATGTTAGATTAAAGTTTATGGCCAAAATCAAACTCAAGTAAATGGAAAGATAATTACATGAGGGTCGAGATCTTATGTAAAAAATTCAATTCAATGTCTAAGTTGTAGAGCTTCATTCAAGAGTCAAAGTATACCAAGGTCCATCGATGTAAAAGTTAATAATTTGGAGTCAAAGAATCTTAAGTGGAATTGAAAGTTTGATTCCTTGAATGTAACAAGGTTCATGATTGGTGGAGCCCGACACCCAAGATTTTGGTCAATGTAAAGACGAGAAATACTGCAATTTTTGTTTGCAGCAAAGAGCAGCAAGGAGTTCTCACATAGACGGTTCAATTGAAGTGAACCATTGAATGATTTAAGAAAATACAACCTAGTAAAGTGATTCATTTGCAAGTTACAATGAACAAGGTAAAGTTCACAACATAAGATGAAGATGCGGGATCTAGAGAAAAGTCACACCAATGATTCCGTATCAGTTGGCATTAACGTTGACAAGAGAGAAATTTCTGAATTAAGGACATGCTTGGACATGTTTCTAGAGATACTACAAACAAAAAGACACATATGGATAATAAAAGGAACAGTTAAAAGACCATTTAAACAATTAATGGAAAGAAAATTGAAGCAAAAACTAAAATTCCAGAAAACAATATATATTTGTGCACCTAAACAAGGATCATTGTTGGGTGATGATGATTATGAATGTATGGATATGGATGATGAAGAGTTAGTGTAAAACTTGAAGGATTGTATGCTACATAAGGAAGGGATGCAGGAAGCCATAAGCGAGACCTCCAAGTCTCATGATATTAAAACTAATACTTGTTTTTTGCTCACAGGTAGTGAATAATCGCAAGAAACTGAGAGTAAGATGGAAATTAAGGAAGCTCAAGAACCTTTGCAAGAACCTATGCAAGTCTACAAAGGCATAGATATGGAGGATATTGCTACATAAATATATCTTTTTAAGGATTATTTGAACAATCCAAAGATAAACTGCAACAATTTTATACAATATGAGGACGAGATTTCAATGAAGAAAATACAGCAGGAAAGTGGCTGCAATAAATAGGTCTTCCAAGAGAAGAAGCAAATAATGATAGAATATGGCAGAAGCTAGTTGATGACAATTGAAGAAGCATACATCAACAAGGAGAAGGGGTAACTACATCATAAATTATAGAAGCCTAGAAATATATAACATAGACAACATGCAAAAACAACTACTTTATTACAAATGAAAATTTGAGATCCGGGAGGATTCTTAACATTTTAGGAAGACTAATGGTCTGGAGACCATGTTTTCCTTTTACCTTGGGAATCTGATGCATGCGAATCTATCTTGGGTTAGTAACTTACTAAATGGGTTAGTTTGTAAGTTAGGATTTAATTAATTAATGTGTTTTCCTATGGTTTATAGAAGATAATTGGGATTATTGTAAACAAGAGAAGATTCCAGAGGATTATGGAAGCTTGGAAAGATCATGGATTAGTTAAGGGTATGGGATTGAAGGAGAGATTTTAGAGATTAGATAAGAGATGTTAGGGATTAGGAGAGATATTTGGGAGTTAGTTTAGGGATCTAGAACCTAGCTTGGGTTCTAATCCATTTGTATAAATAGGTGAGCTCTTGAAGCATGTAGGTAGAGGTATAGGTATAAGAGTGTGTGTGAGGGTGAGGAGAGGCCAAGCATGAGGCCAATTTCTCTCTAAATATTCTATTTTATTTATTAATCATTTTAGTAATTGGGTGTGCATTTGTTTTTTAGAATGTGTCTGTTTATTTGTTAATTTGTAGGCCTATGGCCTATAGAGCCATCACTAATTCATACCATATATAGAATGAGAAGATACATAAATACCTATAAAATTCATATATTATGATCTAATAAATACAAGGATATATTTTATGAATATATCTCAATCATTTTCATTTTTTCTTACCGTTTTCTTAATACCATACTCCGGTAATAACACCGTTTCCTTACTCACAAAAAAAATACTCTTGAGTTTTAGCTAAAGGCTATCATGATTTCCTTTCTATGCATGCACTAAAGAAAATGCATACCACTCTCATGTTTAGGTTAGAAAAACCTTTAGATCATACATGCAATGAGAACGTGTGCATAGGTATACCATATGCATTACTTCCCTTATTCTACAACATACATATCATATACCATTCATCCAAAATAATAACATTTAAAAATATAGTCTACCATTCATCTAATACAATAAAACATAATTAGATGTCTAACCGTTATCATTGCTTGCAACACACTCGGAATTTGAGCACGTTCCTCCTAACCATGAACTACCTATCTTACTTCCCCTTAGGTAAGATCCACTTTCCACTTGAATCAACAACCACTTTTATTCCTAGGTGGTTTGTTTTATATTATTTCTTCCTAGTTGTTTTTTAGCAACATCTTGCTTTAAGTTTTTCTAGCCTTTTTCCTAAGCATTTTTGTTTTATATTTTTCAAAAAACTATGCTTTTCTTTTTCTGGAAAGTGTGCCTTTCCCCCGTTGTTCTTTAATCCACCCCGCTTATTATTTATCTCCATCTAAGTGATTAACATAATATTCATCTCCCATTATGTTAATATTTTTATAAATTTTCTCCTAGGTGTTTTTAGGAGACTTTTTGGGAAGGCCCATGATGTGGATTGGACCACCAATAGATTTTTCTAGGTTGGAAAGAAGTATTCTAAAAGCTAGTGTTCTTTTCTAAATATTTCGAAGAAATTTATTTATTAACCTAAATAATAATAAAATAATTTACATTATCACATAAGTCTCATCATGGCTTTTATTGTGAATAAATTACATAATATTTCAATCTCTAAAAATAGTAAATATTTAAGAAGTAGAGACACAGGGGTGTTACAGTTTCAACCTAATCAGTATATGTTGTTGAAATAGCATACCAAAAAACTTCTCGTGCTTTCTCTTGGAACTAGAAAAAAAATGGCCACACTTGATCATGATATGTGTTTAAAATAGGATACCAACAATTCTCTCATACTTTTCCTTAGAACTAGAAAAGAATTCACTAGTTAAATTCCATTTCCCTTGAAAAATGGGGCAAGGTTAAATAACTATCTAATTACAGGATATGTCCCAAAATATACATGTTTCATGTTTCAGTAAGTAAGTGTAGATATGGTGGATATTTATGCATTCATTATGATCCAAACCTTAAGTGCGATAATCATTTAAGAATCTAGGTCATTTCCTTCTTACTTATATAAACAATTTCGTCAAGTGGTTGTTCACATATTCGAACCTTATATAATTGACATTGATATTCAAAAAGTCTAAAAAATTGTATATTTGTGATGAGGTTGATTTTTTTGGAGATACAAGCTCAATGGATCTCTAAACTAAGAAGAATCTAGAAGACTTGGTCAAGATAGGGAAAAAATCCTAATTGATGTGTTATTTCCTGTACCCATAAGTTTTATAATTCTGATGTGGATTTTCACTCTCATAAAAATTCTTTTCCAATTATTGTTTGATATCCACCAATATTA
This sequence comes from Pinus albicaulis, assembly GCA_034641835.2. Classification (NCBI taxonomy): domain Eukaryota; kingdom Viridiplantae; phylum Streptophyta; class Pinopsida; order Pinales; family Pinaceae; genus Pinus; species Pinus albicaulis. Next base: position 346,713,440 of record CM076577.1, on the reverse strand, counting down.
TTATCATTTTTATAATTGAAGATATTATTATTTGAATCAGTTTTATAATTTTTATGGGTCTTTTGACTCTCGTAAATATGCTTTTCGAATTAGTATTTGATATCCACCAATCCCATAATCATTATTTTAATTGAAGATAGTATTATTTCATGAATTTAATATATGTTAATCCATTTTCAATATTGAGAAATTTATTTAAAAACCCCTTAATTTTACACTATCAATCTAATGGTTTAAATATAATACTCCTATTGGCGTATATCAACACAATTTATTATTATATCAACCACATTTTATTATTGACCATAATTGACCCTGATCAAACATGATTGACCATTGTTGGCGATGGTTGATTTTAATATTGATACAATATTTTCAGAAACCCAAGGGAGTAATACGATATGAGAAACCCTCCTAAAATATTGGGGTATGGTTTGAGGGTAATTTTTTTCTTCTGATTTATTTATTAAGTGTACTCTTGATTTTCTAAGGGAGAAAATTTATCATGAATATCATTATTTTCGTGGAGGTTACTTATCTGTCGTTATAGTAAGTATCTCGTATCTTATTTTCTCTCCTCTTAGAGTAGTTGGGATCCGAGTTCATAACCACCTCATGTATATTATCTTTAATGTTTTCTGACTACAGGTCCTTAACAATATTCTATAGTTTGTTCAAGTTTACAGTTTGAGTCCCCCTGTGCATTGGTCCCTTTTGTGAAATAATTTTTTTTAATATAGTAGATAGGGTTTGGAATTTACTCCCCATATAAAAATTTTCCCTATTTTCTATTGCAGATATCATGATCAGAGTACCACTTGTACTCACCTTCAGGTATTTAGTGATTTATTAAAATTTCCTTTCTTCAACATGTGAAGCTTCATTAGAGAACTTTTGAGGTCTAAAAAGGGCCTCCTAATAAAAATGTAAAACCAAAATAAAAATTATAATAACCAATAGATTTCAAGAAGATGATGTCAACCATGGGGGATGATTCCCCATTTTTTCAACTTGTATTTTCAACTTATCTCTATGTGGTTTTACTCAAATTTTAAGTGAGAGTACTTGTTGGATGAAAAATTTAATTACTCATCCAAGGGGTACCCATGTTGCATACCTTTGATAGATTCTGCTACACGAAAATGAGAAATACATGAAAAAACGTGATTGCAATCACGATATTCATGTATTTTCAATTTTTCATATAGCATGGTCCATTGAAATTATGCAAAATGGGTACTCATTGGATGAGAAATAAAATTATGCATCCAACGAGTGTTCCTGCTCTAAATTTGAGTAAACCCATAGGGAGATAGGTTAAAAATACAAGTTGAAAATACATTTTTTTTATTTTTTCCTTCTAATATTTGATGATGTAATATAACATCATTTTTTTGTTTCCACTATAATTTTATAATTTTATTAGGAGGCCCATTTTAGACCTAAAAATACCCCTAATGATTGGGTCCTTTAATATCTCTTTCACTATGATTTATTTCACTTAAGTATTGTTTTCATGGTATACACTCTCTGGGTTGTTTCAGGTATGAAACTTGAGCACCATAAAATATTTGGGTACATGCATAGTGGGTATTGTTATTGTTACGGAGTAGAGTATCTCATTTCTATTTTTCGCTAATATTCCTGGTCGGAATCCTGCACACGCTTACCTCTACTTACTGTGACATAGTATATCATTTCCGAATAATGGAAGAAACATGCTCATTACAAAATTCCTCTTAGTTTGGAGGCCTGATGATTTATGGTTTTGAAACTCAAGTACAGTTAACTTCTGGAATTGGATGTTAAGTGACTTACTGACTACTAAATTTCTAACTCTGGCTCATAGAGGATAGTTGTAAATTTTGTTCATGCATGCTACTTCTTTTTCTATTTCTCAAAGGTCCATATACCAGCTCATCTATTTATGCACAATCCATAGAATTAGTTTTTTTTTTTAAGGAGTGCTAGATAAATAAAAATATTGGCTCCTTCCTACTCATAAAAATATCTTCATATATTTTATTTAAGTTTCGTAATTTAATCGTCCTCTAAATTTACATCTATTCTTGATATGTTGGCTATGTGGATACCATTTTCATTTTCATAATTTTATAGTTGGAGTAAATTTTGTACTTTTTGTATGTGAATATAACATATGTATTATATATGTATTCATCAAGAATTAGTCAGTTTATCGCAAGATAAGAAAAAAAAGCATTTGGAAACTTTTTATATTCACATACTCACAAAAATATTTACTTGAGATGCTCATCCTTCAAATTCATAAATATGCAGATAGATTAGGATATATCTAACATGATCATTGGTAATGTTTGTAAGCACATTGAGAGTTTAATTCTAATTTGTATTCCCATTTTGAAGTTTTTTCAATTAATTATATTTATAACTTTTTTTAATCCTTTTGGTTCAAACTACTAAAATTTCTTTCAAACACGCTTGCTTCGGATAAAGTTTGTACACTCCTCGTTAGTTTATAAACTCTAGAATTAAAGATAAAATGGAAATTGAGGTATATGTCACCAATAAATTATTATTTAATTATCTTCATCACAACTCCATTCCATATTTAAAATTGTATTCTCTCTCATTCCTAATTCATACTGTAAATGGGGAGAATGGGGAGATGAGGAGCGCTCTATTAGGGTTTGTCGTTTCCGTTCTTTGTAGGAACCCTAGCGCACTCTGCAACCCGTACACGCACTGACGGTGTTGTTCTTCCCACACAGCGCAGCTCTGCTCACCGGTATGGAGTCTGAAACGGCGGGGGGGTGTAGTCGGCCTCCCCCTGCAAATGAATTAGGACAAGATGGAAGGCCAGATCTGCCTAATGAAGATTCTGACAAGAAACAGAAAATTGAGGCGAGTCAGAAGTCGACCTCTGAATCGAAAACTGAGAAGACGCAAGCCACTTCTTCCACCTGTAAGCCCATCGCTCCAGAATTACCAAAAATTGACCTGCCTAGTCATCGCATCAATGCCAGAATTAAGTACATGAGGGACCATGCCCTTATTGGAAAATTTATAGGGTTTTGGCCAACTGAAAAAGCCCTGCAGGGCTGGATTGCGTCTAAATGGAAGCCAAAGGGAGACGTTACTCTGCAACTGGGACCGAAAGGCTTCTTCATAGCCATTTTTAACTGCATTGAGGACAGAAACAAGGTAATGGATGAAGGCCCCTATTTTTTCAATTCGGCAGGATTGTATCTCAGGAACTGGTTTGAAAGATTCAACCCAGATCTAGAAAACTTCAACTGGGCACTTGTATGGATTCATCTATACTCGTTGTCGCTTGAATATTGGGACGAGGAATCACTTGGCGATTGGAAAAGGACTAGGAGAGTTCATAAAAATAGCAGAAGAAACTAAGTTGCGAAGATACACCTCCTATGCTCGAATATGTGTCTACATGCATCTGGACACAGCCCTCCCCGACGCTGTAAGTATATTTCACGATGATTTTGAATGGATTCAACCGATGGATTATGAACATGTACCTTTTCGATGTAGAATATGTCATGCTCATGGACATATCTTCAGAGATTGCCCTCTAAATTTTGAGAACCGGAGTACAGAAGCGGAAGACAAAGCGGAAGCCGATGGGTTCACCAAATTTACCTCCAGAAGAAGGCATAACAAGAAATCCTCTTCATCTGGGAAAAAACCTAGCTCTTCTGTCGCTGCCCCTTCCACCAGCAATAGCTTTGCCGCTCTTACTCAATCTGATCCTTAGGGAGACTCTACCCCCGCCTCTCTTAGCCTTGCCGGCCCTTCTGCCACCCCCTCAAATCAACCCAATCCTGCATCCACTATGGCCGATCTTTCAAAGCCGCATCCTGTTGATCAGGTAGACTCCAATCCCTCATCCAAGAAAAAGCAGATGACATGGGACTCTAACCTCATGGATCTGGAATGACTTTCTTCTAATCCCGTTCCAGACAGTAATGATTCCCCAGACAATCTTCAAACAGCTCAAATGGAAGAATATTCTGAAGGCTTGGATCTTGGAGAACTTGATCTTATAGGCCTAGAGGATGCTTGCAGAAAGAAAGAATTTGACAAGATCAACCCTCGGCAGATAGAATCACTAGAGGCAGCGCTCTCTAAAGTTCAACAACACAAGAAGTTGGGCATTCAACCAAGCAGTCGTTGGGATAGCCTGAAAGTGATGAAGGAAACCAAGAAGAGAGGAAGAAAACCTGATTGGCAGCGTACCATCGCTCTTGGGGAGATATTAGTGGATTCAAGGCAATATCCCAAGCTAACTCGGTTTTTCAAACCTCTAGCAAATAGTTCCCCATGAAGTTAATCTCATGGAATGTAAGAGGGCTCAATGGCTCAGGGAAGTACAAAATGATCAAGAACATGATTCAGAAAGAGAAGCCCCAATTACTCTTTCTCCAAGAAACCAAGTGCAACAGTCAAATGTTGGGCTCAATCCTATCAAAAGCATGGCCCAGTAGTAGATCAATTGCTGTGGATGCCTCTGGCTCCTCCGGCGGGCTTGCAGTAGTCTGGGATACTCAGTCTCTGCTAGTAAATGACTTTCATACATCTCATAATCTCATCCAGGCCACCTTCCACCCTATAGGAACTAACATACATGGGAATCTGTCCAATGTATACTTTCCCCAAGATCAGGCAAGTAAGATTGCGCTCTTAAACACCCTGTATTATCTCAATTCAAATAGATCCCATCCCCTTTGGATCATTGGCAGAGATTTTAATATGATCACTCAAATGGATGAGAAATCTGGAGGCAGGTCTAGACTTGATCAGGAAAGCACCAACTTCAAAAGTTTTATCAATAATAACTGCCTCATTGACATACCCTTCTGTAATGGAATTTTCACCTGGAACAACAGAAGAATGGGGGGACAGCAAATAGCCTCTAAATTAGATCTATTTCTAATGTCGGACAACGCCATTCACGTGGGGGGGGATATTACCGGATCAATACTCCCTCTTGCTAGCTCGGACCACTGGCCCATCATGCTCCAATGGCACAACATAGGGTGTCATCCCAAAAGACCGTTTAGATTTGAAGCCTTCTGGCTTTCTCATCCCTCCTTTAAAGAAATGATCCATGCTGCCTGGAGAAGCTTTGTATCACCTAAAGGTTCCAAAATGTTTCAGTTTCAACATAAGATTAAGTTTCTAAAGGGACATATTAAAACTTGGAACCAGAAGGTCTTTGGAAACATATTTGTGGAAAAACAAATCCTTGAGCAGAAGATGAAGGAAGTGCAACAGGAAATCATCACAAAAGGCAGATCTGAGACACTCGCTTCCATGGAACTCGACCTTCAAAGAAAGTTGGAGGAAAGATACAAACAAGTGGAAATCCTCTGGAGGCAAAAATCTAGAATTTGCTGGCTGAAGGAGGGTGGAAAAAACACCAAATTATTTCACAGCTCAACTATCCAACAAAGAATGAAAAATTGGATTGGCCATCTCACCAATCAGCAAGGGGAGCGCATGGAGAGGCATGAGGACATGGAAAGAGAACTGGTGGATTATTTCAAGGGCATCCAACAAGAACCATAGGTCAACAGACAGCCAGCTATTGACCAAATCAAACTACTTATACCCAGTTTGATTACAGCTGAGCATAATCAAATGATTTTATGCCCGGTCTCTCCCCAAGAAGTGGATACAGCTATGGCACAGTTCAAGGATGGAAAAGCTCCGGGCCCGGACGGATTCACCGCTAATTTCTTCCATCACTTTTGTGACCTCATAAAACATGAAGTCTAGAAACTTGTGGAGGAATCGCGAACCATGCACTGGCTCTTGCCCTCCCTCAATGCCACCTTCATTGTGCTGGTACCAAAAGAGGAGAAACCCAGAAAACCAGAAAAATTCAGACCCATTTCTCTTTGTAACGTTATCTACAAAGTCATTGCCAATCGGCTCAAGCCGCTTCTTTCGCTTCTCATCTCGCCGGAGAAAACAGGATATGTGGAAGGGCGTCAAATTCTGGATGGTATAATTCTATCTCATGAAATTATACACTCTCTAAAAGTTTGCAATAAGCCAGGTATGCTCCTCAAAATTGAGCTTTCCAAAGCTTTTGACAAACTGAATTGGAATTATATTCAACAAATGTTAAGTGCTTTTGGTTTTGATCAAATGTGGATCCGCTGGTTTATCAGCCTCATTACCTCCTCTTCTCTCTCTATTCTTATCAATGGGATTCCTTCCCCCCTCTTCCACCCTTCTAGAGGTATCAGGCAGGGGGACCCCCTCTCTCCCTTTCTCTTCGTTCTCATGGCTGAGGGTCTTGGTAGACTTATTCACAATGAAGTTCGCTATCATCGTTTACGAGGTATTTCTCTTCATGGAGCTCCTGTCACATCTCACCAGCAATTTTTGGATGCAATATGCTCTTTGGCCACCCCTATGTACAAGAAGCTTGTTCTTTTAAGGCTATTCTCAACCTCTTTTCTCAAGCCACTAGATTAACTGTCAATGACTCCAAATCTCAGATTTTTTTCTTCAACACTCCCCCTCGTACTCAAGCCAATATTGCTCGCATTCTGGGGTTCTCGGTGGCTTCTCTCCCCAAAAAATACCTTGGTGCGCCTCTCATTGACTCTGCTATCAGGAATTCCTCCTGGAATCGTCTCCTCGAAAAACTGGAATCTCGGTTATCTTATTGGACCTTCAGGGCTCTTAATATGGTCAGCAGGCTCACTCTCATCAAAGCAGTTTTACAATCTATGCCTCTTTACCTGTTTTCTGTTCTTGCAGCTCCAAAATGGGTTCTAAAATAGATTAAAACCCTTCAAAGAAACTTCCTCTAGGGCTTCTCTGGTCAGAATCGAAAATGGGCTTTGGTAAATTGGAATACTGTTTGCACTCCTAAAGATGCAGGCGGTCTTGGTCTGAGAAATCCCATGCACAGCAATGAGGTCATGGCAGCACGTGTTTAGTGGAAATGGATTTCAAATCCACACACACCCTGGGCTAAACTTTGGACTGCAAAATATGCAAACAACAGATCCACAGTAGACTTAATAAGGCTGACTCCCGAGAAAACAGGTTCTCTAGTTTGGAATGCAGCCAAGCAGCACCATGTGCTCATACAACAACATAGTTTTTGGGAAATTCACAATGGAAAATCTGCACGGTTCTGGTCTGACTCCTGGCAACAAGAGCCCAATATTCTTGAAAAGCACTCTCAAATCAATTTAGGAGATCATAGAGTAGCTATAGAAGACAAGGTCTGCAATCATTGGATGGCCACTGATAGTAATGGATTCAGGCAATCGAATCCCTCTCTCCTCATTACGCCACAAGCTCAAAGCACCTAGTTGGATGCTCTCAACAAAGAGCTGCAGCGGAGGCAGATCAAAAGCTCAGAGGACCCTGACGTTCTCAGCTGGGGCTACACTACGAAGGGCATGTTCACTACAAAGGAAGCCTTTTCCCTGATGCACCCCTCTCCGCTCCCTAAGGACTCTCTCTGGAAGTTGATTTTGAATCCCAACACTTGGCCCAAAATATCTACCTTCCTATGGCTCCTTAGCCATAGAGAAATCCTCACATGGGATAATCTGGTCAAAAGAGGTTTCGTCGGTCCTTCTCTTTACCCTAACTACATTCAAAGCGCTGAAACTATCTAGCATCTCATGCTGCTCTGCCCTCTTGCCAACTCCTTATGGGAAAAGTGTAGCTTCCGCTGCCAAAGGACCATACTGTCTGGTGACATCACAACCATCTTTCGTACCTGGCCCAAACGCCCTTATCAATCTTCTCTCCTCAATGCTCTCTGGCAACTTCTTCCTGGCCTCCTCCTTTGGTCCCTATGGAAAGAAAGAAACAAGCGTATTTTCAAAAATCAAGCTTCAACTTTGGACACCATATGGAGTTCCATTAACAGCAATCTCTAGGAATCTCTGGCTCTACATTCCTGGCAGGAAGAGGATTATCCAAAACAACCCAAAGAAATCTCTGTTTGGCACAACTGTAATCTCAACATTGTGTTTACTCCTACGATCAGGAACAGGGTGGCCCCGGACACTACTTTGCATTGAAATCCTCCCCTCCTTGGTGTTTTTAAATTAAATTTTGATGGAGCTTCAAGGGGAAATCTGGGACAAGCAGGTTTTGGAGGCATTTTTAGGAACTCAAGGGGATAAATTCAGAATATCTACTATGGTTCAATTGGATGGGATAATAATAACTCGGCAGAACTTGAAGGCCTCTGGAAAGGCCTCAGTCTCACTCTTTATCACAATCTCTTTCCCATCATCATCGAAGGGGATTGTCAGGTTCTCATCAACATGGTCAACCAGCTTCTATGGGGAACCAATCCTGCTAAAGTAGCTCACAGTTGGCGTTTGGCTGCTAGAATCGACAAAATTTGCAACTGGATTCAAAAAAATAGGGAAGTCTCCTTTACCCATGTCAAACGAGAGGGCAACAAAGTCGTAGATCTCTTGGCCAATATTGGAACTGATAGCAACAGCACACTCACTCATGGTCCCCTTACTATTATCCATGAAGCAGAACTGCTTCAAAAATGCACACTACTGGTGCACAAAGACTGCTCCTTTCCGGATGCGGATGTTGAGGTGGTTTGACGGGACTTGGGTCCCTGTGCAGCTCCCGAAGGAGCTCGCATGGGATGCCCATATGGCTCCTAGTACCAGTCTTAATGTTGCCATTAATTCGCCACCTCAGGCCAGCGATTACCCTCTTAATTGTCCCACGATGCCATACCAAATGGCAGTTCTCTTGACCTTGGCTCTCAATATGGCTTGCGCGCATGACTGTAGCTGCTGTGGGAGCTCTCCGACTCCCCTCTGTGGTGAATGCCCTCCTGGCTTCACAGATTCCAGTGTTAAAACTCCAACAGGTCGCCGGTACAATCTCTTTGCTTGCCTGGAGACTCTCCCTGGGCATCATTTCTCTAACAGCCCCTTTTGCAGAGTTAATTCTCCTCCAGGCATTTCTGCAAAGCTCTTTGAAGCACCAGACATACCTGTCAGTGCTCATTTAGCTCTCCTCTGTCGTTTTCACTCTGCTCTCAGGCCTTCTGTGCTCTCCAGCGATCCAACTTCCCCGTGTTACCTCTGCCCTGTTCCTTCCTCCATGCCTCGTCTTCGACAGAGGACGTGGTGCCGACGTGGAGTTAGCCGGGGTCATGCCTCTTTAAATCACCCTGCGGCCTCCTCAGTCTCCGGTTCCTCCTCTGCCAGTGAAGAGCCTGTCCAGCCGTACAGGGGCAGAGTTAGAGGACGTGGGCGCATCCCTGACTCTAGTCATGCTGGCCCATCCATCCCTCCTTTGCATTTTGTTCCTTCCAGTAGTGCTCATACTAGGACTTTCATTCGGCAGACCACCCAACATGCTGAGCTTCGTTTCGATTGCACTTCTACCCAATCCATCATTTCTACTCTTATTACTGTCACCCTCTGCGAAGAGATCCCTTATCCTACTCTCGCCCGCCCAGCTTCTTCCTAGCCCCCTCTTGCCCCTTGCTCCATTAGCAGAGAGAGCCTCCCAGCGTCTTCCTCTATCCCTCCTCCGTGTGTGCTGCGCCAAGAAGCTGAGAACACCGACTTGAAGGTCGAGAGTCATGCTGGCATGGATGACAATAGCAGAGAGGATGAATATGCTTGCAGGATCGTCGAGGAACCGATGTCTCCACCTCATGAAGGGTGACACGCCCAGTTTACAAACTCTACAGGTTTTTTTGTATAAATACTGTTGGAGTTTTTTGCTTTCTGGTTTTAAAGTTCAGCCGAAATGGCTGATGGATGTTTTGATTTTTTATATCTATGTTACTTTGGTATGCATGAACTTAAGGCTGGTTTCCCTCTTTAGGGCGGCCAATACTTTGATGTTAACAGGATCGGTTTCCCATTTTGGGCGATCCAGACTCTCTATGACTAGCATGTCTATCAAGCCCAGTGGTCTGGCTTTCACAGCAGACGCTGAGGCAGTTTTGTACTAGTATTTCTCACTCTTAATAGAATTAGTCATACTTAGAAAAAAAAATCATACTATAAATGGAATAAAAAGATACAAAATTACCTATAATGATTCACATATTCTAATTTAATAAATACAAATTTTTTTTTTTAGTAATGTTTGTAAATTATTTTCCTTTTTTCTTACCGATCTCTTCATACCAGGCTTTGGTAATAGAACCATTTCCTTACTCACAAATAAAATATTCTTGAGTATTATCTAAACGATCCCATGACTTCCTTTGTATGCATGGACTAAAGAATTCATACCAATCTTATTTTCAGGTTAGAAAAACCTTTAGTTTAGACATGCAACAGGTACATGTGAGTAGGTATACCGCGTGAATTTCTTCTCTTCTCATACAATATACATATAGACTTCCATTCATCCACAATAATAAAATTTAAATAGATAGTATAACATTCATATAATATAACAAAACATAAACAAATGTCTAAATGCAATCACTTCTTAAAATACACTCAGGATCCGAGCACACTTTTCTCAACCATGAACTACCTCTACTAGTTCCCCCCGAGCTAAGATCTGCTTGCTGCTTGAATCAACAAGAAATTTTATTCCTAGGTGGTTTATTTTATATATTTTGTTCCCAAAACATTTCTAGTAGTGTCTTGATTTAAGCTGTTCCATCATTTTTCCTAGGCCATTTTTTAATTTTCTCTAAAAGGATTCTCTTATTTTTCTTTAAAGCACACCTTTCTCTCCTGTTGTGATTTCTTCCACCCCACTTACCATTTATCTCCAACTAAGTGATTAACATAATATTCTCTCCCATTATGTTTATTTTTTTAATTATTTTCTCCTATGGATCTTTAGGATACTCTTGGGGAATGTCCATGCTGTGGACTTAACCACCAATAGCTTTTTCTATGCTGGTAAGAAGTATTCTAAACTCTAGTTCTCTTTCATGAATATTTCAAAGAAATTTATTTACTAACGGAAATAATAATTAAATAATTTACGTCCTCACATACGTATTATCATGGTTTCCATTGACATTAAATATAGAAATAGTTCAATGTCTAAAAATAGTAAACGTTTGAAAAGAAAATCCATAGGAGTGTTACATATCGCCCTCCCCCCCCCCCCCTTTTAATAAACACCATCCTTGGTGTTTCTTCAATTCCATATTTTGTTTAAATGGGAAGGAAATGCCTCTTACATTTATTCTTTCATTTATAAAACAATCTCTCGAGTACTAAAGCAATTTTACTCTATTTTATTTTGAGCAAAGGCTTAGTTCAAGAGTA